>OZ010798.1:198455017-199035017 GCA_963932465.1 Maratus speciosus | reverse complement strand
AATGCAGTAAAAGTAAACTCATATATATTAATTTTCATACATTAGACAGGTTTGACTACAATTAAATTAAAAAAATATATAAAAACATTTAATTAAAAATTAAAAATATACACAAGAGACGTTTCTACACTGCAAACGCACAGCCTCATCATGACACATATCAGCTACAGCAGAATATCGAAACATGTCTTGGACACAGACAAATTCAAAGTTAAAGTTAATCATTTAAAAATAAAAAAAATTCCATCGGGATCGCACCGGATTCGTTGAGTGTATAAGGGTATAGTTTTGTAAACCAGCTCTCCATGAACATTCTATATTGATAAGTGTTGTAGTTTCTCTTCAAAATTAAAGAATTTTTGAAGGCTGGGATGTGGTCCGTTTCATAGGTATGTTGCACTAATTTAGAGTTCAATCTTCCACTTTTAAAGGCGCCGACATGTTCTTTAAGTCTGATATCCAAAGATCTGCTAGTTTCACCTATATATAAATTATCACAGTTACTGCATGGAATCATGTAAACCACACCGATTGATTTTTTTACGTCATAATTACGTTTATGGCTATTTAAAAAAGAACTTAATTTATTTACTGTTTTAAAGGGGTTTCTTTTAAAACAGTAAATAAATTAAGTTTTACGTATTAATTAATAAATCACAAAAAAATTTATTATTATTATTATTATTATTATTATTTGTTAGAAACACGGGGAATTTTCTTGAATAATTTAAGCGTTATAGTATATGAAGAACTTTTCAAAATACCTCACGCGCATTCCGTATTAATTAAAATCCCCAATATTTTTTATAGTTGTTTGTCATTATATATGTCATAAAACTGTGCATCATTTTTTAAAACTAAATATAATTGGAAATGTTAAATCTAGTTAAAATCTAAAGCGGTAAAAATAAATTCACATCTGTCTCTTTTCTCATTTACAGGTACTGGGGAGACAACAGTGGAAGGTGAGATACTTTGAAAATATGAACTAAAGTTTTTTTAATTATTCCACTTTTAATACTATTCAAGAGCAATACTATCTGCATTATGGCATGTATTTATCACAAAGGAAATTTTAAAAAAAGTTTTTTTTTTTTTTTTGTTTTTTTTTTGTAGAAACAGAGGGAATTTCTTAAATAATTTAAGCGTTATGAAGAACTTTTCAAAATACCCCACGTGCATTCCTTATTAATTAAAATCCCCAATATTCTTATAAGTGTCATTCATTATATATGTTATAAAACTGTACATCATTTTTTAGAACGAAATATAGTTGAAAAATTTACATCTAGTTAAAATCTAAAGCAGTAAAAATAAATTCACATCTGTCTCTTTTCTCTTTTGCAGGTACTGGGGAGACAACAGTAGATGGTGAGATACTTTGAAAATATCAACTAAAGCTTTTTAAGGGAGCAAGTTACCTTCAAATAGATTTTCTTTTTATTTCGCTTTTAATACTATTTAAGGGCACACTATATGCATTATGGCATATATTTATCACAAAAGAAAAATAAAATGTTACTTTTTTTTTAACTTTTTTTTTTTTTTTTTTTGTAGAAACACAGGGAATTTTGTTGAATAATTTAAGCGTTAGGAAGAACTTTTCAAAATACCACAAACGCATTCCTTATTAATTAAAATTCCCAATATTCTTATAAGTGTTATTCATTATATATGTCATAAAACTGTGCATCATTTTTTAAAACTAAATGTAATTGGAAAAGTTAAATCTAATTAAAATCTAATGCGGTAAAAATAAATTCGCATCTGTTTCTTTTCTCTTTTGCAGGTACTGGGGCTACAACAGTAGAAGGTGAGATATTTTTAAAATATCAACTAAAGCTTTTTAAAGGAACAAGGAACCTTCAAATAGATTTTTTAATTTTTAATTTTTTCCCTTTTTATACTATTCAAGGACGTTGAATATTTTAAGCGTTATGAAGAACTTTTCAAAATACCCCATGCGCATTCCATATTAATTAAAATCTCCAATATTTTTATAGCTGATTGTCATTATATATGTCATAAAATTGTGCATCATTTTTTAAAACTAAATATAATTTCAAAAGTTAAATCTAGTTAAAATCTAAAGTGGTAAAAATAAACTTACATCTGTTTCTTTTCTCTTTTACAGGTGTCTATACTTTTGGGACAGCACATTTTTATATAATTTAATGTATATTTTACAATTTCAAACCTTTGATCATAATTTATATGTGTATATCAGCAAAACTGCTCTTATTTATTACCTAGCTCACGAATTTTAAATGTACTTTATTACTTTTTATGTTAATACAAATTTTATTGATTGTCTAAACTTTTGGGAAGCGGTGTAATAATATAAGTACATTCCATTTTATTAATGTGAAATCACCTATTCAATATAACAATATTATGAATGAGTGATGTCAAACTTTGATCCACGGTTTACCATACTTTTCAATAGTAATCTTCATCTTTTTTAATCTCAGAAAGAGCTTATATAATCACAACAAAAAATTTTAAGGGTTGTTTAATTGTAGCAAAATTATTAAAGCTAATTTAAATATTACAAAATAACGGAACCTCATTTAAGTATCAACAATTTTAAATGCTATATTTGTTGTTTGTGCTTGTTTGTGATATCTGCTTGTTTAAAATAAGTTCATAGTGTTCATAGCATCAACGACATAGTTGGAACAAGGAAATGTCCATTTTATTTTAAGTCGAATCCGGTACCGAGTTTCAATTGCTGTGACACAATCAAAATATTTGTTTGCTTAAATGCTTGTTTAAAATAAGTTCAAATGTTTATATGTTCAAAATGCTTGTTTGAAATAAGTTCATAGTGTTCATAGCAACAACGACATAACTGGAACAATGAAACATCCATTTTATTTCAAGCCGAATCCGGTACCGAATTTCAATTTCTGTAACACATTCAAAATATTTGTTCGATTAACCTCTTCAGCCCCTGGGTCGCGAAACGGGGACCTCTGTTCTTTTCCTTATAAAAACTAAAATGTCCGATTTTTATACATTTTCAGATCACTTCTTAATAGCTGAATGTTTTTTGCGTTCAAAGCAAACGAATAAATAATGGCAGCATCTAAGCTGATTCCCACATAAAATAAAAGTTATTTTCATCTGAGTTTGCAAAATGCCCAAAAGACAGTATGACCAAGAAAGAGAGAAATTTTCATAAGTATTTAACTTAAATATTTTTCAATAAAAAATTTTGAGGATTTGTAGATTATTTACTTGTGAAAAGCTCTTAAATTTGTGATTGCGTTAATTTAGGATAATGGTTATTAAATTGATGTTTAAGGGGGTTTGTAGTTTTAGAGCCATATTTTAGGTAGCTTTCTTTACAAAAAAGCTACCTATTGCAGCCGTTCGGAGGAAAGCGATTTCAAAAAATTTTGGTATATTTTCATCGATCATGACCCCCAGACCCCGAA
Organism: Maratus speciosus; assembly: GCA_963932465.1. Taxonomy (NCBI): domain Eukaryota; kingdom Metazoa; phylum Arthropoda; class Arachnida; order Araneae; family Salticidae; genus Maratus; species Maratus speciosus. The sequence goes on along the minus strand of OZ010798.1, from coordinate 199,031,577 downwards.
ACCACCCTCCGTTCAAAATTGATATATATATATATATATATATATATATATATATATATATATATATATATATATATATATATATCTGACATATGTCACACTGTAACTCCCGTAATTATGAACCGATTTCGATGTAATTCGGTGTGTACATAGTACATACCAATGTCTCGACCGAGTTCGTTGGCCAGCTTCATCCGCCGTTTTGTTTCAAAATGGCGGCCATTTAAAATTTTTAAAAAATTTTAAAACTTGAAATGTGGTACCAAAAAATTAAAAATGGAAAAATATTTTTTTCTTATGTATTTGACCTTTATACAAAGATTCCGGAGCAGTTTTTGTTTCGTCTATATCTTAAAAAATGGCTGAGTTATAGCATTTTGAATTTCTAGCGTGGCTGACATTTTGAAACGTCCTGAACTTTGTCAAGCGATAAAAGGCGTATTTATGAACCGATTTGGATGTAATTCGGTGTGTATATAGTACATACCAATCTCTCGACCGAGTTCGTTGGCCAGCTTCATCCGCCATTTTGTTTCAAAATGGCGGCCATTTAAAGAATTTTTAAAAAATTTAAATTTGAAATGTGGTACCAAAAAATTGAAAATGGAAAAATATTCTTTTCTTATGTATTTGACCTTTATACAAAGATTTCGGAGCAGATTTTGTTTCGTCTATATCTTAAAAAATGGCTGAGTTATAGCATTTTGAATTTCTAGCGTGGCTGACATTTTGAAACGTCCTGAATTTTGTCACGCGATAAAAGGCGTATTTATGAACCGATTTGGATGTAACTTCGTTTATACATAGTACATACCAATGTCTCGACCGGGTTCGTTGGCCAGCTTCACCAGCCATCTTGTATAAAAATGGCGGCCATTTAAATTTTTAAGAAAAATTTAAATTTGAAATGTGGTACCAAAAATTGAAAATTGAAAAAATATTTTCTTCTTATGTATTTGACCTTGATAAAAAGATTCGGGAGCAGTTTTTGTTTCGTCTATATCTTAAGAAATGGCTGAGTTATAGCATTTTGAATTTCTAGCGTGGCTGACATTTTGAAACGTCCTGATTTTTCTCACGTAATGACAGGCGTATTTATGAACCGACTTGGATGTACCTTGGTGTGTACATAGTACATACAAATATCTCGACCGAGTTCGTTGGCCAGCTTCATCCGCCATCTTGTTTCTAAATGGCGGCCATTTAAAGAAATTAAAAAATAAAAAAAATTTAAATGAGATACCAAAAAATTGGAAAATGAAAAAGATTTTTTTTGTATGTGTTTGACCTTAATACAAAGATTCCGGGACAGTTTTTCTTTCGTCTATATCTAAAAAAAAAATGGCTGAGTAATAGCATTTTGAATTTCTCTTGTGGCTCACATTTTAAAACGACCTGATTTTTGTCACGCGATAACAGGCGTATTTATGAACCTATTTGGATGTAACTTGGTCTGTACATAGTACATACCAATCTCTCGACCGAGTTCGTTGGCCAGCTTCATTCGCCATCTTGTTTCAAAAGGGTTGCCATTTAAAAAAATTAAATTTAAAATTCAAAATGAGGTATTAAAAAATTGGAAAATGAAAAAGATTTTTTTTTATGCGTTTGGCCTTGATACAAAGATTCCGGAGCAGTTTTTGTTTCTGAAAATTTGTTCTTTTATTGATATCTTAAAAAATGGTTGATTTATAGCACTTTGAATTTCTAGCATGGCTAACATTTAGAAACGATCTTGTATTTGTCACGCGATAACACATGTATTCGCCTATTTCGATGTAAGAAGGCATGTGGATAGTATACATCAACACCTCGACCAAGTTCGCTGGCCAGATTCATCAGCCATCTTGTTTTAAAAATGGCGGCCATTAAATTAAAAAATATATATATATTTAAAGTGAGGTGCAAAAAAATTAGAAATTGAAAAAGGTTTCTTTCTTAAGTATTTGATCTTGATATAAGGATTCAGGAGCATTTTTTGTTTGTCTTTACCTTAAAAAATGGCTCAGATATAGCAGTTTCAATTTCTATTTTGGGTGACATTTTGAAAAATCTGATTTTTTGCATGCGACAGCACTTCTATATATTAACCGATTCCGATGTGAGTGAGCATGTGCACAGCAATTACTAAGGTCTCGACCAAGTTCACTGCTTAGCCTCATCCACCATGTTGTCTTAAAATGACAGGCACTTTAAGAAATTGCCGAATTTGGCAGCCAAATATAAGTTACTCTAAAGAAAAGCAGCTTGGATAAAGCTGACTAATTTCGCGAAAATCTCATTCATTTTATTGATAAAAATTAGTAATTGAATCACCTATATTCGGTTTCCACTAAATTGAGCTTCGTGTGTTTGCATGATATAAGTTGGCTTTTTTTAAATAAGGATTATGAAAGCTACCTCTTCCTCCCGGCACTGGCCGGAAGGACTTTTTTAAACTAAATTACTAAGCGCCTAAAGTATCAATTTCAGAAAAGATATTTTTTCTGTCATTTACGATGTCCTTTTGTTTGGAAAAAACCAATGAATAAGCATTTGTATTATTATTTTAGCTTCAGAACTGATGAGGTTAAAATGCTTGTTTAAAATAAGTTCGTATGTTCAGAATGCTTGTTTAAAATAAGTTCATATCTTCATAGTATCAACGACATAACTGGAAGAAGGAAATATCCATGCTATTTTAAGCCGAATCCGGTACCGAGTTTCAATTGCTGTGCCACAATCAAAATATTTGTTCCGTACAAACATGTTATTGAAAACGCAATCAAAATTTACATTGCCTTTTCAATCAGTAATGAATACTCACACTTTTTATGTAAAGACAAAAACTAAAAATTGCTTGTTTTGAAAATAAATAACAAATAATATCTATTAACATAATTATTAATGCCTGATATAATTTAAATTTTCAAAACTAAAAATCTAAATTTTCGTAAATAGAAGATTTTTCTAAAGAGTTTATCTTGTTTTGTTATTACTAATTTTATTACTTATATAGTACAGTTATTAATAAAACATTTTTTAAATGTTTAGATTTTTCAGCGGACCACTGGTTGGTGACCTCTGCTGCAGACCATTATTTAATGTTTGGCGAGAGAAGAATGCAATATTTTTTTTTTTTTTTTTTATGAGCAGCCCCCCCCCCCCCCCCCCAAAAAAAAAAAAAAAAAAAAAAAAAAAAAAAAAAAAAAAAAAAAGAACATACTTTTGAACAATATTAATGTATTATTGATATCGGTTCAGTATGATTAGTAAAAAAAAGTTTTAGAAAAGATAAAGAATATATTACTTTCTAAAATATTTTTGGAAATTTTCATGATATATATTAAACCTAATCATTCACAATGCAACATTGCAATTTTGCAAAAAATGCATGAAATATAAATATGCGGTGAAAGAGACGAGGAGATACACCAAGGTTGTTATTACTGTAGAATATTAGAGCTCCGGTACTTTTTTGTCAGAAATTAAGCCCTGAGTAGAGATGCAATAAGTTTAAAAATCGACAGCTACAAGATGAACTTTTTCAAAAAATCAAATGAAAGCAGTATGGATTAGTAGGAAAAAAATTAATAAGTGAAGGAAATTGTTTTATAATGTATTTTCCGAAAGTATAATAAGCTATGTTTCATCCAAAAATTGTTATTTATGGTATCATATAATCATATTCTATGAGGTAAAAGTATATGTGATTGGTTTCATATTTCGTATGACTCTTAGCATATAATAAGAATATAGTCGAGGAACTTTTAGTTAATTTTTTTGGCACAATTTATAGAAAGTAAGACATATTTTAAGAATATTTTAGGACGGGGGGGGGGGGGGTTGTTGAATATTATAATAATTTAGCTATAATTATTATTATTATATTCTTTTTAATTATAATAATAAATATTAATTTAGTATTAGCATTCAATCTCTTAATCCACACTTATTTAATCCTCAACCAATCGCACGCAGTAATGATCTAATCTGTTAAGTTATAAATTTTTATTATTTCCTTTTTTTTTTTTTTTTTTTTTACCTGTTTACTTTACCTGTTTACTTTTCGGGATTCCGCGCATGTTGTCTAAATACTATACTGTTCGCGTTAAAGTTTTAAAATTTAATGAACAGCAAAAATAAATTAAGATTTTTCTTTTTCGTTCACAGGAACTAGTGAGCCAACAACAGAAGGTTAAAGACACTAAAATATCAACTAAAGTTTTTAAAGAAACATGATGCAAACCGTGATTCAATGTTTGGAGGGCGAGGGGATGAAATACTTTCAAAAATCGTCATTCTAAAAATACATTTTCGAATTATATAAAATTATTAAAAGAAACAGGTTGAGTATTTAAAAAAAAAAATTAAACTTTTAAAAACTTTATAAAGGTAAAAAAAAAATTGTTTTGTCATGTATTTTCCTTAATTATCGTAATATATGTCACATCTTATCATTGTTACTAATGATATGATATGCTGATATTGTATGATGTAATATCTTATGTGATTGGGAATCATGTCATATTATACGACACACAAAATTTCATAAGTACACAGTAGGGGCCCAGCAGTTTGACTTTTTTAGAACACTTTATAAAAAGAGGTGAATTTTGTAAGATAATTTTAGGACGAGGAGCTGTTAAATATTCATAATTTTTAATAATAATTATTATTCTTTTAATAATAATATTTTTTAATATTGATTTTAAAAGAAATTTTTACTAAATTTAATTATTAATCTCTTGAACTGCACTTTTTTAATGTTCGTCCAGTCGCTCGGATTACTTACATAAGAGCTTTTAAGTAATACTATTTTTTACCCAGTTACTTTTCGGGATTCCGCTCATGTTGTCTAAATTTAATATTGTTAAAGTTAAAGCGCTAAAATCTAATGCAGCAAAAACAAACTCGCATCTATTTCTTTTTATTTTTACAGGAACTGCGGAGACAACAGCAGAAGGTGAGAGACTTTTAAAATAGAAACTAAAGCTTTAATACTATTTTTTAAATTTGTTACCAGTTACCTTTCGGGATTCTGCTGATGTAGTCTAAATTTAATATTATTTGTGTTAAAGCACTAAAATCTAACGCAGCAAAAATAAACTGACATCTATTTCTTTTTTATTTTACAGGAACTGCGGAGACAACAGCAGAAGGTGAGATACTTTAAAAATATCAACAAAAGCTTTAATAATATTTTTTAACATTTTTTTTCCGGATACTTTTCGGGATTCCGCTGATTTTTTCTAAATTTAATATTGTTTGTGTTAAAACGTTAAAATCTAACGCAGAAAAATAAATTCACATCTATTTCTGTTTTATCTTACAAGAGCTCAGGAGACAACAGCACACAGTGAGAGACTTTAAAAATATAAACTAAAGCTTTAATACTATTTTTTAAATTTTTAACCGGGTTTTTTTTTTTTTCGGGATTCCGCTGATGTTGTCCAAACTTAATATTATTTAATTTAAAGTGCTAAAATTTAGCGCAGCAAAAATAAACTCACATCTGTTTCTTTTTTATTTTACAGGAACTGCGGAGACAACAGCAGAAGGTGAGGGACTTTAAAAATATCAACAAAAGCTTCAATACTATTTATAAAAACTTTTACCCGGTTACTTTTTGTGATTCTACTGATGTTGTCTAAATTTAATATTGTTTCTGTTAAAGCGCTAAAATCTAACGCAGCAAAAATAAACTGACTTCTGTTTCTGTTTTATCTTACAGGAACTCAGGAGACAACAGCAGAAGGTGAGAGACTTTAAGAATATCAACAAAAGCTTTAATACTACTTTTAAAAGTTTTTACCCGGTTACTTTTCGGGATTACGCTGATGTTGTCTAAATTTAATATTGTTTGTGTTGAAACGTTAAAATGTAACGCAGAAAAGTAAACTCACATCTACTTTTGTTTTATCTTACAGGAACTGAGGAGACAACAGCAGAAGGTGAGAGACTTTAAAAATATAAACGAAAGCTTTAAAACTACAAATTGAAATGTAATCATGACACTTAAGTGTCTGAAAATGAGTGTTCAATTTTCAGACGTTTTAAAATATCTTAATTTTTTCAGATACTTTATGCGTCTGAATTTCAGACACTTCATGCGTCTAAATCACAACCATTTTTTGTAAGCATTATACGCAGCCATGTTTGACCTCGTTGAATCCTGGAATAATGTTTGGCCATAGTCCTGCCCCCTCCACCCTCCATACAACCTGAGTTTAGAGCCTCCCAAATTTGGTATGCAAATTTCGGAAACCCGATATTTATATTTTTCGACATCGTACTGATTACACTGATAAACAGAAATTGACTTTTTATTTTTTTTCTTAAATTTAAAGCTAATATTCCAATTGCATACACTCTTGAGTAAATAAAAATGATATTAGAAATTTTTACTTGGTTCTAATTTTTTTTTAAACGAAGGATATCTATTTATAGGTTATTGCGATATACCACAATTTAGGAGATCGTACAATAATGCATAATAATAATAATACATAAATGTTAAATTTACCAGCAGTAAGCTTGTATACTCTTTATACACATTTTTCACATGTTTTCCACACATTTTAAGCGGCTGAACACGATTTTAGTGCATTAATTTGAGTACATTAGTACTTATTTTTGCGTTTATATTTATGTTCAGTATCTTCTCTCTTGATGAACCAACAGTAATTGGCAAACATTGCGATCGATAACGAGAGTCCACAGCAGAAATTTGTTTGTGAAATCGTTCACCATGCTCGTGAAATGAAGCCTTAATGATATGTGGCAATTTAGCTTTTTAAAATTGTTTACCATATTTTGAACTATACACTTGTAATTAGTAGCTTTGTTATTCTCTAAGAAATTATGCACAACATCCTTGAATGAAAGCCATCAAACTTCAGTTTCAGGTATACTTGATAAATATAGCAGCTGATTATGTTTTGGTGTAAATCGCCAAACAGGTGACACTGCTATGCTGAATCTTTCATGATTTCCGCAATAGCGGAATCTCAAGAAAAGATGCACGAATTTTAATCAAACTTCAGATTCAGTTAGACCTTGACACAAGTGTTCTCTGATAAGGTTTTGTTGTTAATCGCCCAATAGAGGGCACTGCTGTGCACATTTTTTTCCAATTTTCAAAATAGATCTATCTGAAAAACCAATGCACGGAATTTCCTCAAACTTTAGATTCAGTCAGACGTTAACACAAGTTGTTGCTGTTTAGGTTTTAGTGTAAATCACCCAACAGGTGGTGCTGCTATGCTGCATTTTTGCAGGATTAACACTATTTTAGCAATAGTGATGGGCATAGATTGCCATTTGATGTTAGCACTCTGATGGTGAATTTTCTAGTATTAACATGTATGAGGTAGAAAAAATTTCGTGATTGGCGCATCCGATTAGTTTTTTCTTGTGGTGTATTTGTTATTTTAAAATTTTCTAAATTTCTACTGCCACACGCTGAACCTTCCCGGCCATTTGGAAGTTCAAATATTGTATTTAGAAAAATGAAACCATTTATTTAAAAAATGCATATTATACTTTATTAGTTTATTTAATTTGTAGGTCCTTACTTTTTTTATTTTGGTCTTTGACAGTCCTTAAAAGTCCTTGATTTTTATTTAAAGCAATGTGTACGAATCCTGTATTAGTATATCTATATGTGTACATTTCTGCTTTCTCCTTCTCCTGTAAAAAGTATACAGAGTTATAACAGTCCTTGATACGAATTGGTGCTGATTATGTTTTGGTGTAAATCGCCCAACAGGTGGCGCTACTGTGCTGCATTTTTCACATGGACGAAACACATCTTATTGGCACCTAGATGTACTATACGTAGCAGATATTTGTTCACCTTCAGGTCATTAAACTGTATAAACAAAGTACTTTAAAAGACAATAAAATAACATAATGAGATATATTTAAAAACAGATATATCTCTGTAAGATCAACAAAAGATTTGTTGCAATCCTGCGAATGCAACAAAATGTACATTGGTCAAACGAAGCGAGCCTTTAAGATCAATTTGGGGGAGCATAAAACTTGTGTTAAAAATTGTGATATTAAACGTTCCGCTATTGCCAACCACTGCTGGTCCAACAACCATAATTTTAAATTTTCCGAAGGCTCCATAATACAGAAATGTACTTCAATCTACGATCTTGACTTCTGGGAAGCTTATCACATATGGAAAAATTCAAACAGTTTAGTTAACGATTTATCCAGTACGCCGAATTTTTCAAAGATATGGTTTAATTTTCTATAATTCTCTTCACTCCCTTCCCCCCCTTTTTCTCCTTCTAAGTTTGAACTCTTCCGGAGCAATTGGGTGATTTTGATTGGTCTCCCTGAATATGCGCGTGAGATGGACTCCGTAGCTGTTCGTCAGCCGTATGTCGCATTTCACCGTTGGCAGTACAGCTGAAAGGTACGCCTTTCTGACTCTCTGTCCACCCCCCCCCCCCACCTTTTTTTATACAATGTTTTAGTTTTAATTTAACTTTTATTTTAAGCACTGATGAGGAAACCTTAGAGGTTTTGAAACAGCTGTATGATTTTAAACATATTTTATTTGTGCCTTTTTACGTTGTTTCTTTATCTTAATATATTTTTTATATTGCCACATGGGCAAGTTTTTATGTAGATCAGAGGGTAATCACCAAAGCTACTTATCTATCAATAAAAATAAATAAATAAATAAATATTCTATATTAATAACATGAAGAAAAAATTACTTATATGATTTCTAAACTTCTCTTTTAAATATATATCTTAACATCTAATTGTCATTTTTGCATTTTTCGTATAAGTGCATATAAATAAAGTTATGAAAACCTCAGTTTTAAGTGCGAAATCTAGTTATAGCTTTTTACTTTTTCTCATGTTAAATTTCAAATTACACTTTTTACTAAAAATAATGAAAAAAATCAATATTAGAGTTGATTTCAAATCAAGTACAGTAAAACCTGTGTAAGTTGACCACTTGCGGTGCCGCACTTCAGTCGTCAACTTAGAGGAGTGGTCAACTTATAAAGGGTGATGATAAATTTACTTTTTTTTACGCAATATTCATACCATATCATTTTTTTCCCACAAATTTTTTTTTTATTGACAGGCTTTAAAATAATATTGTATTACCATGCATATTTCTAACACCTTATAAAAGAAAAGATTAACTACAAGAATGAATTAATAGTTTTGTATCAATTTTAAAATCAATTAGTATTACTACTATTTATTTAAAAAAAAACAGTCAATCAATATACAGCCAATTAGTGATTCTTCAAGCTATACTAGTTATTGCACATAATTTATAAAAAACATTAAAAAAATATTTCTGCTTACCAAGTAGCACCTGCGGTTATTGAAAGAAGGGAAGGAATGAGAAGACAATGGGAAATAGAAGAAAGAAATCTACAATCAAAGAATGGAGGGGGAGGGTTGAAAAGCCAAATCCACAAGAGCAACAATGTAAGAATAGATAGGCCTTGAATTATTTACCTACACCTATCACTGCTAAAAGCATTTCCCAGGCTAAGAACTATTTCACCGTTTTAGAAATTCTAGTTAAAAAAAAACAGAAAACTTCGTGGAGAGTTACTTTTTTTTAATTCATGATTTGTTAGCTTTTTGGATGGTCAAATTATAAAGGGTTTTGATGTGCATTTTATAATAGTTCTAGTCAAATTTGTACAATTTCAGTGGTCAAGATACAAGATAGACAGGTGGACAAGTTACAAAGGGTTTGTCTTATAGTTTTGTATAAGAAAAAATTGGTTCCTGACAACAGAGGTCAACATTGACAGGTGGTCAACTTACAAGGGTGGTCAACTTTACAGGTTTTACTGTATATATTTTTTTCTTTACTAGCAGTTTTACAATTACTCGTAGATTAACATCACATGAGTCTTATGACAACGTCATATATTTTCATGTACAGTAGAACCTCTTTTATCCGAAACTCTTTTAACCGAAACTCTCGGTTAACCGAAGTCCATTTTTAAACCTTTTTTTTAAATTTTTAGTATCACTTTCCTTGTGTGCAAAATACATTTTGAAAGCTTTTCTTTATTTTCACTATCATATTCCTTGCGTGTAAGCGGTCCTTTCCGAACTACGAGTATATGTAAATATTTTCGATCCCTTCCTTGGAATTCCTTTGAATTTAACTTGGTCTCTCTCAAGCTGCGGAGTGAAACCAAGAAAACGAACAAAATACCAATTCTGAAGCTTTCGAATGTTTTGCAAAAGGCTGGGCTGGGCTGTAGCAGCAGAAAGACTGTGATATTGGTGAACTAATAATATTAAAAAATTCCGCGATAGGGCATTAAAGCAAAGACAATCGAAACTGCGACAAACAAAACATTTTTTTTAAAAACCTTTGTGATATACAGGGTGGTTATAATTAAACTTCCCCTATAAACAGCATGCTGCATCGCAAACGGGTGAACGGAATGCAACGAAATTTGGTATATAGACTATAGATGAGATGCGCTCACAGAATTTCGAAAAAAAAAATTTAGTTCCAGAATGTCCACCAGAGGGCACCTTTGCCGGAAAAACATTAAATTTAACACAATAAACGACCAAAACAGAATCCAAAAACAATATTAACATTTATTGACTATTTTCTGATCCGTTTTGGTCGTTTATTGTATTAAATTTAATGCTTTTTCCGAAAAAAGCGCGCCCTGGTGGACAATTTGGAACTAAATTCTTTTTCGAAGTTCCGCGAGCGCATCTCATCTATAGTCTATATACCAAGTTTCGTTGCATTTCGTTCACCCATTTGCGCTGTAGGATGCTGTTTATAGAGGAAGTTTAATTATAACCACCCTGTACTTCTAGGATTAGTGGTTTCATTCGCAAACAGATTCAAAACTAATTGCATTTCATGGAAGATTTTGTTTAGTGTAGGGTTCGTGAACATCAAAAGATTCAGAGGATTTTAGATGTTTTAGTACCAGAAATTTCGTAAAGTGCTGGTCGGTATAACTGAAGATAGAATTTATTTTCACTAAATAAGACAAATATTGTTTTACAAAAATTCTGATAAAGGTGCTTGAAAGTCCTTGAAGAGTACGAGCCTCGTAGTGCTATAAATAAAATCATAAAATACACTAGTTTTAGTACTATAAAGAAAATTGTGACACTTACTTCAATCGCAGTTCAAGAGGTAAGAAAAATTCATCGATTTGAAATTAAAAACTGTCACAGAGAGGGAGAAAGATTTGCATAATTTTAGAAGTAAATCCCTTAATACATCCGGCTAGCAATATTAAAAAAATGAAACGTTACATCCTCAAAACATAACCTGCAAGGCAAAAGTTTTTTTTTTCTTGCCAGCTTTGACAAGACGAAGACGAATAGCAAAATATTATCCATATAAATTAATACAAATTAACACTAAGTCCGTTGTACACAATTTGTTGAGTTCTCGGATGTAATCTTAAAGTATTGTCTACTTCTGTGTCTATCCCGCCTATATATCTACGACAGCTTATAACAGACATTTGGTGTCAAGCACGCAAGTCATATGTATGTATTCAATAAATAAATAAACTAAGTGAATACGAATTAAAATCACAGATCTTCACATTCCACAAAAAAGAAACGAATTAAAATATACGCTCACATAAAAAGAAACTTTCAGCTTGAATTACAACGTATACCAAGCAAGAACGAAAGACATCTAAAATGCATGCGCAACTGAGAATGCTCACTGGTGGTTATTACGTAGAAAGAACAGAAGAACCGTGTTTTAAATTAAGACACTTTTGAAGCAACAAAGTGTATTAAAATAAGAAGTTTTCATATATTTTAAACACTATATTAAGTTCGTTTACGCCATGATCATAGTAAGACACTTATGTGTCTATAATTAAGGAACCGATGTTGTCTTAGTTTTCAGATTAAGACACTTCAGTTTCTGAAATTCTTTTTCAGTCTAAATTTAAGACGCAAATATTCCCAGTGTATATTTTTTAATTTTTTTACCCGGTTACTTTTTGGGATTCCGCTGATGTTATCTAAATTTAATATTGTTTGTGTTAAAGCGATAAAAATCTAACATAGCAAAAATAAACTCACATCTATTCCTTTTTTATTTTACAGGAACTGCGGAGACAACAGCAGAAGGTGAGAGACTTTAAAAATATAAACTAAAGTTTTAATACAATTTTTTAAATTTTTAACCGGTTACTTTTCGGTATTCTCCTGATGTTGTCTAAATTTAATATTGTTTATGTTAAAGCGTTAAAATCTAACGCAGCAAAAATAAACTCACATCTAGTTCTTTTTTATTTTACAGGAACTGCGGAGACAACAGTTGAAGGTGAGAGACTTTTAAAATGTCAACTAAAGCTTTTATACTGTTTTTCAATTTTTTACCCGGTTACTTTTCGGAATTCCGCTCACGTTATCTAAATTTAATATTGTTTGTGTAAAACATTTAATTCTAACGTCGAAAAATAAACTCACATCTATTTCTTTTTTTATTTTACAGGAACTGCGGAGACAACAGCAGAAGGTGAGAGACTTTAAAAATATAAACTAAAGCTTTAATACCATTTCTTAAATTTTACCCGGTTACTTTTTGGAATTCCGCTGACGTTATCTAAATTTAATATGGTTTGTGTAAAAATTTAAAATCTAACGCAGAAAAATAAACTCACATCTATTTTTTTTTTATTTACAGGAACTGCGGAGACAACAGCAGAAGGTGAGAGACTTTAAAAATATAAACTAAAGCTTTAATACCATTACTTAAATTTTACCCGGTTACTTTTTGGAATTTCGCTGACGTTATCTAAATTTATTATTGTTTGTATAAAACGTTAAAATCTAACGCAGAAAAAAAAACTCACATCTATTTATTTTTTTTATTTTACAGGAACTGCGGAGACAACAGCAGAAGGTGAGAGACTTTAAAAATATAAACTAAAGCTTTAATACCATTTCTTAAATTTTACCCGGTTACTTTTTGGAATTCCGCTGACGTTATCTAAATTTAATATTGTTTGCGTTAAAGCGTTAAAATCTAACGCAGCAAAAATAAACTCTCATCTATTTCTTTTTTTATTTTACAGGAACTGCGGAGACAACAGCAGAAGGTGAGAGATTTTAAAAATATAAACTAAAGCTTTTATACTGTTTTTTAATTTTTTTATCGGGTTACACTTCGGGATTATGCTGATATTGTCTAAATTTAATATTGTTTGCGTCAAAGCGTTAAAATCTAACGCAGCAAAAATAAACTCACATCTAGTTCTTTTTTATTTTACATGAACTGCGGAGACAACAGTTGAAGGTGAGAGACTTTTAAAATATAAACGAAAGCTTAAATACTATTTTTTTAATTTTTTACCCGTTACTCTTCGGGATTATGCTGATATTGTGTAAATTTAATACTGTTTGCGTTAAATCGCTAAAATCTAACGCAGAAAAAATAAACTCACATCTATTTACTTTTTTTTTATTTTACAGGAACTGCGGAGACAACAGCAAAAGGTGAGACTTTAAAAATATTAACTAAAGCTTTAATACTTTTTTTTTACCTTGTTCCTTTTCGGGATTCCGCTGATGTTGTCTAAATTTAGTATTGTTCGTGTTAAAGCGTTAAAATCTAACGCAGGAAAAATGAACTCACACCTATTTCTTTTTTACTTTACAGGAACTGCGGAGACAACAGCAATTAAAAATATAAAAATATAAGGCTTTAAAAATATAAACTAAAGCTTTAATACAATTTTTTAAGTTTCCTAACTTGTTAAGATTCCTAGAACTTTTCATGTAACGGCAACAACAAAATTTCATGTAACAGACACACTTTTGCGCCGAAAATCAAAAAGTCCTTCCGGCCAGTGCCGGGAGGAAGAGGTAGCTTTCATAATCCTTATTTAAAAAAAGCCAAATTATATCATTCAAACACACGAAGCTCAATTTAGTGGAAACCGAATATAGGAGATTCAATACTAATTTTTATCAATATAATGAATGAGAATTTCGCGAAATTAGTCAGCTTTATCCAAGCTGTTTTTCTTTAAAGTAACATATATTTGGCTGCCAAATTCGGCAATTTCTTAAAGTGCCTGTCATTTTAAGACAACATGGCGGATGAGGCTAAGCAGTGAACTTGGTCGAGACCTTAGTAATTGCTGTGCACATGCTCACTCACATCGGAATCGGTTAATATAGAGGAGTGCTGTCGCATGCAAAAAATCAGATTTTTCAAAATGTCACCCACAATAGAAATTGAAACTGCTATATCTGAGCCATTTTTTAAGGTAAAGACAAACAAAAAATGCTCCTGAATCCTTATATCAAGGTCAAATACTTAAGAAAGAAACCTTTTTCAATTTCTAATTTTTTTGCACCTCACTTTAAATATATATATATTTTTTAATTTAATGGTCGCCATTTTGAAACAAGATGGCTGATGAATCTGGCCAGCGAACTTGGTCGAGGTGTTGATGTATACTATCCACATGCCTTCTTACATCGAAATAGGCGAATACGTGTGTTATCGCGTGACAAATACAAGATCGTTTCAAAATGTTAGCCATGCTAGAAATTCAAAGTGCTATAAATCAACAATTTTTTAAGATATAAATAAAAGAACAAATTTTCAGAAACAAAAACTACTCCGGAATCTTTGTATCAAGGCCAAACACATAAAAAAATCTTTTTCATTTTCCAATTTTTTAATACCTCATTTTGAATTTTAAATTTAATTTCTTTTAAATGGCAACCCTTTTGAAACAAGATGGCGAATGAAGCTGGCCAACGAACTCGGTCGAGACATTGGTATGTACTATGTACAGACCAAGTTACATCCAAATAGGTTCATAAATACGCCTGTTATCGCGTGACAAAAATCAGATCGTTTTAAAATGTCAGCCACAAGAGAAATTCAAAATGCTATTACTCAGCCATTTTTTTTAGATATAGACGAAAGAAAAACTGTTCTGGAATCTTTGTATTAAGGTCAAACACATACAAAAAAAAAAATCTTTTTCACCTTCCAATTTTTTGGTATCTCATTTAATTTTTTTATTTTTTAATTTTTTTACATGGCCGCCATTTTGAAACAAGATGTCGGATGAAACCAGCCAACGAACTCGGTCGAGATATTTGTATGTACTATGTACACACCAAGGTACATCCAAGTCGGTTCATAAATACGCCTGTTATTACGTGAGAAAAATCAGGACGTTTCAAAATGTCAGCCACGCTAGAAATTCAAAATGCTATAACTCAGCCATTTCTTAAGATATAGACGAAACAAAAACTGCTCCCGAATCTTTTTATCAAGGTCAAACACATAAGAAGCAAATATTTTTTCAATTTTTAATTTTTTGGTACCACATTTTAAATTTAAATTTTTCTTAAAAATTTAAATGGCCACCATTTTTAAACAAGATGTCGGATGAAGCTGGCCAACGAACCCAGTCGAGACATTGGTATGTACTATGTATAAACGAAGTTACATCCAAATAGGTTCATAAATATGCCTGTTATCGCGTGACAAAAATCAGGGCGTTTCAAAATGTCAGCCACGCTAGAAATTCAAAATGCTATAACTCAGCCATTTTTTAAGATATAGACGAAACAAAAACTGCTCCGAAATCTTTGTATAAAGGTCAAATACATAAGAAAAAATATTTTTCCATTTTAAATTTTTTGGTACCACATTTCAAATTTTAAATTTAAAAAAAAAATTTAAATGGCCGCCATTTTGAAACAAAATGGCGGATGAAGCTGGCCAACGAACTCGGTCGAGAGATTGGTATGTACTATGTACACACTGAATTACATCCAAATCGGTTCATAAATACGCCTTTTATCGCGTGACAAAATTCAGGATGTTTCAAAATATCAGCCACGCTAGAAATTCAAAATGCTATAACTCAGCCATTTTTTAAGATATAGACGAAACAAAAACTGCTCCGGAATCTTTGTATAAAGGTCAAATACATAAGAAAAAAATATTTTTCCATTTTTAATTTTTTGGTACCATATTTTAAGTTTTAAAATTTTTTAAAAATTTTAAATGGCCGCCATTTTGAAACAAAACGGCGGATGAAGCTGGCCAACGAACTCGGTCGAGACATTGGTATGTACTATGTACACACCGAATTACATCGAAATCGGTTCATAATTACGGGAGTTACAGTGTGACATAGGTCATATATATATATATATATATATATATATATCAATTTTGAACGGAGGGTGGTTTCGGGGTCTGGGGGTCATGATCGATGAAAATATACCAAAATTTTTTGAAATCGCTTTCCTCCGAACGGCTGCAATAGGTAGCTTTTTTGTAAAGAAAGCTACCTAAAAATCTGTAAGGTTACTAAGAATTTTTTTGGAAACTGGGATTCCGAGAACTTTTCATGTAACTGCAGCCAGGGTTACAAATAAAAGTTTAGTAAGATTACTGAAATTTTAGCAGATTCATTTGTAAAGTTACAGATTTTTGTAGCTTTACAAAAACTAGTTTTGTAGATTTGCAGCTTTTTTCGTACAGTTACAGGTGAAAGTTTAGTAAGCATGTAACTTTACATCTGTAGAACTACAGATTTTTTTTTACAGTGTGGTTTGTTTATGCCTTATATTTTAAAAAATATATTTTTTTTACTAATTAAAGTATGTAGAATAAAGTTATTTTGCTTTTTTTAAAACTGATTTTATTTCTCTTTACAAATAGTGCAATATAAAACAAAGTGGGTCAAGCCTCCCATATAGTGGGTCAACCCTCCCATATGTGGGCAGCCTTGACCCATTATTTTTTCATGATTAAAATCAATCATTTTTCAAATTTCTTATATGTTACACTTATGTAGCAATTTTATTTTGATAAACGATTGTATAACGAATAAAATGATACATACAACTTTATTCTACGTTCAATAATTAAAAAATAAAAAATCATTTTGTAAAAAGTGGATCAACCCTCCCTAGTCTCCCCTATATAAAACAGGATACATTTTAGATACAAATAAATTCACACGAATATACTAGTTATTGGTACATGAAATAATATTTTTACTTCAAGCGTCGACTGTTTGATAACTCGTAATTAGATAAACAACTGCACCAAGATATTTTAGCCCAGTATGTGAAGAAAAAATAGCATGGGAAATTGTTTTAAAACTTATTATACATAATTTTGTTTCAATATACCTATAAAAATTTGTTGTATTCTTTAAAATATAGTGCGATTAGATACGTTTTTTGCGTTCTAAACATTTAGTTATTGTATCTAGTTTTTGAGCAACAAATGATTCATTTTAGTACACCAAAAGTATTATTTAGTCTCTTCCTGCGCGTAAAACCCCTAAACGTTGTATTTTCTATGGCAATAATTGTAATCAGTGATTTAGATAGGGAGAACAATAACGAGTTATCTCGTAGCTGGCGAGGAAACTCAGTTTGCCAACTACGAGTATTCTCGTAGAGTGCAGCGAACGTGTTAAAATGTCAACGAAGAATGTTTCGCCCGATAGCTTGTCAAAGCATCATAACATGGCATATCTTACCACATGACACTGACTATATCATACCTCGCCAGCTACGAGATAACTCATTATTGATCTCTTTATCTAAATCCCCGACTACAAATATTGTCATAGAAAATACATGCAATGTTTAGGTGTTCGACCCGCAGGAAAAAACTAAATATGAGGATGTTATATGAAACAAATAATTTGACTATATTATATACGATATGTATATTCAAACATAAATTAATACATCACCTCATATAGCATGATATCGAAGACCTATCATAAATGTAACAAAATGTCATGTAACATCAACTCCTGGATAATCTATAAGGTCCTTTTCCGATTAATTAATCCCCTATCCTCTAGGGATAGTAAAAATTTTCAGCAGTCTTTCTAAAAAGATCTGAGCTAAGATATACTGCCCAATTGGAAATATACACACGTCACACCATTTGTAGTGAAATAAAAAACGAATGTTAATTAAGCATTTTATAATAATGTCTTGTTATATACAGTAGAACCTCTTTTATCCGAAACTCTTTTAACCGGAACTCTCGGTTAACCGAAATCCATTTTTAAAGCTTTTTTTTTACTATCACATTCCTTGTGTGCAAAATCCATTTTGAAAGCTTTTTTCTATTATTATTATCATATTCCTGGTGTGCAAGCGGTCCTTTCCGAACCACGAGTACGTATAAATATTTTTGATCCCCTTTCTTAGAATTCCTTCGAATTTAACTTGAGCTCCTGTAAGCTGCGGAGTGGAAAGAGCGAAGAAAACGAACAAATTAGCGACTCTGAAGTTTTTGAATGTTTTGCGAAAGGTTTGGCTTGATTGGAACAACAGAAAGTCTGTGATACTGGCGAACAAATAATATTTGAAAACTTCGTGATAGAGCTTCAAAGTAAAGGCAATCGGAACTGCGACTAACAAAACATTGTTTCAAACCCTTGCGAAATGTGTAAAAGGTATTTAATTTCAAAACTAAAGCTCAGATAATGTATTCTTGTTTCTATTTCGCTATTGCTTTATTTTTATTAAGCTCTTGTTATCATAATAAGAAATAGCGCATATATTTCTCCTTAATCTCAAAATTGAAGCATTCTCGATTATCCGAAAATTTCGATTTTCCGAAAGACGGTCGGTCCCTATTTCTTCGGATAATTGAGGTTCTACTGTATATAATATTATCAAAAAGAGTTGGGAAATTCATCAGGTCTATTAGATGAATCGTATTATACCTGACATATCCTATTGGGACGAATTTACTTTTTAATAGTCCAATATTGCATTTGATTATTAAAAAAAGTAAAAGTTCCTTAAAAACCCTAGTTTCATATCTGTGAAAATAAACTATTTTTTTTTATTATTTTACAATAGAATTTTTATAAAAGTTCCTTATTCAGATATCTATACAGACATACCTAAAAAACATGAAGGTTTTACTATGTAAATGTTCTTTTGTTTTAAGTTACATATTAAGTATATAAAAAGCCATAATTGGGAACAGGGGTATCAGTAGTTCACGGATTTAAAAAAAAGTTTCTTATATTTTTAATTTTTTTAATGTAAGCACAAGTTTTTATTTTTAAAAAACATACTTCCGAAACTATACAAAATCCACATTCAAGTTTAAGATAACTATTTAAATACATTTACCCCCAATATAAGTAACTGGTAAATTTAATAAGTTTTAGTAACTGACCAATTACAAAAACAACTTGTGCTTTTATCGTGTTACTATAAAAATTTTTAGATTATTGTAAATTATGAAAATGCCTATTTAGTTTATTGTGTACACATTTTTTTTTTTTTTTAACATGGTAAATTTGTGTCTTTTCTGATTGTATTTGTAATTAATACACACAATTCTGATTTTTCAGGCGTACTCGGAAAGGAGTCATTCATCCCAGGTGATTATTCTTATTAAAAGTTATTTGAAAATAAATTAATAATTTTTTCCTGCCTGACTATCTAAATAATTTAATTAATCCTCTCGTTTAAGAATTATAAAAATAAAATAACCAGTCAAGTGCGAGTAGTACTCGTGGACAGAGGGTTACGTAAAATAAATATATTGTAACGCCTCGAAATATGCGTGAGGCGGGTGGCTTGAATTGTGGCGTCTACGATCAAGGCACAAAATTTATATAGAAAAATTGTTTATTAAATAAACAAAGGAAATGGGGTTTCTTATAAATCCAACACTTATAAATAGTGGGTCCATCGCAATTTTTAAAGCGTTCGTAAATTACAGGAGAATAGTCTCTGTTGATAAGGCAAAGTCTTTATGGATGCAAAAAGTCTAGGACATCGATTTTGGAAGTATTACAAAGTCCTGCTAGTTATGTAAGTTCTCTACTAAGAGTAAAGAGTAGGAATCTCAGATAATGCTCCTTTTCCCTGGGTTGAGCAGATCCGAAGTCTAGACTTGACTTCGTTAACGCTTTCCTTCGATGTTTCGAAGCCTATTTCCTTGGTGAGGAGTCACCGAGTTTTTATCCACCGAAAGAATCAGTTTTTACCGACTTTTCTCTCTGAAATCTAAAACCCAACTGACGCTGATCTCTCAGCGTCTTCCAGAAATCTTTCAACCCCTCCTCTTGAACAAAAGAAGTATTCTTTTGACCGTTTCGGGAGCCTGAGCTGATTGCATCATTAACAAACTTTGTTCGGATCATAGACTTGATATATTGTTATCTCATCTCAATGGTTCGGATATGCTCTGCGTAATTTCCCCACGCATCCGAGAGCTGTTTCGCTTTTTATTTTCGATCGGCGGATCTTTCCTCCCGTCCTCTTTAGAAATGACTGTCACTTTAACTTCATCTCGGAAGATGTATGATGATACGCCGAAATATTTCTGTACTTTAAAATAAAAATACTTTAAAATAAAAAGAGGTTAAGTTTCTAATACATGGAGATTCGTATATGAGATATATTTTGCTTTATGCGAGAATTTTTCTCGTGAGAAGTGAAGTTCTCACAATACGAATTATTAACTGGGCATTGCATTATACAAATAAGCCAACAACAGTTGTTATCGAGGCTTTAAAAGCCTTTGACTCATAGAGTCGGTGTCTTTATGCATGTCTAAACCGTCCGTGTCTTTAACCTCTTCTATACGAGCGTCTTTTACAGAATTTTTAATCTTTTATCACCGGTTTTTAAAAACAGATTTTTTTTTGCCTAATTGAATCGGGAAAATGCTTGGATTAAATAAGGAAAAATTTACAATAAAAATTTACTGGTGAGGATGAACACTGATTCTGAGCACCTTACGTGGCACGATTACCAGTCGCTCGTCCCCAAGGGGTTAAGGGTTAATTTCTCGGCTTATTACGAAAATAATTATTTTTTTCGAAAATCATTATCAACAATCCTTTTATATTTCTGCGACAATAGCTACCGTCAGCGCTCCTCAACTCCTTTGCTAAACGTCCGCAAATCGAAATTTGTGTGTAACGGAAAAATGAGATTTTCTCAAAGACTATGTGACCTAGGGTAATCTCTATAGTTTTCCTGCAAGGTTTAAATTCACTTCTACTACCCCTATTTTCTTAATAGTTTTAGTTTCAGTAGATTCGGATATAGAGGAGGGAGGGAACATATATTTGTATTACATTTTCGACGATATATCTGAAAATATAATACCTAAAATTAAAAGAAATGTATTTTTGAGTTCGTCGTTACGACAGCTTTCACACTATATCCCACACGATATACAAATAAAAGATTTTTTTTTTTCAAATAACTTAATTAGCCCCTACAATTTTCTTAAATATATTTGTGAATGGTTAATAATCTATAAATACGTGGGTCTGTAGCCTTTATTACTTCAGACAATTTGAACTTTTCACGTTCCATTGTTTATTAGTAAAATGGCTGTGACAGACGGACAGACAGACACAGGAGTGATCTTATAATGGTTCCGTTTTTACTTTTTAAGTACGGAACCCTAAAACGAAAATAATTCTTTATATTAGCAAGCTTAAAAAAATGTCCGTGTAATTTATTGTTTATTTAATATTTTCCTTTTTGAAAATGGTTATTCGTGTATTTTCTGTCTGTTTTTTGTAACTAATATACATAATTCTGATTTTGGAGGTGTACCAGAAGAGGAGTCGTCCACCATATGTGATTGCGCTTATCACAAGCTATACACAAGTAAATCACTAATTTTTTCTTGTTATGTAAATAATTTAACTAATTCTCTCGCTCACGAATTATGAAAATTAAAAAAATAGAAAAAAAAAAGCAATTTAACAAATTACAACGACCATTTGGAAAATGATTTTTTCAAAGACTAAAATTTAAGACATAAAAAATCGCACTGAGTTGATCATACATAGCGTACGCCATGGATTAAACATTAACATTCCTGGACCCATCATGAACAAATTTTAAAAGAAATTTCAGTTTTACGATTTTCGGTACTGTAAATTTTTAAACTTCTACGGAGCTAGTCATACATTACGTACACCATGGATTAAACATTAATATTCCTGGACCAATTTTAAATGAAATTTCATTTTTAAACTTCTAAACATCCCACAATATTACTTTTTATATCGTCGTATAGAGAAAAAAAAATGCATTTTTAATTGCAATTTGTTTGAAAGCTGTATCTCAATTTGTTTCTGAGTTATTAATTTATTTATTTTTTTAGTTTTTATTACTTTTTTGTCATAGTGCCAACAGAAGTATCCATCTCTGTTGAAAGTAAAGGGAAAATACAGATTACTGTATAGACCAATCAGAAAACGAATAAAATGCGGGATTCAACTAATAAAACGCTTCAAATATGTTTTTGATTTCCTACCCTGACCGAGGACAATAACCATTTTTCCAAATGGTTAAAAATCATTCTGTGTTTTGGTTCGCTTTTAGTACAACTTAAATGCTATTGTATTTTGCGTAGAAATACATGCGTAGGGCATGAATAATTTGATATTAACCCTCGCAGTACTAACAAGGAAGGTCTCCATACGGGCATATAAAAAGAATCTGAAAAAATTACAGAGTGTTCTTCTCATGTGGATATATATGTTTATAAAAAAAATTTGCCAGAACCTCGATAGAACGTTCGTAAAAAAATAATGAACATTTCATTTATTTGGCGATTTTTGATTGGTTGGCTTTGAAATGAAATTTTGAAAGATGTCTTTTTATGTCGAATATTCTTTAATCCTTAAATGCCTGATTTTTCAAAAATCATTGTAATAATGTTTTTCGGCTTTCATTTTTTAAATAAATCATGGGAAAAAATGCTTAAAAAATCCTATTTTGTTTTAAGTATGGTTTACGGCTAAAAAACAGTACAATATTGGAAATACTGGTCTTTAATTGAAAAAATAATCTTCCTTGATAAAATTCTATAACATTAAACACACAAGAATTTTAGGAACTATCATAAGAAATGAATTTTACTTGCTCACTGCAGAACAAAATAGGGTATTTCGCAAGCTTCCAAACAAAACAAAAAGAACAAGAAGCAACAATTGAAAAAATAAATCTATTTTTATTCTTAAACAGCACAAGTGTTGCCATCTACATGTTGACAATCGATTTAATAATATTTTCAGAATGTATTTTATTGGCAACATTAGGCATTATAGCTTCAATATAGCCTAAATTGTGTATGTTGCCGAAAAGCAACACCAGGCATTTAAGGGTCAAGATAAAAATGTTTCATATTGAACTTGTTTAAATAAATTTAATGTAAATAAATTTAGTTTTGTCAGTTTTAGTTTGATTTAACTATAGTTTTGTCATATATATATTTATATATATATATATAATGAAAGTTAAATATCAAATTTTATGAATTAAAACAAAATTAAAATAAATTAAAATTGCTTCATTATCTCAAAATTAAGTCCAATTGAGCACTGTCGATTCAATTTTGTTGGTATGGAAATGACGAATTCTTTGATATTGAAATGAATAACTGGTAAATGAATCTTGCCTTTATTTCGGAATACGCTTAAATATATGAAAGTATTTTTTATATATGATATTGTTTTTAAAGTAATAAAATTAAATAACAAGCAACATAAATATGTAATAAGAAAAAATGCATTTATTAAACTCTCTCATTGTTTATATTTAAATTCATTAAATAATTTTTACACGTATTCTAAAAATCAATTAACAAACAATTTTCAGGTGCATTAAAATCGTTTGCTTTTGGCGAGGAAAAGTACTGTTCGCCAAATCGCTTGACGCTTTCGTTTTTTTTTTTGCTCCAAATACTCGAAAGAATTTTATTTTTTTACAGGCTTACTACTGTAATTCCGCCTCTAAATTTGACTGATCCTTTATTACATATATAAGCAGTTTAATTGGTATTTTTTCAAAATATTCTGAGTATGCCCAGTAAGGAGACCTTCCTTGTAAGATCAAAATATTACTTAAATACCTAAGATGGGGTCATTTTGACCCCATAGTTAATTATAATGTTTAGGCCGGAAAACTGATCAAAAGATGAAATATCGACACAATACTGGCAATCAAGATTGACTAGAAAGAGGAAAATGCAATTTCCACAATATTACGAGCATTTAAATTAGCACAAAAACTCAAGTAGAAAAAAGCAATAACGTTTTATCAGAAGTAATGGTAGTAATGCATCTTAACTACCTTCAGTTCTGCTGCTCATCTTTCTGGTAATCAAGATACAAAATAACACATAAAATATGACTTTTACACATAAACTTTCTGCATTTGTTGCACTTCTGAGAATATTTGGAGTCATGATAGAAAACTTTCATTTATTCCCTGATTGCCTAGGATGGAGTCAATGTGACCTCATACGCAATTTCTAGAAATAAGCATAAAAAAAATGTGCAAAACTTACTAAGTAGACAAAATTAGGAAAGAGACCTTTATTGCAGAATTCCTAGAAAATAATTTTAGCATACATATTCTAAATGAAAAAAAAACTGCAAATGTCCAGTTGGGATCAAATTGACCGCATCTTAGTACTTGAGAGGGTTAAGTACGTCAGTTTTCTCTCATTACTAACTAAGCTTAAACCAACAGAGTGAAAAATGTCCAAGCCGGGAATTGAACTCGGATCCTTGGAATAACGCTCCAAAGCTCTACCTTTAAGATTGCACTTCAGTCACGGGAAGAAAGGAAAACACTAATGCTAAATCTATGGGAGCGTTATTTTCAAATATCTCGCTCAAATTTTTATATTTTTGAATGATTTTTTTGCATAGGATAGCTGAGGACGATTCACAACCGGGCTAGTTTTTACTTTTTCGATTTTGGTTATAGTTTTTTTTTTATATTAGGCTAGTTTCAATTTCAGAACCGGCTCAAATCAATTCCGAAAGTAAGAGAAATTTTTAAAAAAAAAATCTGAACCAAAATCAAAAAAGTAAAAACTAGCCCAGATTTAGATCGTCCTCAGCTATCCTGTGCAAAAAAAAGTCATTCTAAAATATCAAAATTTAAGCGAGATATCTGAAAATAACTTTCCCATAGGATTAACATTATCATCCGGGTCTTTTTGAGTGACTAGTGTGGCCTCTTAAGCTACGAGGTCGATATCCAGCTTGGCATCTCTTACTCTTAAATATCGGTAAGGCTGCAAAAGTAGCACAAGATGGAATAGTCTTCATGAGCACACAAATTTGTGGTAAACATGAGACGAAATAAAGCCCGGTACAGGTGAAAGCATATAAGTATAATTTTAACCTTTTAAAGGACGGTGGTCACACGGCGTGACCACCAATTTTAATTCCAAAACTGACAAACGGCACCAAGAATATTTTAATAAAATTTTGCTTTTATAATGAAAGCGTTAGAAAAGCAGGTTTTTATTTTCTGAAAACATCGTTTGTAAATTCTGGTGTCACTCAATTATTTCGTCATTTTACGAACATAATTTTTCTGCCCCTGGAAAAGTTAATCAATTTTTCAATTAATTTTCAGCAGTGAAATTACGCCTGAAATTATTTAATATTAAATACGTGAAAATTTTCACATTGCTAACTACGCGTAAACCATCAGAGTGAAAAAGGACCAAGGCGGGAATCGAACTCATATCCTTGGAATCCTTGGTTCCGGCCTGGGCCTTTTTCGCTCTGTTGGTTTACGCTTAGTTATAGCAATGTCAAAAATTTCATGTATTAATATTAAATAATTTCGGGCGTAATTTCAGTGCTGAAAATTAATTGAAAAAGTAATACAAATTACACTTAAATGAATAATTTGTTTAGCGTGATACTGTTAACCCTTTATGACCCGGCGCTATAACCAAGTTTCGTTAAGGAAAACTTCATTTAAAACATTCATTGGCAGTAATACAATTTAAGGCGAGTCATAGGCACTTTACTTCTCCATATTCAAAAAGCATTATTCGTTGTACATGGTAAAACTTTTTAAAATTTGCTTATTTATGTTCCAATTATAAACGTGCAGCTTTCCTGATGTTCAAAGACAAAGGGTGGAAACTTTCAATTCTGAACAAAACTTCCGCTAACATATGATAAACAAGTAATATATACATAAAAAAATTAAGCCAATTCCTACTTAGGTCATCAAAGAAAAATTTAATATTATCCCTTAAGCTTTTGTTGCTAATAATTAGTTTTTGTTGCATTAAAATATCTCAATTTGTTGATTTTCTATAAACAAGTAAACCCTATTGGTTTACAATGGAAGTCTATCGGAATTTGGCGAAATATTAGAGATATCGCCAAGTTGGCGTCACTTTTGCAAATTTTGCGATATATCGCCAAGTTGGCGATAAACTTGGCTGTATTTGGCGACAGAACAGGGTCCAGCCCCGCAGACCTTTATTCTTCTACTCCGACTCTTTTGCGGAAGCAAGTTTCGTAGGTCCCCGGCCACGTCCCAAGTGAAAGACTCTCTAGCGAAAGCAAGATTTTAAAAAAAAATCGAAAATTGAAACCGAACAAATTTAAAAGGGAAATTACACAATTTAAAGACACCGAAAAGCGGGAAGGGTTGGGCTCGGGGCGATGAAGCTACCGAACGACTCCTAGCTACTTCGAGCCCATTATTAGGTATGAAGAAGAATTAAATGCTGTTCAAATAACCAACGGCCCCCATTTTTTCTCCCATATAAAACTAAAATTAATTTATTAAATTTAATTAATTAATTTAATTTAATTAATTAATTAATATTTGAAAAAACTGTATTAACATCAAGTGTCATCCACTACTAGTTAAAAAAAATGTATTTGAACTTGAGTGGATAAATAATAAGTATTTTATTAACGATTGAAAATATGAGACAAGATATATATATAGGGAGAGTGTGAATTAATAGTAGGAATTAAATTTTAAAAAGAAGACTAAAACAATTCTGAGAAAATGAATTCAATGAATGAATTCAATGAAATCCGAAAGCCTTAGAGATGTCATAGTACAGGCAATAGGGGCTCTGCCTAGCAAAATTAATGGAAGTTCTGGAAATTGGCTTACTTTATGTTTTTTGGGTCGCTGAATCCGAATTTGTAACTTCCCACCAAAATTTCCCAAAAGATATATGAAAGATATCCCCACCAAAAGATATATGACATTATGACTTAGGATGAAGGGGGAGGGGGATCTGCCTCGGAACATGCGCCGCGGTGCTGCGCGGACTAAGTTGCGCAATTCCACTTAACCACTTACACGTTTACATTCGTCCTCCTATCTCCCCTCCGAACTTTCTCTATAACGTTTACTTTAAGATTTTTGGGTCGCTGAATCCGAATTTTTAACTTCCCCCCAAAATTCCCCCCCCCCGAAACCCCCCCCCCCAAAATAGTCGTTTTTAACTTAAATTTCTTATTGTTTTAGCGGAAAAGCATTACGAAATTCAGAAACTAGACAAAATTTGCAACAAATAGGATATATGACATTATGACGTAGGATAAACGGGGAGAGAGGGGGTCTGTCTCTGAACATTCCCCGCGCGCTTTTCTCAAAAACCAAACTTTTTCAAAAAATCGATTTTTGGGGGGGTTGCCGGGTGAAATTTTGGTGGGAAGATACAAATTCGGATTCAGCGACCGAAAAAACATAAAGTGAGTAGAGATCCAGAACTAGTGTTAATTTTGCCAGGTAAAATTCCCTATTGCCTGGACTTCATAACTTGGTGCACGTAGCGCCGCAGTGCATGTTCAGAGGGAGCCCTCCCCCTACCCGTTCGTCCTACGTCATAATGTCATGTATCCTATTTGTTGCAAATTTTGTCTAGTTTCTTAATTTCGTAATGCTTTCCCCCTAAAACAATAAGAAATTTAAGTTAATAACAACTATTTTGTGGGGTTTTCGGGGGAGGGGGAATTTTGGGAGCAAGTTAAAAATTCGGATTCAGCGACCCAAACATCTTAAAGTAAACCTTATAGAGAAAGTTCGGAGGGGAGATGGGAGGACGAATGTAAACGTGTGAATGGTTAAGTGTAATTGCGCAACTTAGCCCGCGCAGCACCGCGGCGCATGTTCCGAGGCAGATCCCCCTCCCCCTTCATCCTAAGTCATAATGTCATATATCTAATTTGTTGCAAATTTTGTCTACTTTTTGAATTTCTAGATACTTTTTTCCTAAAATAATTAAAAAAAAAGATTTTTTTAATAAAAACCTTTTGGGGGGGGGGGCATTTTACCAAAATTTGGGGGGGTTGCCGGGGGAAATTTTGGTGGGAAGTTACAAATTCGGATTCAGCGACTCAAAAAACCTAAAGTAAGCCAATTTCCAGAACTTCCATTAATTTTGCCAGGTAAAATCCCCTATCCTGGACTATCAAAGTAAAATATAGTCGGAAGAGGTTTTCAAACCACTGCTTTTGTGACTTCAGGGGGTGCAGGGCTTGATATAGATACCGAAAAACATGTAAACAGAGCTCTCGCTTCGAGTCCATATAAAAGCAGGAGCAGGGGCGTGCCTAGCGGGGGGGTGTTGGGGGTGTAACACCCCCCCACTTATTTGGAAGAGTTGGTAAAATTTAGAAGAGTCGGAAAGTTAACCCCTTAACCTACGATTTAACCTACGATTTGGCAAATTCATAGCTACCACTAAAATTTAATAGAGATTTTCGCCTTGTTTAATCATGGAATTTTGACGATTAAATTAAGCTATATTTACTGTGAAATTTTAGTGGTAAGAAGAATTTACATTTGGCTCGATCATCGTACGCGGGCTATGCCCGTCATTATAGGTTAAGGGGTTAAGAACACACCCTGCAAAAAGTCCCTTCTCCCGTCGTCAGTATCATTTCAATTCTCTGTTGTCCGTCTTTAAAGAGGAAAAGAAAGAACTTCTCACGGAAGATTGTGTATGATTCTGCGTGGGAAGGAGGGGTTGTCAGAGAGCGCAGGTGATAGATAGAGAGAAAGAATCGCGTTTTTGAGAATTTGAGACTTTCGTGAAAGGGAGGGGGGGGGGGGGTGTTGTTGCAATCTCTATTGTAAGTTTTCCCATGTAGCATCTTTAATTGCTCCCTTCTGCTATGGACTGACTCTTAGAATTTGGTGACCTCTTGGCTCTGGATTTGGTGCTAGTTATTTGAGGTTGCTGCATTTAAAAGATGAGGTCACGGACACAGAAGAAGAGCGATTTTCAAAAGTTTGTTTTTGTCGCATGATGGGGGATAATTCAGTGAAAATTTTATGCACACACTGTGATCGCGTACACACACATTTCACAGAAAAAAATTAATTTATATCGCCATATAAGAAAATTTCATCCGAATGAAAACATCGACCTCCAGAAAGGAAAACGGATTCAATGTACAATATGTAGATGAAATCCTAACTAGCAATTCTATGGAAAATGTCAATGTTTCTGAAAAGGAAGATACCTCGACTTTTCTAAGTTGTGATCCAGCCGATCATATTGGAAAGAATTTAACCGAAAACCAGAAACATTTCATCCTGTCTCGTGGACCTTATCAACCTCAGAGATCATCGTACCCTGTGAATCATGACATATATCCTAAGAAGCAAAGTAAGTTTAGCTCCTGCTGGGATAAAGAATATCCATATTTAGAATACAGCAACCAACTGGATGCCGCATTTTGTTTTGCTTGTTCACTTTGCTCTGATGGCCCGGGGACTGAAAACGCAGAAGAAGCTTGGATCAGTGTTGGTATTCGTGTATGGCATGAGATGAGAGGCCGAGGAAAAAACCGTAAAGGCAAGTTAATGGCTCATTTTACGAGCAATGCTCATAGAGCTGCAGTGTATAAATTAGATAATTTGGCCCAAAAAAGTAAGCACGTTGACAACTTTCTATCTAGTCAACGTAGAGAGGCAGGAGCTAACGCGGAGCAAATTCGTCTAAGAAACAGAGAGATTATTAATATACTTCTAGACTGCACCAGACAGCTAAGTCGTCAAGCACTTGCATTTCAGGGACGAGAAAGTGACAGCGGTAACTACATTCAGATCATTAGATTAATGGACAGGTGGATTCCAACTTTAAAAAACTGGATTGATGATAATCATCTTCGCCCATACCATGCCAACTATTTTAGTAATAAGTCGCAAAACGACTTTATTGGGGTTCTTGGATCATGTGTCCGTGAAAAAATAGTTGCAAATGTCAAAAATTGTGGATTTTTTAGCGTTATGGCTGATAGCACACACGATCTCTCTCATCTTGACCAGCTCTCAATTGTAACCCAATACGTGACCCAAAGTTTCAGCCAGAAGAAAGGTTGTTAAAACTAAAAGATTATCTGTATAAAACAGGCGAAGGAATGGCTAAGCTTATTTCTGAAATTCTACAGTCAGTTGGAATATCGCTTTCTCAAGCTCGTGCACAGTCTTAGAATACCACGTCATCTATGTCCGACCGCATTTTAGGCTGTCAATCAAAACTTTCAGAAATAGCTGGTAGATCTATTTTATACATACCCTGCCTCGCGGATAAAGTGAATTTATGTGTTTAACATGCATGCGAACAAATCAATATAATGAAATTGTTCTATGACAGTATTCAGGATCTCTATAACTTCTTTTCACTGAGTACAAAGCGATTCGGCTTACTGAGAGAGAAAATGGAAGTTCTTCAGAAGAGTCTTACCTTGAAATCTTTGTCGAAGACAAGATGGACTATGCGAGCGGATTCAGTCAGAGCTTTTTTATCGTCCTATGATGCCCTCATCCATACTCTGCAAATTATTTCTGAAGACATGAAGGTTGACAAGGATGCTGGAGCTAAGGCGGCAGGGTTAAGAAGCAAAATGATGTCATACGATTTCATTGTTTCTTTACTTGCAATGAAAACAATTGTGTTTAAGACCAAGTTAGCAACAGAGCAATTGCAACGTGAAGACCTGAACATTTTAGAGGGAACCGACATAATGCAAAAAACTTACGAAAGCATTCAGAAACTCCGGAATGGTGACGCGGCGGCAATAATGAACATCATTAAGGAACCTGAAAACATCTGCGAGACACATGGAATAATCAAGATTATGAGTTCAATTTGCGGCACAGGCGACGGAGACCTCCATCGAAGATCGACGAAAATCCTGCAACTGCAGTTCTATTTACACGAGAGAATTATTTTAAAGCAGAAATTTTGAAGGTGGTAGATCGGCTTACAACTGCATTTGGAGACATTCATAAGTTGGTATTTGAGAAAGTTAAACCACTGGCCTGTTTCCTTCCATCTAGGATCAAGTATAGCTCTACCGAGAACATTTCTAAACTATGTCAAATATTTCCTGATGATCTCAAAGATGTAGATAACTTGGAATGTGAAATTGATATCATGCCCTCAGAAATAGCTAGTTCTGAATCGGATACAATCGGCGCAGCAGCGCAAAAACTTGTGAAGAAGGCGAATTTGTATCCTAACCTTTCTTTGGCCTACAAGTTGACTTTAATTATTCCAGTAACTGTGGCAAGTAATGAAAGAAGTTTCAGCAGGTTAAAGTTAGTAAAAAATTACTTCCGTACCACCATGTCGGAAGAGCGACTGGACGAACTAATGCTAACCTGTGAAACAGACATAACTGACATGTTGAATTTAGACAGTGTAACTGGAAAATGGGCTATTCTGAAGGATAGGTGGATGATAATTTAAAAATGTAGATGGATAATTTTTAGTCTCTTATACTAATATATATCTTATTTTTAGCAAGCAAGAATTGTCTTTTTTATGTATTTTAAAATTTATACACTTACATTACACAACAGCATGCGGTTTTATTTATAGAAACATAAATTCCGAAGTACTTCAACATTCTTAAATTGTTACTTTTGAGAACTGGTTAATGTACGGTACATCCATACACATTTCCTTTAAAATCGTAGCAGAATCCTAATTAATAACAGGATTCTCAACTATACTTATATAGTAAAATAATTAAAAAAAAATTTACACATAATGAATAACAGCATTTAATTTCGACTGTGGTTAAGAAGAATGCAGGTGAACACTTAAGACTTTTAGTGATTTTTATAAATTCATAGTATTGTAGAACAGTTGACTCCGTCGCTAAATGGGGGGGGGGGGGGATCACAAAGCCTTTCTCACCCCCGATCTTGCAGTCGGCAAAATTCAGTTCACACCCCCCCACTAAAACAGCCTTCGGCACGCCCCTGAGCAGGAGTGTTCAATGTAACTAATTTAAACTTTCTGATATTTTTAAGGTATGTCTTTGGTGTTATAAAATTATAAAATGAACTACTTCAATGTAATAAAATAAAAAATGTAGCAAAATTTATATAACACAATTTTCGAAAAAACATTTAGTGTCATATCACCATCCGTAAAATATCTTAACGTTGAATTGGCATAAGAACCTAACTTTTGCTTTAAAAGGATCAGGAAACTTTACTCTATAGAATGAGTTAAGGATATAACTATCACTCAAAGGAAACCTTATTAAAAAAATACTCTCAAATTTAAAAATTTGAAAAAACCTAAAAGACAAAATTTTCTTTTCATTAAAAATACTCAAAATATTAAACTATCTAAAATATATTAATTCATTCTATAGATAACAATGTTATATACATGCAAAAAAAAATTAAGCCATTCCATCAATTTTTTTTTTTATCTTACGGATAGTCGTCAAAAATCAAGTTTTGAGAAGACGCGACTTAAAGTTGAACACGACACTCTGAAAGATCAGGAAAAAAAAAAAAACACACAGCTAGGGCAAAAATTTAGATGTTTTTATTCTTCTGCCAATAAAAATAGATTTCAAAGAACATAGAGAAAATAAAAATAAAAGAAGTAGTACAAGTGGGTAAAAAATGAGACTGGTTGGCGTCCAGTTAAATGCGGCTTTGAAAGTGACTGTTACATAAATGCTTATAACTCCGTTAAAAATACAAATATTTTTATGCGGTTTTTTGCACTATGATCAGAATTAATTAAATAATCAAAATAGATTCTAAAAAATTGATTTTTTGAAAAGTTTTCAAGCCCTGAAACGGGTCCGGGACACAAAAATCTTCAAATTTTCTAAAAAACTTTTATTGCATTAAAATTTTCTGTGTTTTTTCTGCTTAAAATGACATATTAATCATGTTTCTATCTTAATTAGAATTGGAAATGTTTTTTTTTTTTTTCGTGTTGGTTGGTTTTCAAAATCTAGCTTTCAAGCAATGGTTTGTGAAAATGCGTTTTTCTTCATGATGGGTTTTTTCACACCATTCTCAAATTGAAATTGTTATAAGTCCAGAGCTGTTAAAGATAAACGATTCAAACTTGGAACATGTCTTTTTTTAATTGGTTTACTTTAATTTTGATTCAGCAAATTTGAAAAAAAAAAAATTTACTTTTGAAAATATGATTTTTTTTTTAAGTTTCATCATCCTTTTTGTTTAATTTTTATTTTAAATATTTTTAATTTTTATTTAAATTAATATTTTTAAAAATGCTGAAGCAAAATTAAAACTTATGTATTTCTGTTTATTTAAATAAAAAAAAATTGAAATTCTACAAATAGTATTTCGAGTTATAACGAATTTAAATTACCCCACTTTTTAAATAAATTTTAAATTTAAATAATTTTTTTTTTAATTATGAGAAGTTTTATCATGTGATTTTGTTTAGAAATGACATGGTTAACCATCACTAAAAATTTCAAAATTTTAACTCAATAAATGAAAATTATTTTAAAATGTGTCCCGGACCCCCAACTCTCCGACTGTCTTGGAAAAGGGCAAAATTGTAATGTTGTTTTCTCTGCATTTTGCTTTAAATGCTAAAAAAAATGATTCTTTGAACATTTTTTTATAAAAAAAACTTATTAACGAATATAAATGCAAACCTTGGAAGTATTAATCATTGTTCAATGTATATTAAAAATACATTAAATCAATAGAATTATATTACTTTAAATATTGCTTGTATTGCAGTGAAACCTGGAGCTTAGTGAACGTATTAACACGGGCTTGTCAGTGAGGGTGTTAAATTTGCTTATTTCTCTAAACGTTATTATAAACGTTGAGCTCTCCTAATGTTCAAAGACATGGAACATGAATATATGGTATATGGGGCATTCTCAGAATCTTTTGACTTTTGGGGAAAAAAATCTGGCGAAATTAAACTTGCTAAAATAACATTTTAATTTGATAGACGAATACCTTAATGCTTCAATATAAAGAAACTAGTTGGATGTGCCAATCCCAAAACTTTCTTCTATCTTATACATCTTAATGCAGTAGAGCGCCGATTATCAGAACAAGTCGGGACCGACCCTAGTTCGGATAAGTGGACAGACAATTTAAGGGATGTTCCTGACTATACTCAAATCTTCATACTCTATCCAGTCTTAGAACTGGCAGCACCAGTTGGTACTGGCGTGTTTTAATTTTTTTAATTTTTTATAATTTACTTTTTTTTTAAATTTTCTGAATTCTACAGATTATAATTTAAGCAAAAAAGCTTTCGATTGTTGCTTGCTTCAGAGAAGACATTCTTTTCAATGATGCCATATTTCGAATTCTTCTTAAATACGTTAATTGAATAAGACCAGTGTTCTTCTGCCGTTCGAGCCATTTCATATCTGTTTCCAAACATTCAAAGGCTTCGTTATGTGATGGACCTGGGTCATTTTCTGACCATTCGTTTTCCTTTTCCTTGATTTCACCCCCTTAATCCAAGTCTTTTATTCTCTTGTTACGGCTCCCAATGATACACTGATCGGGAATTCGATTCTGCATGCTAAGTCTCAAGGGGGAAGGGGGGGGGGATGAGAGATAAATAGGGTGTTTGTATAATGGAAGTTCGGTTTAAAAAAATAATTAAAAGAAATTGGCTGTTCGGATAATTGAAAGTTCGGTTAATTGAAGTTCCGATAATCGGCGCTCTAGTGTATTTCAAAAACTAGTTACACATGTTAATACTTCAATATTATTAGTTCAATACTATACCAACCTTGATTTTCATCTTAAATTTCTGCTTCAGTGAATTAAATGGACTAAAAACGAGTTAATCTATATGATATTTGTTAAAATTAATTGTTTTTCCTTATTCTGTTGTTATCAGCTGTTCGCGAAAAGCTGGCTTAGCAGGAAGCGAGTTCCTGTCGTTGCAGGAGCCGCCTATGGGCAATAGAACTACGAAAAATCGGGAAAAGTATACATCATTTTTCAACGATCTTTTCTACTCCAATTTAAATTATAATCTTTTTCCTTTAAGAGACATAATTTATTTTTCTGAAAGAATTTTTCTCAAGAGACGTAGGATCATTTTTAGGTTTTCTAGTATACTCTTATAATGAGTAACAGAAGAAAAATCTCCCAAATAAATTAAATTTGTGACGCTAAACCATATTTCAAAGTAAATCGTATAATATGAAATGTCGGACATTACAGATTTGAATTTTTAAAAATCTGATGCAACTTCTCTTAAAAGTTTCGCAGCACACCTGAGATCATTTCGCGGCGCACTACTGTGCGGCGGCACACAGGTTGAGAACCACTGGTATATAGGGTTAATTAGTAGATATTATCAGCAGTCGATTGATACCTTTTCTATTTTATTCAACTAATTTCCTTCACAATTTTTATTTTCATTTTTCCCATGACTGAATATACTCAGTTGCAGCTCCGTCGACAAACACTCAAGCGCGAATTTCAGCACGATACATTTTAGCACATTCTCCACATTATGGTTTTATTTGAATTGTATAACGTTTTAAATTTATATTTCATATTATCCTATATATATAAAAGCCGTTCTCTGTATGTATGTCCTTTATACAAATCTTCAATTTTTGACCGATTTGCACGAAACTTGATGTACATACATTTTAAAACGTCGGAAAGATCGCTGTCTACTTTAAAAAATCATGAGACCACTATTTATCCCTTTTTTCTACCACCTTCCATAATTTAACATTATAGAAATATCTCTTTTTAAATTTTCTAATTCAATCGTTTCTTTCCTGTCGCCACACCCTAAAAAAATGACACAATAATGTAAAAAAAAAATATCGATAACACATATATTTTGTTTTCAGATTTTCATACTATATTTTCGCATTCTTTGAAATTGACGTCATTCTAAACAGGAAATAACTATAAGAGCGGTAAAATGATGTAGCACCTTAATTTGAATGTTTTTTTTTTTTAATTAAAACTTCTACTTTAATACAGACAGTCAAATTTCATGAAAACAATTTAGGAAAAAGGAAAAAAAGACTGGATATGACGTCACTTTCTAACTATAGTTTTGCATTTTTGAAATTGACGTCATTCTCAGAAAATGCACATTATCTACATAAATAAAAAAAAATAAAAACTTTAACCATAAAAGCGGTAAAATGACGTAGCACCTTAATTTGAATGTTTTTTAAAAAATTAAAAGATCTACTTTAATACAGACAGTCAGATTTCACCAAAACAATTTAGGAAAAAGAGAAAAAAAACGCTAGATATGACGTCACATTCTATCAATTCTTTTCAAAACTCACTGTAAATAAATGGCTCTTATATTTTGCTTACATCGATTGTATACTACAACCATATCTTATAGCTATGCGTTATAGCTAAGTGTATTGATTAAGATTCAGTGGTAACATTTTCTTTGATTTTTAGTAAAAAGAGAGAAGTTATTTCCCTTTTCAAAAAAATTCTTGGCTGTTTGATTTGATATCTGTTGAATTCGAGTTTTATTTTATTTTATTTTTGGCATTTTAATTTAATTTGCCAATTTAGTTTTTGACTATTACACGAAAACAAACAAATTCTGAATTTTTTACAATGTTTTTGAACAATTGAATAAAAATTTTGTAATTTTGGTTGCAAGCATATTTAAAAAATATTCATGCTTGAAAATTACTTTAAAATCCATAAAAAATCTGTAAATTGAGATAAACATTACAAACAAATATTACTGAAAGCACTTTTGTTTTCTATAAGACATTGGAACAATCGAATCTGCGATGTTTAGAGGTTAAATTGCAGTAAAAGGGAATTTTATTCTTGTGTTAGGTTGTTGCCGCCGAAAATATGATACCAGCGTTACTCATAGACATGTCTTTTCTAGAAGTAACTATTGCATTAAGAGTAAACGGGTTCATCTTTCGTAATCGGGTTGCACGTACCTTTAAAAATATCCATGCTTGAAAATTACTTTAAAATCCATTAAAATCAGAAAATTGAGATACAATTTTCGAACAAATTTCATTTGAAAGAACTTTTTTCTATTCGACAATATAAAAAATGAAATTGTGTAATGTTTAGAGGTTAGAAAATTGCAGTAAAAGCACAATTTATGGGGTACAATTTATGGGACACAATTTATGGGCAATGACATAGTGTTTTTACTTTATAATGTAGATATATAACATACAAATGAGAATTTCACTAAATGCTGCGCGATTTGGTGGATTTTTTTTTTTTTTTTTTTTTTTTTTTTTCGTATTGTCAGGAGAAAAATTTTTTTTCTCTTACATCCGCCAAAGGAAACGCGCATTCTGTTATTAAAGCTTAGGGATTGTAATATGGTTGCGAGCCAATAACGTCATGTTTTCTGACTGTCTTTTTAACGATATGTGGACGGGAATGCACAAAATTTCAGTTATCGTGATTGCCGTATTATTCCGTTTTAATTTATTTCACCTGGAAGTCTCCTTATAACTGGCATGGGCGAAGCCGGGTAGTTCTGCTAGTACACTATAATTTTATTTCGAAAAACGGTGCTTTTAAGAATTTTGTAGTTTATGCATCACATTATGTTTTATTTTATTTACAAAGAATGTATTAATAATTTCCATGTATTTTTTATCTTACAGTACAGCCTAATACTGAAAAGCTTATAGGTATGCTGCTTTGAAGTTTGCATTTCTATAATAAATTAGGATTTTATTTGGGTTTAAATAGATTTACTAAATGATTCATTTCTCTTTCTATCTTTTATAGTAATTGAACCGTTGATTACGCCAAATCCCAACGGAGAGTTTGAAGCTGAAAGTTTGTACCTTTTTTTATGATAAATTATGATTTTTTTGAGTTTTAAAAACTACGTAAATGATGTATTTCTCTTTCTATCTTTTATAGTAATTGATACATGGATTACGCCGAAACCTAACACAACGTTTGGAAATATAAGTTTGTACCTTTTTTTCATGATAAATTAGGATGTTATTTAAGTTAGAAATACTAGATAAATGATTTATTTCTCTATGTATCTTTTATAGTACTTGATTCGTGCTATACACCAAAACCTAACGAAGTGCTTAGTCCTACAAGTTTGTACATTTTTTTCATGACAATTAGGATTTTATTTGATTTAGAGAGACTATCTAAACAATTGATTCTTCTTTCTATATTTTATAGCACTTAGCATCCAAAAAACTTATAGGACAAGTCAAAGATAATTGCCCTCTTATGCCCTCCTCTATTTTTTTTTCTTTTTTATAGGAATAATTTGTGTACAGCAAATTTAACCTATCTGCTCCAAATTTTATGTAGAACTTCCTACAAAATATTACTGTAATCTAAATACCAAACAAAATGAGTTGGGTTTTGTTGATTTTTGACGACCGATTATCTACTCGAAGGATACAGGCCCTAGAGGGGTGCCTTTCATGGAGGTCTTTCTAAGGGAACCTAACCCGTATTTACGCAAACAGATAAAATTTGATTTTTATCAAAACTCTTAATGATTTTGGTCATCTTTCTGGACCTAAGGCTTAGACACACCACTTTATTCGAATAGATGCTTCCAACATGAGTAGAGTTGCAAAGGGTGGAAAAAACTGGGTGTTTTGCAAGGGAATTTTTCAAAATTCCCGAGAGTTTTCGGAAAGTTTTAGGCATGCAAATTTTTATTTATTTTTTTCTTTTTAAGATTTCATTTTTTTTCAATGTAAACAGAATGTTTCTTACAAATTTAAACAGCATAAATATAGAAAAAAAACAGCTTCAGTTCACATGAAAACTAATGAAATACGTGCTTGAGTTGCAGAAATATTAAGTAAAATAAATTGAAATATCATAAATAATTTGATATTTTAATCGTAGATAAAGTAAAAAGTGACAATGGGAGATGGCAGATTCATCTTACATGACAGGGATTTAAACATTACCCCTGTTCTACGAATCCACTAATGTAAGCAAAAAGTGAATGAACAAAAGTAAAATAAATCAACGGAAAATACTATGCAACTCGCCAGAAAATTAATATAGAGTATGCCGAAATACACTATATGGCCAAATGTGACTGGCTACCAACGATTTTAGACGTTTTGTTAAATATCCAGGAAACTACATCAGGAATTATCCTGAAAATCCAGGCCTGTAAACAGAATAGTATAGGTCGTACATTTCAGTGAGGATTTTTTTCCGAATAGCCATACGGGACCGTCAACAAATTGAAAAGGAGCTAATGTCTTTTGGATAATCCTGTATAAACTAATGTAGCAAAAGAGTTCAAACTGTAGATTATGATTAAGTGCCTTATTGTAATAAACTGTGTTTATTTTTATGAGGATAGCATGTATACTCGTAGAGAAATTAAAGTTTTTATAAAAAGATACTCAAATTTTGCCAAGTTTCTTCCTTATATTTTGTAGAGTTCTTAATATATAAAAAAAAAGTTCTTTTCAGAAAATATGACAAACAACATTGTACACAATACCTTGCAATCAGAATTAAAAAATAATAAAAATTGTATAAAAAATGAGCACGTTTAGTAAACAATGATTCACTGGCGCATTGCCGAATGTAATGAAAATATAATTTGAATAATGTGTTAGCTAATTGTATAGAGCAACTTTTTTGAAAGTTTCAAAAACACAGTTCGACAAGTCTGAAAATTATCGTTGTTCGGATAAGCTCAAAATACGTTATTCCCAAAATGAAGCAAAAAGATGAGGGGTTGTATCCAAAGTAGTACGTGCAATATTGTGTATGCTATCGTGGCACTAATCAAGAGATATTTGATACAACCCCTAATCTTTTTGCTTCTTTATGGGAACAACGAATTTCGAGCTTATTCTATCGACGATAATTTTCAGAATTTTCAACCTATGATTTTGAATCTTTTACAAAATTTGCTCTATATACTTAGCTAATACATTATGCACATTATGTGTTTTGATTGCATTAGCGCATGCGCACTGAAACATTTTTTAGTAAACCTGCTCATTTTTCATCCAATTTTTATTATTTTTTAATTCTGATTGCAGTGTATTATGTACAATGTTGTTCGTCACGTTTACTGAACAGAACTTGTTCTTTATATTAAGAACTCTACAAATTATAAGCAAAAAACTTGGCGAAATTTGGGACTGTTTTTATAAAAACCTTAATTTCTCTACGAGTATACATACTATCCTCATAAAAATAAACACAGAATATTACAATAAGCCACTTATTAATAATCTCGAGTTTGAACGCTTTTGCTACGTTAGTTTTTACAAATTTATCCAAAAGATATTCGTTCTTTTTCAATTTGTTGACGGTCCCCTACGGGGTTTCGGGAAAAAAATTTCACAGAAATATATGACGTATGCTATATTATTTGCACACCTGCAGTTTCAGGTTGATTCCTCACGTATTTTTCTAGATATTTAATAAAACATCTAAAATCGTAGGTGACCGGTCACCTTTGGCCATATAGTGTATTTCATGAAAAATCTCTAATAAGTAGGGGAGACCGTGGGTTGTAGGCGCAGTTTTTAGTTATTGATTTTAATTAATTTTTTGTGAAAATTTAACTGTACTTTTAAAGAACAGGCATTGGGCTATAATTATCCGCAGCTTTGAGTTTATAGCTTTTGTAGTTCATGTTTAGCGGAAGCCTAAAGTAAAATTAAAATTGTGCGCCAACCTACCCCGCCACGGGGCAAGTTCCCTATACCTATGGGGTAAGTTGGCAAAAAGCTTTATAAAAATTTAAATGAAACTCAAATAAGACACGCAGTTAAGAGAAATCCATTTCATTATTGCCTGTAAGTTTAAACAAAGGCGTTATCGCCGTACGATGTAAATTCTAAATTATACAAACATAAAAGTAATGAATAATACATTAACATTCAGTAACTTCTATGGTACTCGTTATCATCATCAGAGATACAGTTGTCACAAATAAAAAATCGAGTGTCTCCGTTTGGGCAAGCCTCGTGTGCCAAAAATCTTGCATTACAGCCACTTTTGTCGGTGTTTGCTGTTTTTCAAGCTACCAGCACACACCAGACACCCAGCCAATTTGCCCCGTGTTTAATGCGCTTACTAGCCCCAAAATAAATTTCTTCACAAAAGAGACACGTAACCATATAAGCATACATAATCCAAGTAAATCACATATGGGGTAGGTACAGTTAATCAAATACTAAGAAAAACTGCACAAGTTAAATCGCAATTATTAAGATAAGTATTAGAAATTATAAAAAAAAAAAAATGAAACAACAAAAAATTACTTATAAGTGTTAAAAGCAGAAAAACCGTAATAAATGTCCACTGCACGCAGGTAACGCTGCAAAACTACAATGAGGATTCTAAAAAGCAAGCAAAAAGGTACTCTGTGACTGGTTGCGCAATCTATCCACAAACAGGCTATTTATGAGGGCTGCGCCTACTTACCCCTGTAGCCAACTAGCCCCGGTCTCCCCTACATTATAAACTGACCTCCAAAAGTTAAGGAACAGTGACTGGATGCTTTCGATTGTACACGGTTTGTCTAATATCTACCAAAATTATTGGCGAATTGTTTTTGAACTTCTGGGATGTAAAGAACATGTTTGATTTCATATTTCTCGTCAACGATTTAGTCGGGAGAACAATTAGGGGGCTAATAATGAAATAATATTTGCGATCATCTATGTAGCAGAAAATGCTGAAAATGGTTTGTCACTGTGTTAAATCACTATTTGGGTCCTGTTCAACGTTTGTGTGCATTTGTGTAAGCGTAGCACTCATGTTCTTGAAGATGTTATTGTGTCTTTGAAAAATTCAAAATTTTCTGGTTTATAGCATACAGACCTCAACAAGACAAGTCTCAACCAAATTTAATACAACTTTCCGAAAACCTGACGAAGAGCAGTAGCCGCAGTATACTGGAATTAAATCACGAATATATTGAATATTTGATGAGATGAGGGCATTTGTATGAAATAATTTTTAACTGCGCATGCGTGGAAGATTCTAAATTTTTTATTTTATAATTTGATAGTCAGCTATTTAGGGCAACTTATATAAAAAGTCCAGTCAAATATGGCACAAATTCACAAACATAGGGGCGATATAGTGAGTTGCTTTCTAAAAATTGCTTTATTATAAGGGGTTTTCCACAACTTTTCAGTCAGCTCACTATATCTTTCTGAGTTTTCACAATATTTGACTGGGCTTTTATAGAAGTTGCCCAAAATAGCTAACTACCAAATTTTGAAATTAAAATTTTGAAATCTTCCACGCACGCGCAGTTAAAAATTATTTTATGCAAATGTCCATATCTCATCCAATATTCAATATATTCATGTTTTAATTGCAGTATACTGTTGCTACTGTTGTTTGTCAGGTTTTCGGAAAATTTTGTTAAATTTGGTTGAAAAGTCTGTATGCTACAAACAAAAAACTTTTGAAATTTTCACAGACACAATAACATCTTCACGAATATGAGTGCAATGCTTACACAAACGTTGAACAGTAGTCAGGACCCAAATAGTTATTTAACACAGTGACAAACCATTTTCCGCATTTTCTGTTACATAGGTGATCGATCGCAAATATTATTTATTATTAAATTTATTATTAGCCCCCTAATTGTCCTCCCGACTAAATCTTCATCGAGAAATCTGAACTCAAATATGTTCTTTACACCCCAGAAGTACAGAAGTTCAAGAACAATTCGACAAAAATTTTGGTAGATATTTGACAAACCGTGGACAATCAAAAGCGTCCAGTCCTTGTTCCCTAACTTTTGGAGGCTAGTGTATTTCATCTCCTACTATCTCTATCTTTTGAGAACATACAACAAAAGCCAGCCTTATCTTTTTTATCAATATAACTTTTATTTGAAGAAATAAATCTCTAACTTCGTCCACTGCGCTTTTTAACACTTTCCAACCTAGTTGAAAAGTGTTTATGATTTCGGTTTGTCTGACCGTCTGTTCGAGTTCTGAAAAGCCAAATAATGTTCATATGGACCGCGATCTATTCCAGAGCGATATGCTCTATTTTTCATAAATTGAATGAACTTTATTTCTTCTGGGCACTTTATTAGCCCCCGGTAGGCTATTTCTTTCACCCAGCTTATTTTGTGTCGTCTCAAAATATAACGTTACGTTGTATAAACCAGCCATAAAGCAAATGTATCATTGTACTGTTCAATACGCTACTGTAATTTTTTAAACTTCTAAGCATCGCACACTTTCAATTTTTATACCGTCGTATTGGGAGAAAAAAAGTACTTTTAAATGCCATTTGTTTGAAAACTGCATCTGAATTTATTTTTGAAATATTAATTTTTTTGTAGTTTTTAGAACCATTTGCTTGATATTGGAAGCGGAAGAACTCCATTTCTGCATAAAGTAACGGAAAAATAGTGTAAAATAGTAATTATATATTTTTGTTGCCATTTTCTCATAACGAACGAAAAAAAATGCAATTAAAATAAGTACTATTTTGAAAAAAATTAAGCGAATGATTTCTCTTAAAAAATGGAGCTATTATAAACTATATTTCATTTTAAATATCTACATTAATATTACAAACAAATGAAGGCATATGAATCATTAGATAGCGGAAAGTGCATGTTTTAAGTCTTAAAACAGAACTACAGTTAGAGTCCCGATTATCCGAGCCCCACTTTACCGAGTTTCCGCTTTAACCGAGTTATTTTCTTCTGATGGACTGATGGCTTCTTTTATTATGAAATAGCCATTATAAATGAAGTGTTAGGTGAAGATGAAAGAGCAGTCGTAAAAAGTTAGAACTCTGATTTTCTGGTCAGAATGGGGAAAAAAATTGATTTTAACAAATGGCCATTTTTTTTCCGTAGTACTGTAGCGGTTGGGAGCTGGCGGGTGGGTCAACCACCGCGGTGCTTTAAGCTTTTCTTCTCTTAT
Source organism: Maratus speciosus (assembly GCA_963932465.1). Classification (NCBI taxonomy): domain Eukaryota; kingdom Metazoa; phylum Arthropoda; class Arachnida; order Araneae; family Salticidae; genus Maratus; species Maratus speciosus. Next base: position 198,987,574 of record OZ010798.1, on the reverse strand, counting down.
TCTGACTCTTTTGCGGAACCCAGGTTCATAGGTCCCCAGCCATGCCCCGAGTATAAGAGACTCTAGTGGAAGCCAGATTGAAAAAAATAAATCAAAAAGTTAAAACCGGATAAATTTAAAAGGGAAATTACGCAAATTAAAGACACCGAAAAGCGGGAAGGTAGAGCTCGGGGCCCTGAAGCTACCGAACGATCGCTGCTTCGTCGAGCTTATTATTAGTTACGATTAAGTTAGCAAGATTAGGTACTACTTTTAAACCTTATTTTATAATAATTGTTCAACAATTTTTATCTTTAATTTAATTTAATTTAATCCAGTTAACTTTTATTAATTTTAAAGTTTATTTACTATCATAATCTAATTCAAATCTATACAAGAAATTCCTAACTCAAATCAACTCATTTATGCCCGCATAAGCAGCTAATTCAAGTAATACTTTCAACAGTAATATTCTTGTGACGTCTTTCAAGAACACACTGTTATACAAAAGAGAATATATTAATTAGTTATAGTAAATAAATAGAATAGTTATAATTTATTTAGTTCATTTTATTAATTTATGACTATACTAAGCCAGGAATTTAACATTAGTTTGTTGTTTTTCATGGGACAAATCTTATTTATCTGGAGGATAATCAGGGCATAAATTTGATACATGGATTATCTCAGTATTTCTATTTCGGATTTGCCTATCGATTTCAAAATTGACATCAAAGGATTTGATACAGGCCACTAAAGATAGTGAGAGCTTTCTAGTATTGGAGCAATGGAACTTTTCATAAATTACAAGATCTCCTACCTCAAACTTTGGCTAAACATAATTTCAGTCATAATATATTTTACTTTACAATTTAAATTCATTAGTACGCGCTTTAGCAATTTTAAGGGCTTCATTGACAGGAGGGTAGTAATCTGTTTTAGGGGGGAATCATAAGGTAATTGGCCAAAAAAGTAAATAAGCAGGAAGGAATTTGGTTATGGAATGGGGTGCATTATTCTATTCACTAACTACTTCTGTCAAAAATTTTGTCCAAGGACTTTTAGAGGTAGTAGAATTAACTTTACACTTTAACCTAGTAACTATATAATGATTCACACGGTCACGTTTTCCATTCGTTTGTGGATAATGTGCTGATGCTAAACGTTGCTTAATATTGTGGTTCCGCAGAAACTTTTAAAATCTAGATGAAGTAAAGTTTCCATTCCTGTCACTCAATACATTTTGTTGAACCTGTATATTGAAAATTTTGTTGAAACAGAATAATTGTTGAGGAAACAGAATATTAAAAAATTGTTTTAAGCAATTTGTATAGGTTTCTGTAGTAACACATTTTAGGGAAAAGCCCAGACATATCTAGCAGCGTTGTCTATTATGATGTCTAGATAATTTTTGGTGGAGTTATAGTAATTGAATCCTCCCATAGTATCAATAGAAAGACATTCAAAAGGTTGATCTGTGGTTGGCATAGCTTGTAGTAAGCCAAATTATCTCTATCTGGGCTTTTTATTTTTCTGACAAATGTCACAAAGTTTAACAAAATTTTTAGTATCTTGAGTATTTTAGTATCTTTAATTTTTAGTATCTTGATCTCAAGCCAATAATAATTAGGGGAGATTAACATTTTTTGGATATCAGGATGACCAAATTTCTTATGAGCAACATTAATATATTTCTCCTTAAAGACATGGAGACTACTATTTTTCGAAATCCTTTCTTTCTAACAAGTATAATCCCATTTTCATTTTGATAGTTTTTATCACAAACATTTCTTTGTCCTGCATCTCAATAATTTCTTTTACGTCCAGAAGAAAAGTTAAGGGTTGAAAAAAAGTGTGAAACAGGGTTTCTTGACAACATGTCAGCTTCGACATTTGTGGATCCCTTTTCGTACCTATATTACATTCAAACATACTTAACTTCAAAGACCATCTAACTAATCTGCCTCTCAAATGCTTAATATTCTTTAACCAAACAAGAGATACATGATCAGTATGAATGGTGAATTAAACACCATGAAAATAATGATAAAATTTATCTAAGGTGCCAATGATGGCAATACACTCTAACTCAGTAATAAAATAGTTTTGTTCATAACTTCTCAATCTTCTAGAGTAATAATCAATTGGATGTAAAAACCCATTATTATCTGGTTGTTTAAGAACTGCACCTACTGCCACCTGTGAGGCATGACAAACATATGAAGGGGTAATGTAGGGTCATAAATTCTAAAGACAGGTTTAACAATTAAGGCATCTTTTAATTTCTGAAAAGAATCTTGGCAATTTGAATTCCATTCCCACAAAGTATTTTTCCTAAGTAATCTATTGAGTGGACATCTAATTTTTGCATAATTATCTATAAATTTATGGTAAAATTAATGGATCCAAAAAATCTTTGAAGTTTTTTACACTAGAAGAGGTTTTAAATTTTTGATGACATCAATATTATCATTAGCAGAAGTTAAAGTACCATTTTTGATTTCATATCCTAAGAAATTAATTTTATTTTGAACAAAATTGCATTCAGATAATTTAAGTTTAATACAGTAGATCATCGATTATCCGAAGTAAGTGGGACGACCCTCTTTCGGAAAATCGAAATTTTCGGATAATCGAGAATGCTTCTATTTTAAGATTAAGGACAAATATATGCAACATTTCTTATTATGGTAACAAGTTCTCAATAAAAATAAAGCAATAGCAAAATAGAAACAAGAATAAATTAACTGAATTTTAATTTTGAAATTAAGTACCTGTTACATATATCACAAGGGTTTGAAAAAAATGTTTTGTTTGTCGCAGTTTCGATTGCCTTTGGTTTGAAGCTCTGTCACGGAGTTTTTAAAAATTATTAGTTCTCCAGTATCACAATCTTTCTGCTGTTCCAGTCATGCCATACTTTTTGTAAAACATTCAAAAGCTTCAGAATTGCTAATTTTTCTTTGTTCCACACTGCAGCTTACGGGAGCTCAAGTTAAATTCAAATGAACTTAATAAAGGGGATCGAAAATATTTATATGTACTCGTAGTTAGGAAAGGACCGCTTTCACACAAGGAATATGATCTAAAAAAATAAAATAAAAGCTTTCAAAATGGATTTTGCACACAAGGAATGTAATATTAAAAAAAAAAAAAAAAAAAAAAAAAAGAGAGAGAGAGAGAGAGGGGGAGAGAGAGATGTTAGCAAAAAAAAAAAGCAAGGCGAGTACCTCAATTTACAATTCTTCTTTCTGACAGATATTTGAAAACTGATATCTCTGGGTGATCTGGTAGTCTCTTGAAAATATCCTGGTTGTGACAGAGATTATTTTTCAAAAAGTGGCAACGACAGAATAAAAAATAGTCCTCTTGGGACTTATATGTCCCAAGGTAATCAAAGGGTTACGTTTATTAATCAGGGGAATATTCTCAAAAAGAATTTAAATAAAAACCGAACATTTCTCCAGCCAGATTCACGTTGCTTCTCGAACATTTAACTATTTCAAAATGAGTATTTTTGTAACATTATTCAATGTGAATTACCTTGTACTAGTAAAACCCAAAACTAAGAAATTATTTGACTGCCAAAATAATAATGTTAAACAAGTAAGTATTGTTCAAAAAATTTTAACTAATTGTTTTTTTGCTTTTTTTTTTTAAGTTGTATTTTTTGGAAAGATTGTTTCTTAGTACATTGGTGAATATTAGATGGCGAAATGAACTAATTCAAAATTTATCATCGAAAGTGAAGAAATGGATTTCGGTTAACCGAGAGTTTCGGTTAAAAGAGTTTCGGATAAAATAGGTTCTACTGTATTTTCAAATCTACATAATTCAAATATTTTGTTTAGATGTTGCATGTGTTCTTCTAAGGGTGGGGAAAAATAATGATATCATCAAAATAATAACAAGTAAAGTCAATTTTGTAGTGAGAATTCTTCTAAGCGTTCTATTGAAAACTGAGTAACCAAATGTAACACCTAATGAGAATTCCACTCAAAAAGTCCAGAATTCGTGGCAAAAGCCAATTTTTCAATATCTGCTGGATGTGTAGGTATGTGGCAGTAGCCAGAGGCTAAGTTCAAAGTGAAAAAATACTGAGCACTGTTAATTTATCAAGAATTCCATCCATACGTGGTAAAGGTTCAGCAAAAATTTTCCTTATTGCATTTAATTTACGATAATCTACACACATTCTAGTTTTTTTTTTTTACCCTCATCACGTTTCATAATTAAGTAACAGTGGCAGAATAAGCACTATTTTTTTTTTTTAATTAAACCAGCAGCTAATAAGGATTGAACTTGTTCTGAAATTTTTTTTTCCTCAACTATAGAAGTGCGATAAGGCCTCATAGATATGCGTAGGTCAGAATGAAGGAAAATACGTTGCGGTTTAATATTAATTTTTCCAACTTCATATTTGTTTTTAGAAAAAATATCTAAAAAATCCCTTAAAGTTTCACTTTTTATAGCATTTACCCCCCCCAAATAATTTAGAATCATTAGCATTATTTTGAACAAAAGATTGGGGAGCTATGACATTTCCGTAATCGGGTTGCACTGTTTGGTAATTATTATTGACATCAAAATGGAGTAACTTTAAAGTATCACTGGATATAGTCTTAGACTGATTTAAAATATGGTTTTCTATTAATACTTTACATTTATTACAATCTATAATCAAGTTAAACTTAGAACACCCTGGCAATTCTAGTATGGCATAATTTAAATCAGTTTTACATAACAGAAATCTAATAGTATTTGCACATTACCTAATTTAAACAATAAATTACAAGATCGATTTCTTACAACAGTTCCTTTGACTTGGCCAATAGTAATAGGTGGAATATTTATAACTTTAGAATTGAATAATTTAACAAATTTAAAAGGTAAAATTGATATTGTGGAGCCAGAAACTATGACACAAGGTAATTCCCTGTTATTTGCATATCCAAAAACAATTAAATGTCAAATATTATTACTTGGTTGTTGTGGTTGACTAGGAGGAGGGACATAAGATTGCAGAGGATCAGCATTGGAAATAAACCTGCTATCCCGGTGATAAGCATCTTGTATACCTCTATTCATGCACATTCGACATGGTTGACTAAGGTAATTTCTCTGAAAATGAGCAGTATGCAATCTAGGGCTAACAAATCTAGAATTTCAAGCATTAAAATTATTCTGTGGATGAAAATTGGAATTTGGCGTATGAAAATTCTAGTTTGGGCGAACCCTATGCCTAGCTGTATGATTATACTGCTGAAATTATCTATGATTCTGAGGATTAATTTTAGTATTGTTATTACTATTAGTTGTTTATCCATTCTGTACCAGACTATGGTTCTCTTTGGAAGATTACTTATCATGTAATTCTGGTACTCTGGATTTAGATCATCTGTCAAGCCCTGTACTATAATGGTTTCACATAAATGAAGTTGTCTATCTATTTCAATATTTTTTCGAAAATAACTCTCGAAATCATTAAGATCATTTAATTTCAGAGAAGCAAAATAAGAAAATCGAAGAATATATACTTTAATAAACTTCTCAGTAAGAATTTACGCAATTTTACCGAAGGTAGTACATTCTAAACATTCATTAATAAACATCTCCAACCCTTAAATGCGAGATTTTTTATTTTGTTTCGGATAATTTAAATATGATTCTCTGAAAGGTTTATTACACAGGAAAAATAATGAAAAAAATCAGACACAGACGTGTGAAAATTATTAAAATAATTGTGAAATTTACAATAAAAACTTGTTGTATTAAAGAAATATTTGAAAAATATTGATACATTTAATATTTAGTGCGCATCCCCTTGTTTTTTATTAAAAAAATGATAGCATACTTGTCTTGGCATACTTTGTATGAGATTTTAGCAATTAATTTCGTTGTCTTCGTTGTCATGATGCCAAATTTGGGTGAGTGTTTCTATCAGACTAGTCTTGTTTGTGATGTTGTGTTTTTTTAATTTTTTCTTTACAATGGTCCAAAGGTTTTCTATGGGGTTCATATCTGGACTGTTTCCAGGCAATGGAAATGTTTTCTTTAATTAATTTAAAGAAATGCAACATCACAAATAAGAATGTTCTGATAGAAAAACTCATCCAAATTTGATATCATGACAACGAAATACAAATTAATCGCCAAAAACTCATACAAAATATGCCAAGAAGTATCGAATCTTTAATAAAAAACAAGGAGATGTACACTAAATATTAAATGGGTCAATATTTTTAAATGTATTATTTCTTAAATATAACAAGATTTTAATGTAAATTTCATAATTATTCTAATAATTTTCACACGTCTGTACATTTTTCATATAATACGTCAATCTTTTCTTCTGTTGCACATCTGCAATACAAGTCAAAACTACTGCCGTGTGGCTATTTTACGCTAAAATATTGCAAATTGGTAAATATTTTAATAAGTATGTCTCCAAATACCTTATTTTCTATAATTATTTATTTTATAAAACTTAACCTTTAACCCTTCAATTCCCATGATAGAATACGTTCTAGAAATTACGTTGTTCGGAGAATCGGACTTTACACCAGAAAGTTTCAATGGTTAATTTCGCTATATTTAAATACGAAATGTCTGTTATTAATTAACGTAAATATTGCTATTTTAATTTTCTAGTGTGAATTAGGTTTATACGAATTTATAAAAAAATCTATTAAATTAAAATCTGTTGTTTGCATATATGCAAAGATGCGCACTAAAGAGTTAAAGCTTTTTCCTTCTGACATTTAGGAATATATTTAGTCAGTGTTTTTCCTTCAGTGTTTTTTCTTTTTTTTAAACAAAAAATATGGCTATCTTTTCCCCATTCTGAATCAGAGTTCTAACTTTTATGATTGCTCTTTCATCTCCACCTAACACTTCATGTATAACGGCTGCTTCATAATAATGCAAGCCATTAGTCCATCAGAAGAAAATAACTCGGTTAAAGCAGAAATTCGGTTAAGGGGGACTCAGAATATCGGGACTCTACTGTATTATCATAGAAAATACATGTAATGTTTAGGTGCTTGACGTGCAGGAAGAAACTAAATATGAGGATCTTATATGATATAAATGATTTGACTAAATTATATACGATATGTATATTCGAACATAACTTAATACATCACTTAATATAGCATGATACCAAAAATATCATAAATGTAACAAAATGTCATGTAACATCAACTTCTGGATAATTTTTAAAGTCGTTTTCCAACTAATTAATCCCCTATCCTTTAGGGCTAGGCCTAGTAAAAATTTTCGTCAGTCTTTTTAAAAACATCTCAGCTAAGATTTACTGCCCAATTGAAAATATACACATGTCGCACAATTTGCGGCCAAATAAAAAACGAATGTAAATTAAGCATTTTATAATAGTCTTGTTAAATCACATCATATAGCATGATACTGAAAATATCATAAATGTAACAAAATGTCAACATCAACTCCTGGATAATTTTTTAAGGCCTTTTCCGATCAATTGATTCCTAATCCTCTAGGTCTAGTAAAAATTTTTGACAGTCTTTCTAAAAAGATCTCGGCTAAGATTGCAAAATTGGAACTATACACACGTCACCCCATTTGTGGTGAAATAAAACACGAATGTTAATTAAACATTTTATAATAGTCTTGTTAAATATACTTAATATTATCAAAAAGGGTTAGAAAATTCATCAGGTCTATTAGAGGAATCGTCTGACATATTCTATTGGAAAGAATTTAGTTTTTAATAGTTCAATATTGTATTTGATTATACAAAAAGTAAAAGTTCATTAACACGTTGAGTGCCACGTCAGACATTTGTGACTGACACTGAACTTCATGTTTCAGCCACGTCAGACATCGGTGACTTACACTTATAGATTCTGTAACGGGTGTCTTATTTCGTGACCTAAACTGAAAGACAGACAAATTAGACTTGGCATTCAACGTGTTAAAAACCCTATTTTATATCTCTGAAAATAAACTACTTTTTCATATTGTTTTATAATGGAATTTTTATAAAAGTTCCTCATTCAGATATCTATAGAGGCATACTAAAAAACATAAAGATTTTACTATGTAATTTTTTTTTCACATATTAAGTAAAAAGTTATAATTGGAAACAGACGGATCAGTAGTTCATGGATTTAAAAAAAGTTTTTATATTTTTAATTTTTTTTTAATGCAAGCACAAGTTTTTATTTAAAAAAAAACATGTTTCCTAAACTATACAAAATACACTTTAAAGTTTAAGTCAACTATTTAAATACATTTACCCCTAGTATAAGTAATTGGAAAATTTAACAAGTCTTAATAATTGACCAACTACAAAAAAAACTTGTGATTTTATCGTGTTACTATAAAATGTTTAGATTATTGTAAATTATGAAAATGTCCATTTAGTTTATTGTGTACACGTTTTTTTCTGTTTTGAACGTGATAAATTTGTGTTTTTTTCTGATTATATTTGTAATTATTACACATAATTCTGATTTTTCAGGCGTATTCGGTCAAGAGTTTGCTCAAGAGTTCGCTCAAGAGTTCGCTCAAGAGTCATTCAACAGAGGTGATTATGCTTATTAAAAGATATTTGAAAATAAATTAATAATTTTTTGCAGCCTGATTATCTAAATAATTTAATTAATTCTCTCGTTTAAGAATTATAAAAATAAAATAACCAGTCAAGTGCGAGTAGTACTCGTGGATAGAGGGTTACGTAAAATAAATATATTGTAATGCCTGTTAAATCTCTTGTTGTAGTCTTGTTAAGTCACTTCATATAGCATGATACTGACAATATCATAAATGTAACAAAATGCCATGTAACATAAAAACTCCTGGATAATTTTTTAAGGTCCTTTTCCGATTAATTAATCCTCTATCCTCTAGGGATAGGGCTAGTAAAAATTTTTGATAGTCTTTCTAAAAAGATCTCGGCTAAGATTGCAAAATTGGAAATATACACACGTCACCCCATTTGTGGTGAAATAAAACACAAATGTTAATTAAGCATTTTATAATAGTCTTGTTAAATCACTTTATATCGCATGATACTGAGAATATCATAAATGTAACAAAATGTCAACATCAACTCCTGGATAATTTTTAAGGCCTTTTCCGATCAATTGATTCCTAATCCTCTAGGTCTAGTAAAAATTTTTGACAGTCTTTCTAAAAAGATCTCGGCTAAGATTGCAAAATTGGAACTATACACACATCACCCCATTTGTGGTGAAATAAAACACGAATGTTAATTAAACATTTTATAATAGTCTTGTTAAATCACTTTATATCGCACGATACTGAGAATATCATAAATGTAACAAAATGTCAACATCAACTCCTGGATAATTTTTTAAGGTCCTTTTCCGATTAATTAATCCCCTATCCTCTAGGGCTAGTAAAAATTTTTGACAGTCTTTCTAAAAAGATCTAAGATTGCAAAATATAAATTGGAAATATACACACGTCACCCCATTTGTGGTGAAATAAAACACGAATGTTAATTAAGCATTTTATAATAGTCTTGTTAAATCACTTTATATTGCATGATACTGAGAATATCATAAATGTAACAAAATGTCAACATCAACTCCTGGATAATTTTTTAAGGTTTTTTCCGATCAATTAAATCCTTATCCTTTAGGTCTAGTAAAAATTTTCGACAGTCTTTCTAAGAAAGATCTCAGCTAAGATACAGACGTGTGAAAATTATTAGAATAATTCTGAAATTTACAATAAAAACTTGTTATATTAAAGAAATATTTAAAGACTATTGATACATTTAATATTTAGTGTGCATCTCATTGTTTTTTATTAAAGAAATGATAGCATACTTTTCTTGGCATACTTTGTATCAGTTTTTGGCAATTAATTTGTATTTCGTTGTCATGATGCTAAATTTGGTTGAGTCTTTCTATCAGACTGGTCTTGTTTGTGATGTTGTATTTATTTAATTTTTTTTTCTTTACAACCCAAAGGTTCTCTATGGGGTTCATATCTGGACTGTTTCCAGGCCATGGAAACGTTTTCTTTTATTAAATTAAAGAAATGCAACATCACAAACAAGAATCATACGAATTTGAATATTCCCAACTGAGCGAAAAAATGCCCAGGCTGGGAATCGAACCCAGATTTTACAAGGCCAATTCTTTTCCGTTTAAGCTAACTGGGCCGACAACCAGCCAGCATATTTCGCTCAGAAAACCCTATTGGTAGAACATCTGGTCTGTCATGTAGACAGCTCAACAGAATAAACCGCAGGTAAAGGAACTCCATATAAACGATGGTTCCATCGTTTATATGGAGCATGCTAATAGTATCGACAACAGAATACAGTTTACCTTAGAAATAGAAAAAAATGAATCTTTGCCTTTCCTAGATGTTGAACTCATCAAGAATAAATTAACAGACAACATAGATAGGAGGGTTTATAGGAAACCATGTAGATCCAACAATACAATATCTTATAATAGTACAGTTCCAGCTAATTACAAAAAAGCAGCCTACAGATTTTACATAAAGAGAGCATTCGAAGTATGTACTGATGCCTATATACAGGAGGAATTAACTAAGATCAAAACAATCGCAGCTGAAAACGGTTACCCGAGAAAATTTATCAATAAAATAATTAATGAGTTTAAAAGCAGGAATTCTATAAAAAAGAGTACGCATTTTTCAAAATTTTGTAGTGTTGATTACGTTCCACAACTTTATGAGAGAATTAGGTATGCATTAAAAAAATATGATATAGCAATAATAGCTAAACCTCCAGCTAATCTACAAATTCTAGTTCACAGAAAAGTTGATCCAGTTAATTCATATGACAAAGCAGGAATTTATATGATCCCATTCAGATATAAAAATAACAATAGAACTTATACATACATTGGAATGACAACCAGAAGGCTACAGGAAAGGCTGAAAGAACATATGGCTGATATAGGAAAGGGGAAACCATCTACAGCTTTAGCTCGGTTAAATTTAGAAGCTGATATTGACATCCTTTTTAGTAAAGCAAAGATCATCACACATGCAAATCAATTTAACACATGTATTTTGAGAGAGTCTATTGAAATTTTAACCAGAGGCAGAAACACTTGTAATGATACATTGTCCTGTCATATACCGAGCATTTGGTTTGGTCTACTTGGTGTCAATGGAATCTTTGGATTGGAATGATCAATGTAGCTGCATGAACTCATCCGTCCTCCTCCCTCCCCCCCTTTTTTTTACAGTTTTTGGAATCGTCCTGCGTTATTTATACCGGTATGCATTCTGAAGGTCTTATTCTCATTTTTCACCCCATTGATGATGACCAGGGCTTGGTCGAAAGCGCTCGGGAAGTTTTTTACCATCTGATTATTGGTTTTAATGTTTTAAAACCTGTTAATTGTATTTTTAGCACCTATTTTAGAAATAAAAACTGAGAATCATTTTAATGTATTCATGTTTTAACTTAATAAAATTTTCTTTTACAATGAAAGTGTGAAAAAACAGATTTGTATTTTCCAAGAAATCCGTTCGTAAAATCTGGTATCAATCAATTATTTCATCATTTTATGAGCAGAATTTCTCTGTCCTCAAAGGGTTAACCCATTAACGCCCAGTGGCATATTTTTAGATTGCGAGACTTAGTGGCAAAAAAGTGCTTTTCATACTAGAAATACGAAGATAAATATATACTTTCTTTCACGAGACAAATTACTTGATAAAATAAGATAAAAATTACTCTTCTTTTAAAAATGGTGGGAAATTCAAAATTTTAATTTCCACTATGAAAAAATATAATGTTGGGAAAATGCAACGTCAGTTGTTAAAGGGTAAAAAACCCAAGTTTTTTATCGTTGAAAATAAACTACTTTTTTTTATTATTTTATGATAGAATTTTTATAAAATTTCCTTATTCAGATACGTAAAGACACATACTAAAAACATGCAGATTTTACCATGCAAATGTTTTTTTTATGTTGTTGTTGTTATTATTTTTTTTAGTTACATATTAAGTAAAAAGCCATAATCGGGAACAGAGGTATCAGAAGTTCACGGATTTAAAAACAGTTTCTATATTTTTCATTTTTTTTTAATGCAAACACAAGTTTTTATTAAAAACACATGCTTCCTAAATTATACAAAATACACTTTCAAGTTTAAATTAACTATTTAAATACATTTACCCCGCCCACCCTCCCCGTATAAGTAATTGGAAAAATTTAAAAAGTTTTAGTAATTGACCAACTACAAAAAATAGCGAAACAGCACCGAAAACTGGCGATATGAAGCAATTAAAATAATAAAACTTTGTAAAAAATCACCATAAAATAAAAACAAAACACAGGACGCGTTTCGAGCTATCGCTCGAGCTATAGCTCGAAACGCATCCTGTGTTTTGTTTTTATTTTATGGTGATTTTTTACAAAGTTTTATTATTTTAATTACAAAAAATACTTGTGCTTTTATCATGTTACTATACAAATTTTTAGAATATTATAAATTATAAAAATGTCCATTTAGTTTATTGTGTACACATTTTTTTCTTTTTTGAACATGGAAAATTTGTGTTTTGTCTGATTGTACTTGTAATTAATACGCATAATTCTGATTTTGCAGGTGTACACGGAAAGGAGACATCCATCCAGGGTGATTATGCTTATTAAAAGTTATTTGAAAATAAATCAATACTTTTTTCCTGCCTGATTATCTAAATAATTTAATTAATTCTCTCGTTTAAGAATTATGAACATAAAATAACCAGTCAAGTGCGAGTAGTACTTCTTGGACAGAGGGTTACGTAAAATAAATATATTGTAATGCTTATTAAATCTATTGTTGTAGTCTTGCTAAATCACCTCAGAATATATGATACTGAAAATATCATAAATGTAACAAAATGTCAACATCAACTCCTGGATAATTTTTTAAGGTCCTTTTCCGATTAATTAATCCCCTATCCTCTAGAGCTAGTAACAATTTTTGACAGTCTTTCTAAAATGATCTCGGCTAAGATTGCAAAATTGAAAATATACACACGTCACCCCATTTGTGGTGAAATAAAACACGAATGTTAATTAAGCATTTTATAATAGTCTTGTTAAATCACTTTATATCGCATGATACTGAGAATATCATAAATGTAACAAAATGTCAACATCAACTCCTGGATAATTTTTAAGGTCCTTTTCCGATTAATTAATCCCTATCCTCTAGGGCTAGTAAAAGTTTTTGACAGTCTTTCTAAAAAAGATCTCGGCTAAGATTGCAAAATTGGAAATATACACACGTCACCCCATTTGTGGTGAAATAAAACACGAATGTTAATTAAGCATTTTATAATAGTCTTGTTAAATCACTTTATATTGCATGATACTGAGAATATCATAAATGTAACAAAATGTCAACATCAACTCCTGGATAATTTTTTAAGGTCTTTTCCGTTCAATTAAATCCTTATCCTCTAGGTCTAGTAAAAATTTTCGACAGTCTTTCTAAAAAAGATCTCAGCTAAGATACAGACGTGTCAAAATTATTAGAACAATTGTGAAATTTACAATAAAAACTTGTTATATTAAAGAAATATTTAAAGACTATTGATACATTTAATATTTAGTGTGCATCTCATTGTTTTTTATTAAAGAAATGATAGCATACATTTCTTGGCATACTTTGTATCAGTTTTTGACAATTAATTTGTATTTCGTTGTCATGATGCTAAATTTGGATGAGTCTTTCTATCAGACTAGTCTTGTTTGTGATGTTGTATTTCTTTAATTTTTTTCTTTACAATGGCCCAAAGGTTCTCTATGGGGTTCATATCTGGACTGTTTCCAGGCCATGGAAATGTTTTCTTTTATTAAATTAAAGAAATGCAACATCACAAACAAGAATGTTCTGATAGAAAAACTCGTCCAAATTTGGCATCATGACAACGAAATACAAATTAATTAAGTCTTGTTAAATCACCTCATATAGCATGATACTGAAAATATCATAAATGTAACAAAATGTCAACATCAATTCCTGGATAATTTTTTAAGGCCTTTTCCGATTAATTAATTCCCTATTCTCTAGGTCTAGTAAAAATTTTCGACAGTATTTCTAAAAAGATTTCAGCTAAGATATAATGTCCAATTGGAAATATACACATGTTACCCCATTTGTGGCGAAATAAAAAACGACTGTGCAACGCAAGCACCAGTTTTTATTTTAAAAAAAACATGCTTCCTAAACTATACAAAATACACTTTAAAGTTTATGTTAACTATTTAAATACATTTACCCCCAGTATAAGTAATTGGAAAATTTAATAAATTTTAATAATTGACCAAATACAAAAACAACTTGTGATTTTATCGTGTTACTATAAAAATGTTTAGATTATTGGAAATTATGAAAATGTCCATTTAGTTTATTGTGTACACATTTTTGTCTTTTTTGAACATGATAAATTTGTGTTTTTTCTGATTATATTTGTAATTAATACACATAATTCTGATTTTTCAGGCGTATTCGGAAAGGAGTCATTCACCAGAGGTGATTATGCTTATTAAAAGTTATTTGAAAATAAATCAATACTTTTTTCCTGCCTGATTATCTAAATAATTTAATTAATTCTCTCGTTTAAGAATTATGAAAATAAAATAACCAGTCAAGTGCGAGTAATAGTCGTGGATAGACGGTTACGTAAAATAAATATATTGTAATGCCTGTTAAATCACTTGTTGTAGTCTCGTTAAATCTCTTCATATAGCATGATACTGATAATATCATAAATGTAACAGAATGTCATGTAACATAAACTCCTGGATAATTTTTAAGGTCATTTTCCGATTAATTAATCCCCCATCCTCTAGGGTAGGTATGCACAACATGTGGCCCGCGGGCCTAAAGTGTCCCGCGATGGATTAACGAGTGATCCGCGAATTCGTAAATTTCTAACTGGAAAAAATTGCATTTTTTGTCCGTAGGTCACAGGAAAAAACCATGAATTTCGTCAATTTGCCGTGGAAAAAATTGAAAATTTCGTCAGTCAGTTAAGAATAGCGAATTTCGTTGATTGGGTGCGGAAAAATAGCGAATTTTGTCGATGAGGCTCGGAAAAATCTCGAATTTGGGCGATCGGACACAAAAAAATCGCGAATTTTATCGATCAAGCACGGAAAAATCGCGAAATTTGTCGGTGAGGCGCCTAAAAATTTGCACATTTCGCGGATCGGGCACGAAAAAAATCGCGCGAATTTTGTTGGTCGGGAACGGGAAAATTGCGACTTTTGTCGATCAGGAGCGGAAAAATCGCAAATTTCACTGATCGGGCACGAGAAAATCGTTAATTTTGTTGATGGTGCGTGGGAAATTTGCAAATTTTGTTTATGATACGCGAAAAAAATTGCAACTTTTGTTGATCGCATGCGGAAAAATCGTGAGTTTCGTCAGTCGCGAGAAAAGATCAATTTCGTCAACTTGCTGCTGGAAAAATTGCAAATTTCGGGAGTAAGTTGAGAATCACGAATTTCGTCGATCGGCTGCGGAAAATTTGTGAATTTTGTCGATTAGGAGCGGAAAATTTAATTTTTTTTTGATCGGCTGCAGAAAAATCGCGTATTTCGCATAGTTTCGCGAATTTTGTCAATTAGCCGCGGGAAAATTTGCAAATTCCGTCAGAGGCAGTTAAGAATTGTCAATTTCTTTGGTCGGGCGCGGAAAAAGGGCAAATTTCGTTCATCAGGCATGGAAAAAATCGCAAATTTCGTTGTTCGGGACGAAAAAAATAGCAAATTTTGTCGATCAAGCGCGACAAAATCGCAAATTCCGTTAATCAGGCACAGAAAAAAACGCGAATTTTCTGGCTGATGCGCGGAAAAATTGAAAATTTCGTTGGCCGGCTACGGAAAATCGCGAGTTTTGTCAGTTTATCATGAGAAAAAATCGCGAATTTCGTCAATTTGCCGCGAGAAAAAATATCAAATTTCTGTCATCGGGCGCGGAAAATCGCAAATTTCGTCGATCGGGCACGGAAAAATCTCGAGTGTTGTTGATCGGGCTCCGTAAAAACGCGAATTTCGTTGGTCGGGACGAGAAAATCGCGAATTTTGTAGAAAAGGCGGGGAAAAATCACAAATTTCGTTGATCAGTCACGGAAAAATAGCGAACTTTCTAGCAGATAAGCGGAAAAATTGAACGTTTCGTTGTTCGGCTGGGGAAAAACCGCGAGTTTCGTCAGTTTATCGTGAGAAAAAATTGCGAATTTCGTCCATTTACCGCGGCAAAAATTGCAAATTTCGTCAGATTTAGTCAAGAACCGCGAATTTCGTTGATCAGGCGCGGAAAGATGATCGGCAAAATCGCGAATTTTGTCGACCGGCTTCGGAAAATTGCTACTTTTGTTGATCAGGCGTGGAAAAATAGCAAATTTCGTTGATTGGGAATGGAAAAATCGCGAATTTCGTTGATTAGGCGCTTAAAAATCGCAACTTTCTTAGATCGGCTCCTCCTCCCCCCTTCGTTCATAAAGTTCAAATTTCTTTTACGGCACTGGCCGCTATCATGTCTATGTTTGTTTTTTAGAACTTTTAATAGAACAAAATTTACCCCTCCTAATAAAGTCAAAGAATATTATCACTCATTCTGAATAATCCTTGCTATATCTGTATGTTATATATGCAAACGTAAACTGTTTATATATCCTTGCCAACTAAATTGGATATGTTGCCTGGGTCGGGGAACCTAGAGGAGTAACTACCCCTCCCCTCCCTCCTCCGAAACCATATTTTTTATCTGATTGTAGGCCACAAATTACCTCCCCGAAATAGAATTCTCTCCGTGTTACTGATGTGGCCCTCGACAACCCAGAAATTTTTATAAGTGGCCCTTCTCTTAAAAAGGTTGTGCACCTCTACTCTAGGGTTAGGGCTAGTAAAAATTTTCGACAGTCTTTCTAAAAAGATCTCGGCTAAGTTTGCAAAATTGGAAACATACACACGTCATCCCATTTGTGGCAAAATAAAACACGAATGTTAATTAAGCATTTTATAATAGTCTTGTTAAATAACTTTATGTCGCATGATACTGATAATATCATAAATGTAACAAAACGTGAACATCATCTCCTGGATAATTTTTAAGGCCTTTTCCGATTAATTAATTCCTTATCCTCTAGGTCTAGTAAAAATTTTCGACAGTCTTTCTAAAAAGATCTCAGCAAAGATATAATGTCCAATTGGAAATATACACATGTTACCCCATTTCTGGCGAAATAAAAAACGACTGTTCGACATTTTAATAATAATCTTGTTACATATAATATCATCAAAAAGCGTTATGAAGTTATCAGGTCTATTAGATGAATCATATTATACCTGAAATATACTATTGCGGCGAAATTAGTTTTTAATACTCCAATATTGTATTTGATTATAAAAAAGGTAAAAGTTCCTTAACCTTTGAAGAACGGTGATCATACGGCGTGACCACCTAATTTAATTCTAAAACTGACAATCCGCACCAAGAAAAATTTAATAAAATTTTGTTTTACAACGAAAGTGTGAAAAAACTGATTTATATTTTCTAAGAAATTCGTTCGTAAAATCTGGTATCAATCAATTATTTCATCATTTTATAAACAGAATTTCCCTGCCCTCAAAGGGTTAACCCATAAACGCCCAGTGGCATTTTTTTTGGATTGCTAGACTTAGTGGCAAGAAAGTGCTTTTCATACTAGTAAATATGAAGATAAATATATACTTTCTTTCACGAGACAAATTATTTGATAAAAAATTATAAAAATTACTCTTCTTTTAAAAATGGTGGGAAATCCAAAATTTTAATTTCCACTATGAAAAAATATAATTTTGGTTAAATGCAACGTCAGTTGTTAATGGGTGAAAAACCCAAGTTTTTTATCTGCGAAAATGAACTACTTTTTCTTATTATTTTATGATAGAATTTTTCTAAAAGTTCCTTATTCAGATACCTAAAAAGACATACTAAAAACATGCAGATTTTACTATGCAAATGTTTTTTAACCATTTGGGAAAATTGTTATTGTTCTCGTCAGGATGGGAAATTAAAAGCCTATCTGAAGGTTTTCATTGGTTTAATCCGCATTTTATTCGTTTTATGATTGGTCTATACAGTAATCTGTATTCCCCTTAATTTCAACAACGATGGATACCTTCTGTTGCCACTATGACAAAAAAGTAATAAAAACTACAAAAAAAATAATAACTCAGAAACAAATTGAGATACAGCTTTCAAAAAAATTGCATTTAAAAGTACATTTTTTTCTCTATCCGACGGTGTAAAAAGTAATATTGTAGGATGTTTAGAAGTTTAAGAATGAAATTTCATTTAAAATTGACCGTCAGATTTCTTGGAAGTCTGACGATGGAAAAGCCTTTCCCGAACAGCCAATGAAATGCTTGGATATTTACGTAAGTTTCAGGTGGATAATACTTAAGTTTCATGAAATCGGACGGGTCGCGGGCGATATTTTTGGCTTGCAATTTTTACGTGTAATAACACTATTAATGTTTAATTCATGGCGTACGTAATGTAGGATCAACTCCGTGCGATTTTTTATGTCTTAAATTTTAGTCTTCAAAAAATCATTTTCCAAATGGTCGTTGTAATTTGATAAATTGCTATTTTTTTTATGCTGTTGTTGTCATTATTTTTTTTAGTTACATATTAAGTAAAAAGCCATAATTGGGAACAGAGGTATCAGAAGTTCATGGATTTTAAAAAAGTTTTTTATGTTTTAAATTTTTTTTAACCCAAGCACGAGTTTTTATTAAAAAAACATACTTCCTAAATTATACAAAATACACTTTCAAGTTAACGGTACGTGTTAGTTATCCCGTCGACCAAATTACTGTCGCCAAATTGTAAGATTAAATGCCAATAATAGTTGATCGTAAATGTTACATTGTGTCACATGTGTCAAAAAATAAAATAAAATAAAACACGAATTTAACAGATATCAAATCAAACTACTCAAAATAATTTAATAAGTATAAAAAATTCAAATGAGAATTTCGTTCTGGGTGCATATAACTTGAATTCTTCCGAACGGATTTCTTTGTGACTTGCACTATTAGTTTTTCAGGGAAGATTTTAGTGCGTAACATATTGTTTTTCGTTGCTTAGTGATAGAATTATAGGGGAAAGTTACATAATTATGTGAACCCAATTATGAAAGATTAGTCTTATTACTTGAATGAAAAATGAAAACTATTTTTATCTCTTTAAGTACTGACGGGTTAGTCTTGAGTAATCGGGCTGTGCGCTAGTTGGCGTATTCGTATTTTAATGAGTGTGCCTCACACCTATTATGGCATGCACTTTTGTCTAAAACTATATAGAATGACACATGTTTTAAGCGAATATCTGGCATGCAACTCGATTACAAAATACTAACCTGCAATATGCTTAAGGTGGTTCTCCAGTTCTCTGCTCAAAAACGCGAAACTTTCTGACACATTTTCCGACTCATTAAATGTAAAGGCTTAAAATTTGTAGGCCTGACTATTAAAGCGATTTGGAATTGAAATGAGCTTTCCATTTTTTTGATAAATAAATTACTTATCGAGTTATGAGCAATTGTGGTCACGTGACGACCAGTTTTTCTCCTTCATCGCGGTGTTGCGTCCGAAATTCAGTTCAAACCACCCACTGAAAGATTTTATACCTTTACCAAAAAACGGAAACTATCTTTCGATTACGTAGTTTTTAAATAAGAACAACTGCCAATTTCATGTGTTTTCGAACAAAAATGAATTTAAAAATATGTCAGAAAGTTGCTCCTTTGGATTTGAGAACAAACAGCCTTAACTTGACGTTTATGAAAAAACTCACATTTTTAGTTTTAATTTTGGAGCTCGCGAAACTTAAATTTAGAAAAAAGTATGTTATTTCGACACATTTGACACAATTCTTTTAACTTTTAAAATTAATACACGTGTTTTCTTTGGCACGTGTTACAGAAGTACAGTGAAACTTCTTTTAAAGGCCATCGCTATTCAAGGGCCACCTCTATTAAGGGACAATATTTTTAGGAAGAAAAATTTTTCCCATAGGCATAATGTTAAATTTACTCCTATTAGGGGTCGCACCTACCCCTCATAAAGGACTTTTTTTTCACATGTGCCTTAAATCCTAAACAGGTGTATTGAATTCCTGAACCAAAAGATAAGAGTCCAGCAAACAACTTAGCTTGGAACAAAGAAGGCAGAGGGAGATGGGGAGGATTTAGTTAAACAATAAAGGACCGCAAACTTTTCCACAAGCAAGACTAACAAGTGTTCCTCACACTTTGTTTGAACTTTTAGCCTGTATGGGTTGGGTTGGACGGGAAACTTGATCCTTTATTGTGCGCACCCAAAGGATAACAGGTTATCTAGAAAAACTCATTCCACATTTACTAAAACTGAATGCATATAGAAACACAATTTTTACACTAGAAATTTTATGCTTAATATTTAAGGGGTTAAAAAGGTAAGGAATTTCGAAATAGTTTAATTATTTCGTAATTTTATGGTTCAAAACAGGTGGAACCAATGACTAAATATTTTTACCTTTCCAAGCAATGTCTCTCGTAATAGGAATACATGTCAATATGCACTCAGACAAAATCCAAAACATTCATGAAAAGTATCACGTTATCTGATATAAATCCGATCAGCAGCAAATTTTATGCCTGTTCTTCGTTTCCTTGACCCACAAAAAATCTGTGGTCGTTATGATCACGTGCTTGGGCTTTTTTTTTTACGTTTTCGCGTGTTTGGTAGATTGATTCATTCACTTGAACACTTCCAAAATACAACATAAAAAGCAATGGTGGTATTCAAATGACTTAACAAGCAGTTCTTTCCCTAATGACTTTTTCTCAAGCGTAAACAAGTTTCAAGAAAAATGTGCCACATAGATTAAAAATTAATTTCTAACGTTATAAAACAATGATTAAAAAAGTTTTATCTTTAAATACACTGAAAAAGAAAAAAATATGCTTTAACATGCAGACAAAGCACTCATTAAAATTTCTATCAGAAAATGCATCAAAATGAGTGTTATAATTATAAAAAAAAAACACTATTTTTCCAGCGAAGTAAGAGACTAGGCTATGACCCAGCTCTGTAAGAGGCTGCCATAGATTGGACAAAAACTTTGGAACTGAACATTCGTTCTGTGCATATGTCGCTATTCTCTTTTAAAAACACTCTGCGGAACTCTACCTTATTTATCTAATAAAAGTGTTGGGTAAAACCACAGATTTCTCATATAATCTCGTATTATCTTTACTAGTACACTATAACTGTATGTTTAAAATAACACTCACTCCACATGCGCCAGTCTCCTTCGCGCCCGGGCGACGTGGTCGTCGTCTCTGAACAAATTCTTTATTCACAGTTCCAAGATTTAACCGAATGGAACTTTCTCACTTTATTATTATATGCAGAAATTATACTTTTCGATTGTATATAATTTCTTTTGCAATCCAGATTTCTGAAGGCATCAATACAAAAAACTTTACTTATTTTCAAATAAATAGTTTGTAATTTTTTTTTATAAGTTAGCTGTCATTTATAGACTCATCGCTACTACCCGATTTACCATTGACGGCGCTAATATTGGGTTATTGAAAATTTAAACTTAAAAAATTTCATAATTTTCATAATTAAAATAAGTTTTTTAATAAAACAATGACTATAGAGTTTATGAGGTTTTCTTTCATTATATCTCTTTACAACAGAAACATTTCAGTAGGAAAATGTCTTGGGAAAATACAAATTAAAGTTTGCCACATGGATTTAACATGAGTATCATCAAATTGACCACATCTAATTTTACGAAGATTTAAGAAATAATGCCTAAACTATATACTTTTAAACTCTAATTCAATCCACATAACTCGAGTAAAGTGTAAAATGTGAGTGTTGTAATCTCAAAAATGAAAGTTAGTATAAATTTTAATGTGTAAACAAACTGCTTAAGATAACTTATACGTACAGTGGCGGTCAAAAGTTTCCGGCCAGCATAAAATTTTTAGTTAATTTGTAAGTATACCCATATGAGGAGGATTCTCAAATTATACTTATGCATTTTATTCATATAATAGTTAGAAACTTACTGATGGAATAACAAATAATTGTCAATAAATTTAATGGACAAAAATAAGTGCAAAGGGAAACGCATGTTCTCAAAAGTTTCCGGCCATATTGGCAAGTTTAAAAAAAAAAATGGAATTATAATGGAAAATAACAGATCATCATTACAACATCTACAATTAGTATTTTCTCGTCATACCTTTTGCAATAAGTACTGCAGCGCAGCAACGTGGCATCTATTCAATGAACGGTCGAAGATCGTCTATGGTAAGTTTTTCCCACTCTTCTTGCAATTTTTTGGAAAATTCTGCTGAATTGGAATATTTATAGTTCCGCACATTTTTGTCAAGTTCGTTCCAAAGATTTTCTGTTGGATTCATATCGGATGTTTGTGCTACATTTCGGAAGCGAAATTTTTTTGTGCGAAAGTCACTGCTTGACGAGCTTGCATATATTCTTTGGGTCGTTATAAGGCTGAAACAAATAATTGCGACCACAATTTTTCCTCGAATAAGGCAGAAATTAATCTTGAAAGGTATCCTTATACATTGCACTATTCATCTTGCCGCGCATTTCAAATAACGGACCATCACCTTTTGCAGAAAATGCCCACCATAGCATAACGTGTCCTCCCCCATGCTTCATTGTAGGGATAACATATCTCCAATCATATATTTTGTTTTTAGGTCGTCGCACGTAGTGTCTTCCATCACTCTCAAAAGGGTTGAACTTCGATTCATCGGAAAATAGTACTTTTTACCAGTTCTCACTTGACCAGTCTTTGCGTTCCTTTGCAAACTACAGTCGGGTCCGTTGATTTTTTTTTTTTTTTTTTACTTATGAAATGTTTTTTAACACCGACTCTTTCACGTCACGTAAACATCCTGACACGGTAGGCCCACTTATTTCAGCAATATTTTCATTCCGTAAATCGCTTGATATTGCAACGGCAATTTTTATGCGGGTCATCTACTGCTTTTCTCCTGAGATTTATTCCCACACAAATAGTCGTTTTCTGGTGTCTCAGCGGACAATAGCAAGTCCTGAAGGCCATGACCATCTTCATATTTTTTTTAATTATCGTTCACAGTACATGTTCCAATCGATAACTTTGATCTCACGAGAGGGTTGGCCCTTTAGCGACAAACAAATCACTCATTTAAGAACAATAATTGTTGAACTTATCATTTTTGAATTTCAACTACAGTATTCACGTTCATTAATTCACAAACATGGCTAAAAAACGCTTTACCGATAGTAAAAACTAACGAATAACGAATGGCCGGAAACTTTTGCACACGCGAATTTCGAATTCCTCCCCTTTGAATCAAGTGTCTTCAGTATCCCAGCAAAATTATCACGTGGTAAGAGGTCATTTGCATATCTATCGCCCGCAAGGAAAGTGACACATCTCGAAAAAATTAATTTTGCGTTTTATTCCACAAATAAGTCTGTCGTAGGTGTGTCTTACTACTCAAAAAGTTTCATATGTGTAGTTATACGGAAAATCACTTTATTACGCTATAGGTTCGTTTGTGACCACAGAAGAGGGGTGGACTGTGTGGGGAGGTAAAATTACCCAACCCTCCTAACCTCACCCTACGTCTTCATTCTTAAGGGTTATATGCTTTTATGCATCTTTTTATTCCTGCATACAGAGATTTTCAGATACAGAGATACAGAGATACACTATGACGCAAAAGTTTAGACAATGACGTCATTCAGCTTTAAAATGTAGAATTATGACGTCAGAATTACAAAAACCTGTAAATATATTCAAAAACTGATTTAAAATGCTATGTACAAAAGACAGTCGTTTTATTTGCTATAATACTAATTTTTTTCATAAAAATTCAAATGTGCTTGTCGCAAAAGTTTAGACACTATTCTAAATTTCTTTGAATATTCGCTGGCATATGCAAATTTAGAATCGATGATGTCACAAATTTGGAGTACTTAAGTTCTGCAAACGATTGCGCTTCATAGTCGACATGCCGAGAGCTAAAGAAATTCAAGTGAATGAGGTTTCAAGGATTTGGCAGTTGAAAGGTGAAGGGAAGAGCGTTTCTGAAATTTCTGCTATTATTAATAGGTCAAAAAAATCTATTTATCGAGTTTTATCGAGTGGTTCCGAATATAAAGCAAAATGTCGGTCTGGGAGGCCACGTGTGACAAATGTACGAGAGGATCGCCTGATACAAAGACTAGCGAGTACTCAACAAATGAGCGTACGTTGAGTTCAAAGCTCATCGGGACTCTCTGTATCAAAGGATACGATTCGTAGACGAATTTTGGAAAAAGGAACAATCGTTTATAGCAAAATGCAGAAGAAACCAGCTCTGAAACCACATCATAAATTACAAAGACTTATGTGGGCTCGAAAGCATATGTCATATGGAGAGAAATGGCAGTCAGTCATATTTAGCGATGAAAAAAAGTGGAATCTGGATGGTCCAGATGGTTGTTTATCGTATTGGCATGACTTGCGGAAGGAACTTCGACGTTTTTTTAGTCGCAGACAAGGAGGGGGGTCGGTGATGGTTTGGGCAGCCTTTTGCTATAATGGACAAGTATCTCTGACCTTCACCAGTGGTCGTCAAACTTCACAGCATTATACACAGACATTAGAAGAAAACCTACTGCCATTTGCTGAGCTTCTAGGGGGTCCTCAGTGGGAATTTCAGCAAGACAATGCTTCAATTCACACTGCAAAACATTCAAAATCTTGGTTTAATTCCCATAATATAAGAGTTCTCGACTGGCTAGCATGTAGCCCAGATCTTAACCCTATAGAAAACCTTTGGAGCATCATGTGTCGCAAAGTTTATAGCAACGCTAGACAATACTCTTCTGAAAAGGAACTTAAGACATCTATTGAGAATGCATGGTACGATATCGATCCACAAACTATGCAAGATTTAGTTTCTTCCATGCAATCTCGTGTATATGACGTAATATATAAGCATGGATGCGCAACCAGGTTTTAAAAATTGTTTATTTCGATTTTATTTAATTTGTGTCTAAACTTTTGAGACAGCAGTTTATTTTTGTTACCATTTAATTTATTGCAATATGCACAATTCCACTTTTCTTTGTTATAAATATTGTTTATATGTACAGCACAATAATTTCAAGCAGTGATTTGAAAATTGAATAAATATTTTTCAAAGTATGTAAGAATTTCTTCATTGTCTAAACTTTTGCGTCATAGTGTAATTTCATGTTACAGTAAAATCATGCAATTTTTCCCCCTTTTGCCTCTCCTGTGAAATTTACTTTTGTCGAGATGTGTCACTTTTCTTGCGGGTGAGCGATATTCCTAACATTTGGAGCAATTGCACTTCTTCTTCGCTAAAACCTTTTGGCAAACAAATCAAAGAACTGGCCGGAAACTTTTGACTGCCACTGTAATATAGGGTTATTATTAGATATTATCAGTAGTCGATTGATACCTTTTCTAATTTATACGACTAATTTGCCTCACAATATTTATTTTCATTTTTCCCATGATTGAATATATTCAGTTGCAGGTCCGTCGACAAGCACTCAAGCGCGAATTTCAGCACGATACATTTTAGCACATTCTCCACATTATGGAGCAATTGCACTTCTTCTTCGCTAAAACCCTTTGGCAAGCAAATTAAAGAAACTAACTGGCCGGAAACTTTTGACTGCCACTGTAAAATAGGGTTAATTAGTAGATATTATCATCAGTCGATTGATACCTTTTCTATTTTATACAACTAATTTGCCCCACAGTTTTTATTTTCATTTTTCCCATAATTGAATATATTCAGTTACAGGTCCGTCGACAAGCACTCAAGCGCGAATTTCAGCACGGCACATTTTAGCACATTCTCCACATTATGCCTTTATTTGAACTATAGGGGAGACCGGGGCTAGTAGTCGCAGTTTTTAGTTATTGATTTTTATTAATTGTTTGTTTAAGTTTTTTAAGAAACTTTAACTGTACTTTAAAAAACAGGCATTGGGCTACAAATACCCGGAGTTTTGAGTTTGTTAGTTTATGTTTACCGGAAGCCTAAAGTAAAAGGAAAATTGTGCGCCAACCTACCCCGTCACGGGGCAAGTTGGTTATACCTATGGGGTAAGTGGGCACACGCTTTATAAAAATTTAAATGAAACTCAAATAAGACACGCAGTTAAGAGAAATCAATTTCATTGTTACCAGTAAGTTTAAACAAAGGCGTTATCACCGTACAATATAATTTCTAAATTATAGAGAAATAAAAATAATGAATAAAACATTAACATTGAGTAACTTCTATCCTACTAGATATCATCATCGGAGTTACAGTTGTCACAAATAAAAAATTGAGTGTCTCCGTTTGGGCAAGCCGCGTGTGCCCAAAATCTTGCATTGCAGCCACCTTTCTCGGTGTTTGCTGTTTTTCAAGCTACCAGCACACACCAGACACCGAGCCAACTGGCCCCGTGTTCAGTGCACCTACTAGCCCCATAATAAATTTCTTCACAAAAGGACACGTAACCATCTAAGCATAAATAATTCAAGTAAATCACATACGGGGTAGATACAGTCAATCATACACTAAGAAAAGCTGCACAAGTTAAATCGCAATTATTAAGATAAGTATTAGAAATTAGGAAAAGAATGAAGCAACAAAAAATTACTTATGAGTGCAAAAAACAGAAAAATCGTAATAAATGTCCACTGCACGTAGGTAACGCTGCAAAACTACAATGAGGATTCTAAAAAGCAAGAAGAAAGGTACTCTGTGACTGGTTGCGCAATCTATGCACAAGCAGGAGATTTTTTAGGACTGCGCCTACTTACCCCTGTAGCCAACTAGCCCTGGTCTCCCCTACTACGTTTAAGAAATTTATATTTCATATTATACACTGTAATTTTATTTCGAATTACGGTGCTTTTAAGAATTTTGTAGTTTATACATCATATTATGATTTATTTTATTTACAAAGAATGTATTAATAATTCCCATGTATTTTTTATCTTACAGTACAGCCTAATACTGAACCGCTTATGGGTATGCTGCTTTGAAGTTTGCATTTTTTATAATAAATTAGTATTTTATTTGAGTTTAAATAGATTTCATAAATGATTCATTTTTCTTTCTATCTTTTATAGTAATTGAATCGTTGATTACGTCAAATTCCAACGGAGAGTTTGGAGCTGCAAGTTTGTACCTTTTTTTATGATAAATTATGATTTTTTTGAGTTTGAAAAACTACATAAATGAGCTTTTAAGAATTTTGTAGTTTATGCATTACATTATGATTTATTTTATTTACAAAGAATGTATTAATAATTCCCATGTATTTTTAATCTTACAGTACAGCCTAATACTGAACCGCTTATGGGTATGCTGCTTTGAAGTTTGCATTTTTTATAATAAATTAGGATTTTATTTGAGTTTAAATAGATTTCATAAATGATTCATTTTTCTTTCTATCCTTTATAGTAATTGAATCGTTGATTACGCCAAATCCCAACGGAGAGTTTGGAGCTGCAAGTTTGTACCTTTTTTATGATAAATTAGGAATTTTTTGAGTCTGAAAAACTACATAAATGAGCTTTTAAGAATTTTGTAGTTTATGCATTACATTATGATTTATTTTATTTACAAAGAATGTATTAATAATTCCCATGTATTTTTAATCTTACAGTACAGCCTAATACTGAACCGCTTATGGGTATGCTGCTTTGAAGTTTGCATTTTTTATAATAAATTAGTATTTTATTTGAGTTTAAATAGATTTCATAAAGGATTCATTTCTCTTTCTATCTTTTGTAGTAATTGAACCGTTGAATACGCCAAATCCCAATGGAGAGTTTGGAGCTGCAAGTATGTACATTTTTTATGATAAATTAGGATTTTTTTTAGTTTGAAAAACTACATAAAAGAGCTTTTAAGAATTTTGTAGTTTATGCATTACATTATGATTTATTTTATTTACAAAGACTGTATTAATAATTCCCATGTATTTTTTATCTTACAGTACAGCCTAATACTGAACCGCTTATGGGTATACTGCTTTGAAGTTTGCATTTTTTATAATAAATTAGGATTTTATTTGATTTTAAATAGATTTCATAAATGATTCATTTCTCTTTCTATCTTTTGTAGTAATTGAACCATTGATTACGCCAAATCCCAACGGAGGTTTAGAAGCTGCAAGTTTGTACCCTTTTTTAATGATAAATTGGAATTTTTTTGAGTTAGAAAAACTACGTAAAAAATTTATTTCTCTTTCTATCTTTTATAGTACTTGATCCGTGGATTACGCCAAAACCTAACACAGCGTTTGGAATTACAAGTTTGTACCTCTTTTTAATGTTCAATTAGGATGTTATTTAAGTTAGAAATACTAGATAAATGATTTATTTCTCTTTCTATCTTTTACAATACTTGATCCGTGGTATACACCAAAACCTAACAAAGTGCTTAGTCCTACAAGTTTCTATATTTTTAAAATGACGATTAGGATTTTATTTGATTTAGAGAGACTATCTAAACAATTTATTCTTCTTTCTATATTTTATAGCACTTAGAATCCAAAAAACTTATAGGACAAGTCAAGGATAATTGCCCCCTTATGCCTTTCTCTATTTTTTTCTTTTTTATAGTAATAATATTTTTAGAGCAAATTTAACCTATCAGCTCCAAATTTTATGTAGAGCTTAATAAAAAATATTACTGTAACCTAAATACCAGATAAAATGGGTTGGGTTGGGTTGATTTTTGACGACCGATTATCTACTCGAGGGATATAGGCCCTAGGGGGGTGCCTTCCATGGAGGTCTTACTAAGGGAACCGAACCCGTATTTACACAACCAGATAAAATTTTATTTTTGTCAAGAAACTTAATGATTTTGGTCCTCTATCTGGACCTAAGGCTTAGACCCACCTTATCCGAATAGATGCTTCAAACATGAGTAGAGTTGCAAAGGGGTGAAAAAACTGGGTGTTTTGCGAGGGAATTTTTCAAAATTCCCGGGAGTTTTCGGAAAGTTTTAGGCATGCAAATTTTTTTTTTTTTTTTCAATGTAAACAGATTATTTCTTACAAATTTAAACAACATAAATATAGAAAAAACAGCTTCAGTTTACACGAAAACTAATGAAATACGTGCTTAAGCTGCAGAAATACTAAGTAAAATAAATTAAAATATCATAAGTAATTTGATATTTCAATCGTAGATAAGTAAAAACTGACAAAGGCAGATGACAGATTCATCGTACCTGACAGGAATTTAAACATTACCTCTGTTCTACGAATCCATCAATGTAAACAAAAAGTTAATAAACAAAAGTAAAATAAATCAATGGAAAATACTATTCAACTCGCCAGAAAATTAATATAGAGTATGCCGAAATACACTATATGGCCAAATGTGACTGGCTACTTGCGATTTTAGACGTTTTGTCAAATATCCAGGAAACTACATGAGAAATTATCCTGAAACTTCAGGTGTTTAAACAGAATAGCACAGGTCGTACATTTCAGTGAGGATTTTTTTCCGAATCCCCATAGTGGACCGTCAACAAATTGAAAAGAAACTATTATCTTTTGGATAACCCTGTAAAAACTAATGTAGCAAAAGAGTTCAAACTCTAGATTATGATTAAGTGCCTTATTGTAATGAACTGTGTTTATTTTTATGAGGATAGCATGTATACTCGCAGAGAAATTAAAGTTTTTATAAAAAGATACACAAATTTTGCCAAGTTTCTTGCTTATAATTTGTAGAGTTCTTAATATATAAAAAAAAGTTCTTTTCAGAAAATATGACAAACAACATTGTACACAATACCTTGCAATCAGAATTAAAAAATAATAAAAATTGTTTAAAAAATGAGCACGTTTAATAAACAATGATTCACTGGCGCATTGCCGAATGTAATGAAAATATAATTTGCACTATGTGTTAGCTAAATTTATAGAGCAACTTTTGTGAAAGTCTCAAAAACACAGTTCGAAAAGTCTGAAAATTATCGTTGTTAGGATAAGCTCAAAATACGTTATTCCCAAAATGAAGCAAAAAGATTTGTATCCAAATATAGTACTGCGTGCAATATTGTGTATGCTATATTGACATTAATCAATGGATATATGGATACAGTCCCTCATCATTTTGCTTCATTTTGGGAACAACGGATTTTGAGCTTATTCTATCAGAGATAATTTTCAGAATTTTCAAGCTATGTTTTTGAGACTTTTGCAAAAGTTGCTCTATACATTTAGCTAACACATTATGCTCATTATATTTTGATTGCTTTTATATTTTGACTACGTTACTACATTATATTTTGACTACGCATGTAGTGAAACATTATTTAGTAAACCTGCTCATTTTTCATACAATTTTTAATGTATTTTAATTCTGATTGCAGGGTATTGCGTAGAATATTGTTTGTCATATTTTTTGAATAGAACTTTTTTTTTTTATATTAAGAACTCTGCAAATTATAAGCAAAAAAACTTGGCAGAATTTGAGACTGTTTTTATGAAAACTTGAATTTCTCTTTAAGTATACAATACATGCTATCCTCATAAAAATACACAAACTATTAGAATAAGCCACTTAATCATAATCTACAGTTTGAACGCTTTTGCCACATTAGTTTTGACAGGGTTATCCGAAAGATATTCGTTCTTTTTCAATTTGTTGACGCTCCCCTATGGGGTTTCGGGAAAAAATCTTCGCGGAAATATATGACTATGACCTATACTATACTGTTTACACACTTGGAATTTCAGGATCATCATGTATTTTTCTCAAGATACTTAACAAAACGTCTAAAATCGCAAGTGCCCGGTCACGTTTGCCCGTATAATGTAGTAGATATGCCATCTAACAGACTTTAAACACAAATCATACGTTTTGTCAATTCATAATGAAAAATCTATCAAACTTTTTAGAACAGTGCCTAAAATTTAAAAAAATAAAAATTTTAAATTGAAAAATGAGTGGTTCTGTTTACCTTCAAAACTGCTACAAAATTTCCAATTTTCTCCAAAGATCCCGGTTTATTTCTCAGAATTCTCCGGTTTATTTTCGTCCTTCAAAATCTGCGGGTTTTTTGCAACTTTGATTATGAGTAGGAAGAACTATGGCGAGCTATAAACTAACACATTATTCGGTTACCTGTTTCAAAACCATTCACTAAATATTTCATGAAAAATCTCTGATAAATAGATTATACACTGACCTCCAAAAGTTAAGGAACAGGGACTGCATACTTTCGATTGTACACGGTTTGTCGAATATCTACCAAAATTATTAGCGAATTGTTTTTGAATTTCTGGAATGTAAAGAACATGTTTGATTTCATATTTCTCGTCAAAGATTTAATCGGGAGGACAATTAGAGGGCTACTAATAAATGTAATAATAAAATAATATTTGCGATCATCTATGTAGTTGAAAATGCTGAAAATGGTTTGTCACTGTGTTAAATGACTATTTGGGTCCTGTTCTACGTTTGTGTGAATTTTTGTAAGCATAGCACTCATATTCGTGAAGATGTTATTGTATCTGTGTATAATTCAAAAGTTTTTCGTTTATAGCACACAGAGTTTTTAACCAAATTTAACATAACTTTTCGAAAACCTGACGAAGAGCAATAGCAACAGTATACTACAATTAAACCATGAATATACTGAATATTTTATGAGGTATGGGCATTTGTATGAAATAATTTTTAACTGCTCAAGCGTGGAAGATTTCAAAATTTTTATTTCATAATTTAGTAGTTAGCTATTTTGGGCAACTTCTTAAAAAGTCCAGGCAAATATTGGGAAAACTCAGAAAGATATAGTGAGCTGATTGAAAAGTTGTGGAAAATCCCTTATAATAAAGCTATTTTTAGAAAGAAACTCCCTATGTCGCCCCTATGTTTGTGAATTTGTGCGACATTGACTGACTTTTTATATAAGTTGCCCTAAATAGCTGACTACCAAATTATAAAATAAAAATTTTGAAATCTTCTACGCTTGAGCAGTCAAACATTATTTCATACAAATACCCATACCTCATCAAATATTAAATATATTCATCTTTTAATTGCAGTATACTATTGCTACTGTTCGTTGTCAGGTTTTCGGCAAGTTGTGTTAAATTTGGTTGAAAACTCTGTATGCTATAAACAAAAAACTTTTGAATTTTTCACTGACACAATAACATCTTCACGAATATGAGTGCCATGCTTACACAAATGCACATACAAACATTGAACAGGACCCAACAAGTTATTTAACACAGTGACAAACCATTTTCAGCATTTTTTTGTTACACAGGTGATCGCAAATATTATTTTACTATTAAATTTATTATTAGCCCCCTAATTGATAAAGATTTTTTGATAAAAGCAGAATATATTTCAAAAAATGCTGTCACATTAGGCATTTTAAACCGAATTTCCCAAAGCGATAGTGCTGTAAACGAAAAAAATGGTCATACTGAGAAAATAATTGTTTGTAAATCAAGTTCTAATTAATTGAACGAATAATGAAAATACAGGTCATTTATAAATCTCTTGAAAAAATCAAGTCAGCAAGTTTTACTTTTAAAAATAAGTCTGAAAATGTGTTAGAAAATTTGGAGTTGTTAAGCTTGGAAAAATATTTTTTTGAATACCGCCTTAATATGATTTTGATAAAACTAACTCTTACAGAAAAATGAAATTACTAATTCTTCAAAAGCGGTTAGATAAAATTGTTAAACTGGGTTTATCTCTAATCTTGATTTAGTTTTTGTGGGTGAAATTAATACTTGACTTCGAATTCTACTTCCGCTGGTAAACCGAGCCGGCAGGGATGTTTTAATGGGAGTATTGTTTTTCAAAACTTTCTGTTTCTAAAAGAGTTTTATTTAATAAGGGCACATGGAACATCTCGGCAAGTAAAATGAAGTAGATTTTGCAAAATATTTAAGGGGACACAGGACCTTTGAGTTTGTCGAAACAATCAAAAACTTCGCCTTTTTCAAAGTACCAAAACACAAACAATATGCAATTAAGATCTTTCTTTTCCCTTTATGCGTAAAATATATATCATTAGCTACATTATCCACAAAAATAAATGTTGTAGATACAAAATCAATACTTATATTAGAAATTCATCTTATTAGTACAAGAACTAAAATCATTAAGTGCAGCGCGCACGATAAAACTCTAAATTAAGCATATAGAAAAAATTCTTGAGCAAAATAGAATCATAACAAACCTACTTCTAAATTAAAACCAAAATATACACAAAAAGTTTTGTTTAAAATTTAATTTTAGCACAAAATAAAAAGAAATTCGAAAATTTTAAAATCTTTTTCAAGTTTTTCAAGTGCAAAAAAACGCAAAGAAAAGATAACAAACGGTATAAAAAGATCTTTATTTTATAAAAACTTAATCGAAGTACAAAATACAAATGCAAAATGTTACAACTTATAGCAAGTGCTTAAAATGTGCCCCATTAGCCGTGATGCATGCTTCACATCGGCGCCGCATGGAATCGCGAACACGTTCCAATTGATCAGGAGTCTCCCAGGCACGTGTCGCCGCTTCAGCGATCCGTGCCATGAGGTTCATGGCCCGTGGAACGGGTGTATCGTACACTAGAGACTTAAGATATCCCCAAAGGTAGAAATCTAGTGGGTTTAGGTCCGGCGGTGGTCACTCTACAGGGCCAATTAAAACGTCTTCGCGATTCCATGCGGCGCCGATGTGAAGCATGCATCACGGCTAATGGAGCAAATTTTTAGCACATATTATCAGCTGTAACATTTTTCATTTTTATTTTGTATTTCGATTAAGTTTTTTGTAAAGTAAATCTCTTTTTATTCCGCTTGTTATATTTTATTTGCGTCTCAGTCACGATGTAATTGCACCGTCACGATCGCGTTTCCGACTCCCAGTTCCTGCGTAATTCTTGCTCTTCATGACCTGACACAACCATGCGTGCCGTTTGGACAAGACCTTTAGAACAACCCTTTATATAAGTTTAATTAGTAGATAGTATCGGCAGTCGATTATCAATTTTATACGAATATTTGCCTTACAATTTTTATGGAGTAATCATTTTTTCCATGATTGAATATATTCGGTTGCAGGAGCTATGGCCCGTCGACAAGCACTCAAGCGCGAGTTTTAGCACTGTATATTTTGGGGCATTCTCCAAATTATGATTTTATTTGAACTGTACAACGTTTAAGGGGGTCCGGGACACAAAAATCTTCAAATTTTGCAAAAACATTTTATGTCATTAAAATTCTTTCTGTTTTTTCCTGCTTAAAATGACATTTAAATCCTGTTTCTATCTGAATTAGAAGAAAAAATATTAATTTTTTCGTTTTGGTGCTTTCAAAATCTTACTTTCAAGCTATGGCTGTCATGGAAACGACTTCTTGTAAAAATGCGTTTTTTTTTTCATGATAGATTTTTTTCACCATTTCTCATGTTTAAATTCTTATAACTCGAGAACCTTTAAAGATACAGGGTTCAAACTTGGGACATATCTTTTTCAATTATTTTACTTTAATTTTGATTGAGCATATTTGAAAAAAATATTTAATTTTGAAAAAATGATTTTTTTTTTTAAAGTTGTACCACCTTTTTTGAAATTTTTTTGTTAAATAGTTTTAATTTTTTTTATAAATTAATATTTTAAAAAATGATGAATCAAAATTAAAACTTATATATTTCTGTTTATTTAAATGAAAAAAAAATTGAAATTCTATAAATAATATTTCGAGTTATAACGATTTTAAATTACCCCACCTTTTGAATAAATTTTAAATTTAAATTTTTTAAAAAAAATTCTGAGAAGTTTTATCATGTGATTTTGTTTACAAATGGTAACGTTAACCATCACAAAAAAATTCAGAAATTTAACTCAATAAATAAAAATTATTTTAAAATGTGTCCCGGACCCCCTTAAGAAATCTATATTTCATATTATATACTATAACTTTATTTCGAACTAGCTGTACCCGGCCACACATTCCTGCAGCTCAGTCTGATTAAATGGAAAAGAAAGAAAAGAGAAAACGCACGTTTCTAACATGCTTAATTTTACTGTACTTGTTGGTATGCAATATGTTTTGTTGTTAAATTGTCTGTACAGATATAGAGATTGTCTGGTTTGCCGATTCTAGAACACGAAACATATAATTGTCCGAGTGAGAAGCAATCCGTGTCTAGATCTAAACCGCAGAATTTTAAAGCTTGGCCTTAAGGGGGAGGGGAGGTGCATAACATGAAAGAGTGGTCAAAGCGCTTTCTAAAGATATATCACATGATGGGTATCGGAAATAAATTTAAAAAGCATCCCCTGGTGGGGGAGGTGGAAAATTGGAGGAGGGAGGGAGCGAAGTTCATAATAGGTATACAACAACACGCTCGTATTCGAATGCAACTCAGTCCGTGAATTTCAAAGCAATCGGTGAAGAACTTTCCGAGATTCGCGATTTTGTACAAACGAACATTTACATTTTTATTTAAATAGATTACGGTGTTTTTAAGAATTTGGTAATTTATGCATTACATTATGATTTTATTTCATTTACAAAGAATGCATTAATAATTCCTATGTATCTTTTATCTTACAGAAGATCCCAATCCTGAACCGTTTAAACCGTTTATTGGTATACTGCTTTGAAGTTTGCATTTTTTAAAAATAAATTAGGATTTTATTTGAGTTTAAAAAGATTTCATAAATGATTCATTTCTCTTTCTATCTTTTATAGATCCGTGGATTACACCAAAACCCAACACATCGGTTGGAGCAACAAGTTTGTACTTATTTTTTATGATAGATTAGGATTTTATTTGATTTAGAGGTACTACCTAAACAATTATTTTTCTTTCTATATTTTATAGCACTTTCTCCTCCTGCGGTGTTTAGTGGAGAACCACCGCCATTTGGAACTACAAAGCCTTGTCGGCGGCCAAATGAAGTGCTTAGAACTTGTGACTACCTCTGCCAGCCTTCGTGTAACAAACCAAGAATACCAAAGAAATGCCCGTACGTTTGCATTCCTAGATGTTTATGTGAGAAACCATTGGTGAGAAGAGAATCAGATGGCAGATGCATCCGTCTAAACGTGTGTCCTAGGAAAGAAAGGATGAAATCTAACATATTTACAATTTATGGGAAGCAAAAATACATGAAACCTAACATAATTACAACTTATGGTCAGCAAAAATACAACAAACCTAACATAATTACGAATTATGGGCAGCAGAATTACAAGCAACCTAGCAGAATTACAACTTACGTGCAGCAGAAATACAAGAAACCTAACAGAGTTACAACTTGGAGAAAGCAAAAGGGCAAGAAACCAAACAGAATTACAACTTATGACCAACAAAAAAACAATAAGCCACGCAGAATTACAACTCATCGACAGCAGAAATGCAAGAAACCAAATAGTTATATGAAGCTAAATTGCAAGAAACCTAAAGGAATTACTACTTATGACCAGCAAAAATACAATAAACCCAGCAGAATTACAACTTATGGGCAGCAGAAATACAAGAAACTTAACAGATTTATAACTTGTAAGAAGCAAAAATGCAAGAAATCAAACAGAATTACAACTTATGGGCAGCAAAAGTACATTAAACCAGGCATAATTACAACTTATGGGCAGCAAAAAAAGAAGAAACCTAACAGAATTACAACTTATGGACAGCAAAAAAACAATAGACCAAACAGAATTACAACTCATCGACAGCAAAAATACCTGAAACCTAACAGTTATATGAATCAAAATTACAAGAAAACTAAAAGAATCACTACTTATGACCAGCAAAAATACAATAAACCAAGAAGAATTACAACTTATGGGCAGCAGAAATACAAGAAACCTAACAGATTTATAACTTGTGAGAAGCAAAAATGCGAGAAACCAAACAGAATTACCAATTATGGGCAGCAGAAACACAAGAAACCAAACAGAATTACCAGTTATGGGCAGCAGAAACGCAAGAAACCAAACAGATTTCCAACATATGGGAAACATCTTAATAAACGTTAGTAACCTTATTTTCTGGATAAATTTTATCAGTATAATAAACTGAATATCATAAAAATTTATTTAAGAGCACATATCACTCACCCGCAAGAAAAGTGACACATCTCACAAAAATTCATTTTGCGTTCTATTTCACTAATAGGTCTATCATAGGTACAGTCGTGGAAAAAAAAAAAGTAAACACCCCCTACTAACTTCTCAACAAATTATCGTAGAAGAAAGTTACTGGTACCGAACGATTGGAAATAAAGTCTACTTTTAAACGATGTATATAAAATTTGTTTAAGGGGCCATCTACATATTAAAACGAACCATAACTTTGTTTTTTTCAATGACAGTACACAATTCTGACAGCATAAATGAACTCTACACCTTTCAATTAGCCTATAAACAAATTTTTATGCAATTCGTGCCATAAGTTTCCGAGAAATTAATTATTTTAAAACGAGCGTATTTTAAGGGCGGTATCCAAATTGAAGTTCCGAACTCGATTATTAACCGAGGGAGCCTGCTTCTTGATCAAGGCACGTGTAAGCGTCAATGAAACCTGTTTGATTACAAGATAGCAGAATAAATTAAAAAAATTTACTCACTTCTATCATAGATGGCCCCTTAAACCCTCATTTTGCCGTTTTTTAAGCATAATTTGAAAACTACTTGGAAGAAAAATGTGAAATTTTGGATTTCCATAAAGCAGGACTTAGTAAATCTAAATCCGTCAAAAAAAATTGCTGGTTGCAATTCATAATTTTTTCGAATATTAATTTCATAATTCATAATTCATATCATACAATTATAAAAATTGCAAATTCAACGTATTTATGTTTGGGTACATTAGTATTATTGTTACACAAAAAAATAGCTCATTAGGAGCATAATTTGAGGAGATATTAAAAAAAATATGAAAATTTAATTTAACATTAGAAGTACTAAATTTTGAATGTCTATAATTCAAGAACTTATCATTCGAGTGACTTGAAATTTGGTTTCTAGGCATATTTTGAACCGAAGATTTGAAATATCTCGTTAAATTTGGATACTGCCATTGAAAAATATGAAGTTTGGTTTCCTTTTAATATGTATATGGCCCCCTAAGCAAATTTTATATACATCATTTAAAATTAGACTTTATTTCCAATCGTCCGGTACCAGTAACTTTCGTCTACGATAATTTGTTGAGGAGTTAGTAGGGGGTGTTTACTTTTTTTTTCCACGACTGTACGCCTTGCTGGACAAACAGTTTCATAAGTGTAGGTATATGGAAAATCACTTTATTACGCTATACGTCCATTTGTGACCACAGAGGAGGGGTGGATTATTTGGGGAGGTAAAATTACCCAACCCACCACACCTCATCCTACGTCTTCATTCTTAAGGGTTTTATGCACATCTTTATTCCTGCATACAGAGATAAGCACTATAATTTCATGTTACAGTAAAATCATACAAATTTTCTTTCACCTCTACTGTGAAATTTACTTTTGTCGAGATGTGTCACTTTTCTTGCTGGTGATCGATATGACATCCTTTAAGCGTGAACGAAGCAAATTTAGCATAAGCTTGTAATTCGTTTATAAACATATTTAAAAGTTAATTCTTTGCTTGCCTTTAGGCTCAATCAGCTCAGCTGTTAGCATGCTAGACAAAAAATGTTGAGATTTGGCTGATGTTCCCGGATTCGATATCAGCGCGGTCTGTGTGTGTATGGGGGGGAGGGGGGGGACTGTGCAAGGCTCAATTGAACCCCTTTACTTTCCTATTGTTATAGGAAGAAATTGCTATATATCCTCTCCTATAGCAAGAAGAGTAAATAGGCCGATGCTTGCAATCCCCTTCACCTCTTTCTACTCTTAAAATGCATGTTTATAATTTTTTAATATATTAGGAGGTTGAATAAGTTCTCTGTGTTTCTTCGGGAAAATTAACGCTTTATTTAAAATAATTAGTAAAATAAGAAAGAAAAAATAATGCGTCAAGCACAGATTATGAAACACGTTCCAACACACTCATAATAATGTAAAAAAAAATGCACATTTAAAAAATATATATATTACGCCTAATTCAACCGTATGGAAACGCATAACACATTTCAAAACCCAATTTCAGCTGTTCCCATCTACAATAGGGAAAGTAATCTGAATTTTTTCAGCAGACTGTAGGATATGTACATTTATAGGGTTTGTAGGATTTTCTAGGATATATAGATTTGCATCTATTAACTGCATGCTTGCCAAAATTTAGTTCACTTAAGAAATACATATACTTCAGTTGAAAATTCCCTTTCAGAAATTTCCTCTAATAAGGAGAATGGTACGTGAATACTTTTGTGCAGCCCTGTATATAAGATATAGAATTTATATATAGCGTGTAACATGCAAAAAATTAATTAAATTTAAAATCACATACCTAATTTTACACTTCAGCAATTATTACTCAAAGACAGTATTGTAACGGATTTTTTTGTGTGTCCCTGTAAATGAATAAAAAATGCTATAAATGCCCTGTAACAACATGATCGTAGTGAAATTCAGTGATTTTTTCAATAACGTAATGTCATTAAAATACTCTGAAAACGATTTTTTCCATTATACCATAATGTAATAGAATACTTTTGAGTGCACCTGTAAATGAATTATTAATCCTACATACTTCATATACAATACCAACTATGGTTTGGTGATCCTAAATAAACTTTAATTGCATGAAAATCCGATTACATTCACGGGAGTTAGAGCGTGGGGACACATGGACAAACGGTCAGATGGACAGACAAACAGAATGCATAAACACTTTTCAACTTTGTTAGAAAGTGTTGAAAAGTACTGAAAGTATTGTCTATCGCTAGCTACTACTTTTCCCCATCTTTCTGGCAGCATTTGAATTCCATGTCGGAAACAAGATGCGTCTTTTGAAGCTATCCAAGAGTAGACCCATTTTTTATCCTCTTCATAAGATTGGAAGTGCTGCTCAGCCAGGCTAGTACCATCGATAGAAAAAAGTAATAATCGAATAAAAACAATGTTTTGTGAACAGGGAGGCTGGGGTAGGAATTCCCATTTAAGCGTTTGCATGTAGGTTTTCACCAGTTGCAAAATCGTTTGTCGTGTCTCTGATCATATAGCGACCGTTTTTAGGTGCGTTCGTAGTTATATAAATACGTAGCACCTATAGTCGTCGTTCAGTCCGTCCGTCCGTCCGTCTGTCTGTCTGTCCGCATATAACAGAGCAAAAACTACCCAACCGAATTGTCTGAAATTTTAAATATATGATTGTTTCAAAATTTTGTCGAGCTATTTCAAATTTTATGAAAATCGGATGTATAGTTTAATTACAGGGACAGTCAAAAGTTTTTCTTTACATTACGGCCAATGGGGAAAATTATTGCAAGTGCATTTTAATGATGTTACAGCCTTCCGAATGGTCTGAAATTTTAAATATATAATTGTTGCAAAATTTTGTCGAGCCGTTTCTAATTTTAGGAAAATCGGATGTATAGTTTAATTACAGAGACAGTCAAAAGTGTTCCGTTACATTACGGGGAATGGGAAAAAAGTTATTGCAAGTGCATTTTAATGATGCTACAGAGTATGCACTTTATTAATTGCAAAACATTATACATTCAGTACAATATGGGGTATAAAAAATAATTATAAAACTAGTTATAGTACGAACGCACCTCATTTGCCACGTTTGACGAGCAATTTCTAACTTGTTTCTTTAATGCTCGACTCAAGCGCTTCAATTGAAGTCGTTATAGACCGGGACACGGCAGCACAGACAGTCACCTCATCGAGTTCACGGATGAAATTCTAGGATTAGTTAAATCTTGATTCGCATATTAAAACGCAATCGGTCTACCAAGTCATATCTTGGTGGAAAATACCTAAAAACCCTACTTTAACGGCTAACTCGTAGGTTTACAATGGTATTTTCCTGTTCCTAGTCCTCCATATTTCCACACCTTTGGGTGCAGGAAAACACAATAATAAACCTACGAATCAACCGCTAAAATCGGGTTTTCAGGTGTTTTCCACCAAGATATGACTTGCAGACTGATTGCGTTTTAATATGCGAATTAAGATTTAACTAATCCTAGAATTTCATCCGTGAACTCGATGAGGTGCTGCCGGCACCCGGTCTATTAGTGATCTCCCGTGCTACACCCAACTGATCCCACCAATGCAGAGCAGAAGTATGGAACCATCGATATTCGGCTTTGCCAACGATGTTGATGCATGGTCGGGCTTACCTCCGATTTTTTACGCATGGGATTATCGTAGTGTATCTATTTTTCCTCGCCCGTCACTAGACGATGTAAAAAAAAATCTTTTTTTTTTTTCTGCCGCTCACACGTGAAAAGAACCGTTCGGCGTCTCTCGGTTTTTACATGCGGTCCCCAATGTCCTTACTTTAGAATCATTCGTAATGCTTTCAAACGTTTCGAAACGGTTGTCTGATTATCTCCTAATGCTCCTGCAAGTTCAAAAAGCATCTGACATGAGTTTTCATGAAGTAATGCGTCCAATTCTTCAACTTCAAACTTTTTTAGTGCGCCTGAGCGTTCTTTATCTTCAACATTAAAATCATTCTTTTTGAAGCGTCTAAACCAATCTATGGATGTTGTTTTCGACAGAACATGGTGGTGTTTACAAAAAATCGTGTTTACACTTCGGCGAAATGAGATACGCTGAATTTCAAGCTTCCTTGTAGTACTTCTTTATCGCATTGTTATCTTAAACTACACCCACAGAGTTCTGGTATTGCCATCTATTGGAAAACAGCGAGAACTTACTCAATCTCGCAATATACAAAAAGGCTTGCTACATACATAATTTTATTTAATCTGAACACTTAAATTTTACTTTCTTCTTTCCAAATATTTATAGCTCCAGGCCAAATACGTACACTTTTAACCCGCGAGGACGCGCGCCGGGCCTGATAGACCCGCAGTAAGTACGGTTTTTACAATTGTCACCACTAACTTTTTAAAAATAATCTTCAACTTCTTTTATCACAAAATTCTCTCCGATTAAATAAGATGACGACTATT
This sequence comes from Maratus speciosus, assembly GCA_963932465.1. NCBI lineage: Eukaryota > Metazoa > Arthropoda > Arachnida > Araneae > Salticidae > Maratus > Maratus speciosus. The sequence goes on along the minus strand of OZ010798.1, from coordinate 198,945,418 downwards.
ATTTGTTCTTATTGGTGAAAAAGTAAAAAACATTCATACCCTGGGTATGCGCGCATTCTCCCGGGTTAATTAAATTTTACTTTTGTAACTTTGAAGGATAAAAGTTGTAAAATTTCTTTTCCTTATTTTAAAATAAAAATTTTCGAAAATTCCTGTGTAAATTCAACATTACAGTAACACAATAGCTTGCCCCTGAAAGGGTTAAGGTACAAACAGACATCATCACTTGACAGCGGAAGCTCTTATATGGTCCAGGGGCCCAGTTGATGTTTTATGACTTTCATCGAATGTCTAGAGGTCAGAGATCACCAGTGAACGTCGTTGACATGTCCATCTTCGCCTCTTTCTTTTGTTGAAACGTCCCCTCTTTTTATGAACACAGAACGTTTGAAAAATAAAGGTCAGATGATATATTTATGGTTTTTCGTCGGGTAAAGAAATAAAAGCAAATAAACCGAACTTTATGTTTCGGTGCAAAATTCTCCTCTATCGGTGCAACTTACTTTTTAGGGTTATTCCACTTTACTTTCCTCCCTCCTTTCAAATTTACTTTTCAAGCTAAGTTGCACCACCCATTCGACTTCAAAAGACACCCACCCAGTTTAATATGTAATGTATTGTTTTAGTATATAACATATTGTTTTGCGTTAGTCAATTAAAGAATTATTGAAGAAAGTTCTGCAATCGCATGAACCCATGATTAAGATTATCCCTTTTAAAAAGTACTGCTGAACAGATTTTGATGAGACTTGCATTGTCAGTCAGGTAATTTTTCAGGTATGATTTTGTGAGTATTGCATTTCGTTCTATCGCTCTTTATCCTTTATCAAATCCCACTGTAAAGCATCAACCTAAAAGAGTTGGTCCTTATAACTGCTCAAATTTTGTCTGAGGCATTACAAAATATAATAGCGCAATGGTGTTCGTATCGTTTCCAGCAATGCAGAAGGCCATCCCAGGCAAAGCTCTATATTGCTGTAAAACACTAATACTATGTTCACACTGGATACCTTAAGATATCTCAGTCCGCCGAACTCTCTGAGAGAGTTCCACAAACTCTCTCAGTGAGTTTCGACTTACTTCGGCTAGATACAGGAACGACCACTCACTCTCGTTGGCTATGAAGCTTCGCTTTTACTGATTGGCTGTTGCGGCCGTTTTTATTTGAAGCGCCTGCGCATACTTTACTTTTGTTCAGATCTTAGTAGCGTCACAGACACAGTGACGCTACTTAGATATCTTAAGGTAATTTTTTCGATGTGAACAGGCATCCAATTCCGGGAGGGTACCACTTCAAAACTGGCGGTGTAAGATATCTTAAGTTTCTAGTGTGAACAGGGTATTACTTAAGATATCTCAGTAGCATCACTGTGTCTGTGATCTGAACAAAGGTAAAGTATGCGCATGCGCTTAAAATAAAAAACTGCCGCAACAGCCACCGATACATTTCGTTTGATTTAAGTTCTGTTTGGAGAAACCCATCATTGCAGTATTATATAAAGAGTACAAAATATGCATTTTAACCCTTTCAAGGGCGATGGTTCATTTTTTGGACCAAATAATTTTAATTCCTAAACGCCACATTAGCATCAGAATAATTAGATGAACTTTTTCCTTTTATTAAGTATGTTAACAAAAGCTTTTGCATATTTTTAAATAATTTTGTTTGAAAATTCCGGTGTCGTTCATTAATATAGGCATTTTACGAATAGTAGTACCTTGCCTCTGAAAGGATTAAATAAAAATTATAAGGCTTTTACACTTAAACACTTTAAAATCTTAAATACACTAAATAAATCTGTAATTTGTACAGATAAAAACTGTATATTTGTACAGAAAAAACTTTTATAAAAAAAACATATTTTTTCTGTAAAAAATATAGATTTTGTAATTTTTACAGAGAAAATCTATATTTTTACAGAAAAAACTGTTTTCTGTAAAAGAATTGCAGATATTTTGTATAAATTAAACGGTTTTCCGCTGTCGCCAAAATTGACTTTTTTTCCGTCAATTTGGCAGATTTTTTTATTTTTTTACAGTGTGTTTTTTTAGTCTATAAAGTGTACAAAATATAACTTTTAAAATAAAAATTGTAAAACGTTAATTTTATATATTGTTTCATTAAAAATAAAAATTCTCTCTCACTCTCTCTCTCTCTCTCTCTCTCTGTAGCACCAATGGTCTATCCAGTCCCCATGGGCTGCCGGCGGCGTACCAAGTGTCCACCAAAAGTGCCATTACCAATGCGTACCGGTGTCTTCCAACCTACACGCCGTCAACCGAATATTAAAAATGCCAGTAGATGCAGAGATAGATATCCCTTTATGAAGGGGCAGTCTGGTAGAAAATGTGTCCGTAGATCGCAGCGGCATTACAAACAAGAATGGAGGAGAAGAGCAATTATTAGTTAACATTAAATATGTGCATTATCTTCTGTATTAAAAGCATCGGGATATTCAATTCTTTGTTTGGAAGTATAAAATGACTATTTCATGTTACAAAAGATTGAAAATACTCTGTAGAATTCAGATTTTTCTCTTTAGTTCAATAAAAGATTTGTGTTCAAAGCAACATCGAACTCTTTGCACTTACATGTACAGTAACAAAAAAAAAAAAAAAATCTCTCGATTGGCAATTTTCGGATTTTTCTTTCTCCTAGGAAAGTGATTTTGTAAATACGTCAAAAAATATCGATTTGAGAATATCTTTGACGGATAATAATTATTGTTAGTGAACATTAAATATGTTCATTATTTTCTATACTAAAAGCATTCGGGATATTCAATTCTTTATTTGAAAGTATAAAAGCTGTGTTTCATGTTAGAAAGATTGAAAATACTCTGTAAAAATCAGATTTTTCTCTTTAGTTCAATACAATTTTTGTGTTCAGAGCAAAATCGAACTCCTTGCACTTGCATATACTGAAACAACAAAAAAAAAAAACTCTGTTGATTGCCAATACAATTTCCAGATTTTTATAGATTTTTTTTTTTTTTTCGATAAAAATCATTTTGTGAATGTGTCAAAAAATATGGATTTGGGAATATCTTTGACGGATAATAATTGTTAGTTAACATTAAATGTGTGCATTATCTTCTGTATTAAAAGCATAGGGATATTCAATTCTTTGGTTGAAAGTATAAAACCTCTATTTCATGTTGCAAAAGATTGAAAATACTCTGTAGAATTCAGATTTTTCTCTTTAGTTCAATAAAAGATTTGTGTTCAAAGCAACATCGACCTCTTTGCACTTACATGTACAGTAACAAAAAAAAAAAAATCTCTTGATTGGCAATTTTCGGATTTTCCTTTCTCCTAGGAAAGTGATTTTGTAAATACGTCAAAAAATATCGATTTGAGAATATCTTTGACGGATAATAATTGTTAGTTAACATTAAATGTGTGCATTATCTTCTGTATTAAAAGCATCGGGATATTCAATTCTTTGTTTGAAAGTATAAAACTTTTATTTCATGTTGCAAAAGATTGAAAATACTCTGTAGAAATCAGATTTTTCTTTTCAGTTCAATAAAATATTTGTGCTCAAAGCAAAATCGAACTCTTTGCACTTACATATAATGTAACAAAAAAAAAAAAAAAAATAATAAAAATAAAAAAATACAAAAATAAAATAAATAAAATAAAATCCATTGATGAATGATAACGATGAATGAGGTATCAATGGATAGGATTTTTTGTCCAAATCTGACACTGCATATTGAACTACCGTTAGATTTTTAGGTTAACAGGCTACTTCACTCACGCGAAAACACCGCTTGCAAATGCTAATCCTATTGTAGAAATTTTTAAAAATATCTTGTTCGCATTTCATTATTTTTAAATAATTCATTTTGCATTCGATAGCTGAGGTCGATCTCTACAAATACCCATTTTTACTTTTTCGATTTTGCTTACTTTTTTTATTTTTTTTTTTATTTTTTTTTTTTTTTTAAGGATATTTTGATTTTTGGAACCGGTTTCGAAAATAAAATTATCCTAGTAAGAAAAAAAAAACTATCAAAATCGAAAAAGTAAAAAAGAGTCTTTGTACAGATCGACCTCAGCTATCCAATGCAAGAAAAATGCGAATTATCGGTAGAAGAATGACACTAATAGCATGCAAATGTGATATGAGGAAGATGAACGCGTACGCAAAATTTCGCTTCGATTAATAAATAAACGCCACTGATCGGAGTGTACAACTGTCAATCGCGGTAGGAATGTATCGGAAGATATTGCCCTTCACTAATAGGGGAAGGGCTGATATGAATTTTATTATAATATACCCAATTTTTTTTATCATTGAAAAATTATCGAGGAAAAACAGAAGCATATTCAACGAATCTAATGCTGAATTTAACCAATAATCTTACGTGATGAGAAATAAAGTTTAAAAAAAAGAAGAAGAAATAAAGATGTATAAAACATACGCTGCAGTTTTATTTCCTTTTAGGTTTTAGATTATAATAAAATTTGTTTAATATAAATGGTGACATTCATGTAGTAGATGGAGAAGGAATGGAAGTAGGGTTGGGTTGAGTTGATTTTTGACGGCCGATTATCTACTCGAGGAATATAGGCCATAGGGCGGGGGGGGGGGGAGGTGCCCTCAGTGGGGGTCTTTCTAAGGGAACCTAACCACCCGTATTTACGCATCGGAATGAAAGTAGGAGCCACGGAGCAATCAACTGCTGAAATTCATAAAGTTTTTGTGACCGTTTGCATCTGTAGGATTAGCAATAAAATAGATCTAATTTTCAATGATCAGAAAATGACAAAAAAAAAAGCGGAAATTTGCAGATTCGCAGGGAAAACTCATGAAATGCCTCTGTAGAAATTACTTTAGCAATTTAGAACTATGATTCAAAGTATTTTTTTTTTATTTATTGCAAAATAATAATAAATTCAAACTAAAATATTCAAATATTTCCCAAACACATGAAAATTAATTTTTCATAAAAAGAATGCATAAAAATACAAACAGAAATTCGATGAAATTGTATCTCAAATATAAAGTTTCAATTTTTTCAACCATAAATACTGAATAAATGTTAGGCGTGTATTCGTAATCGCAAAAGTTTATAATCAAAAATGAGTTACAAAAAATCATCGTGGGCAGCACCGCAATGAGATGCATAACACAATGCATGACAGTACTTTAAATTGTTTTAATTATTTAGAAAATAATAAAAAACAAAACATATATAATTAAATATTACCAAAATATGTGAAAAAATATTTTTTCATCAAAAGAATGAATACAAATGCAAACCGAAATTCGATGAATTTAGAATTTATATACAAAACTTTACCTTTTTAAAATCATAAATACTGAATAAATTCCAACAAAACATTCTTAATTGCAAAAAGGGCAAATCATGCATATAGAACCATCCCTCACCCTTTAAAATTATTACGATTACCATATGAAATTTATTTGTGTTTTCTGCTGCAATTTGGATTCGAATTATCGATAGTTGAGGTTGTGGAGCCCTTATATTTGCGCTATACTAATTGTTAGTTGATTTTTTATTTTTTTTATGATATTTTTAAATATTTGTGTTCTACTATAATTATTGCTTGAGTTATAACTATTTTAATTTATGAGCACCATATATTTATGATACACTAAATTACAAAATCTTTTTAAAAAAAAATTGATATCACCCTTTTAAAACGATTTCATTTACCATATAAAATTTGTGTTGTCAGCAGCACGTTGTATCCGAGTTTTAAGTATCTGTGGTTATCGGGCCCTTATACTCGCTGTATAGTAACATTTAGGGACTTCTGTGAAAAACGCCGACAATCCCCCCCCCACCCCACCCTTTATAAAGTTTACCTTTACCACACAATGTTTGAGTGTTCTATGATAATTTAAGCTCGGGTTATAAGAGGTTTTATTCGTCAGCATCTTATATTTATGATCATGGCTGGACGATGTCGAAATTTCTGAAATCGAGATTTATCATCAAGCTAATATCGCGATTTAGTAATGGATTGATTAAACACCGATGATATCTTTAAAATATGGAACTCACTTTTTAAATTATAGTGACGAAATAAGGTCTTTAATCACCCCCTTTGCTCTGCTTTATATAGTTTACTATTTTTTTTTTTTTTAATTTCCCAGGAATTTTGTAAAGATATATATTTTACACATACAAAAATTGGAAAGCTCATACGCTCTCCGGTTTTTGCATTTTAAAAATTAATGAACAAATTTAATAAATTTAATAAATTTCATTTTTTAAGAAATGATTAAAATGAAAAATATTTTATGTTGTCCGATTTCTGAAGGCTGCTGTAATCTAAATACCTTAGGGGGATGCTCTCCCCCAGCCCTCTTAAATTGCATCCCAGTACTAACAACATTTTTATTTACTTATCACCCGACTGCCCAGAATGGTTATGTGTTTCACGCGTATCTGGATATGGGCGATTCTCAAAAGGTGGGCTCTGGACACAAGTCATAATTTTAAGCCTTTCAAACATAACTTTAATTATCGTTGACTTTATTATTATTTTTTTTTACACTGAGTTTTTAATTCTATTCAGAGATAGAAAATGACATAATTTATTGTAAAAGCTTTGTATAAATATCTTAAAATTTTATTATTTTATGCTAAAGAGGCCAATTTCAGACATTCATAACGTTAACTGCTCCAATGTACCACCAAGAAAAAGAGTTTTAACTTTTTTACAGGTGGTTCTAATGGTAAACAACGAATGCATAAAGGAAACGGATGATATTTTGATAATTTCGTTAAGAGATGGCAGGCTGATTTATTGCTTTTTTGAAGATAGAAGGACTTTTCTATAACGCATTTTTCTGTATTATGTTATGTCCGAAAGTAACGTACGTAACAAAGCATTTGATTTTATTATTATTATTACTGGATAACAAAAAGATAATTATACATATATATATGTATACAGACACATTTACTGCATGCTTAGTCTTAAGCATTAAGAATTTTTTAAATACTAAGAGCAACGTCCAAAATCTTTAAGTCCAAAATCTGCAAATGTCCAAAATTTGTAACGTACACAACTGCTAATTAAATGCTTTAATCATTAATTTTCCAGAATAGTTGCTGCCTTTTAATGTTTGTGTATAATTTTGTAGACATACTATTAAAATATTTATATATTATATTTATAGACAAAGTACTATACTATTTTAAAAAATGTGGCCTTAAATTTGAAAATTTTAAAAATTACATATAGTTAACGTTTAATGATCCCACCTTTTGAGAATCTCCCATATGTGGATTTTTTATACCCTCGAAACATCCCAACAACTGGATGGATTTTAACCCCTTAACAGTGTGGCCGGAACTGGATTCGGGCAAGAACACTTTGCTTGCTTCGTTATTAAAAGCATTTTGATACCACTAATTTGTAACTGTAAATTTATCTTTATTGATTGTCAGATATTTTTCGATTAAGTAAGGTAAATATTTTAGTATGGAAAAATTGGTGTCCAGCCCCATTTTTAATTTTTTTGTAAGAAGACAAATGTCACTGTTAAGGGGTTAATGAATGAGGTCTCTATTGATTCGTCTTAACCGTCGATGGTTATAGGCTAGATTTTATTCTTATAAATTCAAAATGGTGGCCGTAAAATATAAAATGGCGGTAGATACGAAACAAATTTTACGCACCATATTCAGTGGCATATCATTGGATAAGTCTTTCAAAATGAAGACGATGTTTCATTGACTATTTTACAGTCAGAAGCTCCGTTTAAATATTACACAAAATACTATAGAAGTCGTGCAGGTAGAATTGCTAGCTTTACTCCAACTCTAACTATCATAGACATCTATAGGACTATCAAAACAGTGTTTATAGATAGGAACTAATAATTAAAGACAACTTAAAAGTCATCAATACAAGTAAATAAACAAAATAGGTAAATAATATAAAAAATAGTTTCAGATTGATGAGAAATAATTAATTAGTACGCTTTTTACGCAGTCGGGTTTTTTGATTTTTTAAATTTAATTTTAATTTGTTTTTTACTGAAACAGTATTAAATGTTACTGGGGTAAAACAGAATCAAATTCGACGAAAGGAAATGGTGAACTTAACTAATATTTCTCCATAATGTGAAATAAAGTTAAAAATAAATAAAATAAAGATGTATGAAACATATGGTCCAGAATTATTTTCTTTTATGTTTTTGATTATAATAAAAATTGTTTAACAAAAATGTTGACATCCTTATAGTGGATTGTGAAGGATTAAATGTACGAGTTTCGGAGCAACCTATTGCTCAAATTCATGAATTTTTGTGACCATTGGCTTATAGGATTAGTAATAAATTATATCTAGTTTTAAATGATCAGGAAAGGATAAAAAAAAAACGGAAAATTACAGATTCGAGGTGAAAGAATCCTATGAATGTGTGCCTCTCCACCTTTCGCTGTAGAAATCGAGTCACCCAACAGAATGCAAAACAACGTTCTAAATTATTTTTTAGTAATTACAAAATAATATTAAATTAAAAATTGAAATATCCAAATATTATCAAAGAATATGAAAATTAATTTTTTATCAAAAAAATGCATAAAAGTATAAATAGAAATTCGATGACTTAGGATTTTAAGTATAAAACTTTAATTTTTTCAACCATAAATACTGAATCAATTTTACGAATGTATTCGTGAATGAAAAAAAGTTTAAGGTAAAAAAGGCACTTTAAAAAAAATAAGTCATCCTTGGGTAGCGTCAGAATCTGATGCTCATCCCAATGCATGACTCTATTTTAGGTTAACTCTAGGATAGATAGCCATAGTTTTTAAAGATTGCAATAAAAAATGTTAGAATGGAAATACAACAAATGTTTATGCATATTTGAAATCCTTATACATGTACTCATTATATTTTGGTCAATAAATAAATAAATATCGAGAACAAAAAGAAGGAAACAAAATTGAAAATAAAATGACAGATGGCCATTTCTCCTTCAAGCCCAGGAGAGATGATCATCGAATACAAGACAGAACTAGTATGTTGTGGCCATCACAAAACTTTCTTCTATATAAATCACGTCAATTAAATCATTTAAACAGTACAAGAAATTACATCAATTTAGCACCAATTCATATCAAATTATATCTGAATTTGAAGTTTCATGGAAATTCGTGCATTAGTTCTTAAGATAGAAACTATAGTGGAAAGTCTGAAAAATGTAGCATAGTAGCGCCACCTGTTGAGCAATTTACACCAAAACATAAACAGCGGTAACTGATATCAAGGTATACCTGAATCTGAAGTTTGATGAAAATTCGTGCATTAGTTATTGAGATAGAGCTGTACTGGAAATTTAAAAAATGCAGCATCGCAGAGCCACCTGTTGAGCGATTTGCACCAAAACATACACAGCACTCATTCATATCAAGGTATACCTGAATCTGAAGTTTGTTGAAAATCCAAGCATTAGTTCTTGAGATAGAGCTGTTACGGATATCGCAAAAAATGCTGCGCAGCAGCGCCACCTGTTGAGCGATTTGCACCAAAATGTATAAAATGGCAATTCATGTCAAGGACTAACTGAATCTTAAGTTTGATGAAAATCCACGCATTAGACCTATTGTAGAAATCTTGAAAAATGCTGCATAGCAGCCCCACCTGTTAAGCGGTTTGCACCAAAAATGAAACAGCGTTAATTCGTATTTAGGTGCACCTGAATCTGAAGTTTGTTGAAAATCCAAGCATTAGTTCTTGAAATAGAGCTATTACAGAAATAACATAAAATGCAGCACAGCAGCGCCACCTGTTGAGCGATTCACATAAAAATGTATAAAATGTCAATTTATGTCAAGGACTAACTGAATCTGAAGTTTGGTGAAAGTCCGTGCATCAGTTCTGGAGATTGAGCTATTGTGGAAATCGTGAAAAAGGCTGCATAGCAGCGCCACCTGTTGAGCGATTTACACCAAAAACTAATCAGCATCATTTTATATCACGGACTAACTGAATATGAATTTTTATTAAATTCCGTGCATTAGTTCTTGAGATAAAGCGCCCACAAAATTTGTGTCACATACAGACAGAGTCACAGACTCACAGACAGACATTTTGTAAAAACATGGTTTTTGAAACCTTTGACCCCTAAAACGTGTAAATCCGTCGAAAACCGGAATTCGAAAATTTTCATGAATCCAATACTTTCTTCTTGTAAAGATAGAAAAAAAGTAAAAAATGAAGTTTAAATAGCAAAAAATAACATATTTCATAAAGGTAATGATGAAAAACATATAGAAATGTGTAAAGATGCAACTATTTCACGGAAAATCAGTGAATAAAATATGAATAAACAAACTTTGAAGTATGATTTCAATCCTCCACTTTTCGTAAAATTTTCCCACATTTTCAGCAAAGATCATGATAGTTTGTACACGTTTCATGGAACCACTTCTGGCACCTTATGCGTTGTATCCAGTAATCCTTCTTGCTTGTGGTTGTGGTATTATATGCTTCTCCAGACCCAGCACAGTGATCCTCATCAAATTCTATCCCCTCGGAATCTGTAGAATCTAATAATTTCAATTGTATTTCATCTTCTTCGCTGCTGGAAGTGTCGTGTTTTTTTTTTCTTTCTTGCGTTTATTTTAGACTTTTTCACGGTTTTAAATTTATTTATTAACTGTATCTGTTTCTGGGTGAATGTTCCCGAAGTTTTTCAATATTTTCTGAACCAAAAGTACATCGTAAGGCCATATTATATTATTGTTATTGAAATATTTATATTAGTTAAAATTTAAATAATTATATCAATTAATATAGTTATAAACATAAAAAATATATAATTATTTTAAAAATAATTATATTTAGTTAAAATCTTCACTCCGTATAATTTTGATATATTGATGATAGGTAGCCATCTCTCCTCGTATTTGATGTGGCCATCTATCTTAAAATTGATGGACCGATTGCCACCCAGTTTAAAGTGTTACTCCGACATTGTACGTCTTTTTCTTAGATATAAAGTACCAGTTGGATTATATACGTACCTTAAAAGTCCTTATAGTAAAAAAATAATAATAATAATAAAAAAAATTGTAACATTTGTAATGCAAAACATTCAGATACCTAACTCAACAAAAATTTCCAATCACTAAATTTAAAAAAAAAAAAAAACATTAAAATTACACTTTCCTTTTATAACTGAAAAACACAGCTGTACGCCGCAATGAATGAACACTTTGAACTATTTCTTACGAACAAAGTTTATGCTACAATCTATGATATATCTTTTCAAATATTTAGACTGGCTTTCTCTCCTTTATGGCCATCTGTCCTAGAATTACCCTAATTAATTAGAAAATAATAAAAAATATATAAAACATTAACATTCCAATATTACCCAAACATGTGAAAAGTTACTTTTCCATGAAACTAATGCATAAACTAGTATGTTATGGCCATCACAAAACTTTCTTCTATATAAATCACGTCAATTAAATCATTTAAATAGTAAAAGAAATTACATCAATTTAGAACCAATTCATATCAAAGTATACCTGAATTTGAAGTTTGATGAAAATTCGTGCATTAGTTATTAAGATAGAGCTGTAGGGGAAATTCTGAAAAATACAGCATAGCAGCGCCACCTGTTGAGCGATTTGCACCAAAACACAAACAGCACTAATTCATATTAAGGTATACCGGAATCTGAAGTTTGATGAAAATCCGTGCATTAGTTCTGGAGCTAGAGCTACTGTGGAAATCACAAAAATGCAGCACAGCAGGGCCACCTGTTGAGCGATTTTTACACCAAAAGGTACAAAACATCAATTCATGTCAAGGACTAACTGAATCTGAAGTTTGATGAAAATCCGTGCATTAGTTCTGGGCATTGAGCTATTGCGGAAATCGTGAAAAATGCTGCATAGCAGCACCACCTTTTGAGCGATTTACAGCAAAACATAAACAGCACTAATTCATATCCAGGTATACCTGAATCTGAAGTTTGTTGAAAACCCAAGCATTAGCTCTTGAGATAGAGCTATTGTGGAAATCACAATAAATGCAGCACAGTAGAGCCACCTGTTGAGCGATTTACACCACAAGGTGCAAAACGTCAATTCATGTCAAGCCTTAACTGAATCGGAAGTTTGATGAAAATCCGTGTATTATTTCTTGAGATCGAGCTATTACGAAAATCGTGTAGATGCTGCAAAATGCAGCATAGCAGCGCCATCTGTTGGGTGATTTTCACCAAAACGTTACCAGCACTAATTCATATCAAGGATTAACTGAATCTGAAGTGTAATGAAAATCCGTGCATTAGTTCTTGAGATAGAGCTAATGCAGAAATCGCGGAAAATGCAGCATAGCAGCGCCACCTGTTGGGCGATTTACACCAAAATCTAATTAGCACCAATTTATATTAGGGACTACTTGAATATAAATTTTTATTAAATTCCGTGCATTAGTTCTCGAGATAGAAAGCACACAAAATTTGTGTCACATACACACAGACGGACAGACAGACTCACAGACTCACAGACAGACATTTTGTAAAAACATGTTTTTTGGAATCTCTGACCTCTAAAACGTGTAAATCCGTCGAAAACCGGACGTCGAAAATTTTTACGAATCCAATACTTTGTTCTTGTAAAGATAGAAGAAAGTAAAAGGGGTAAAGTGAAATTCGATGAATTTGGATTTTAAATATAGAACTTAATGTTTTGTTTTTAAAACTATAAACGCAGAATCAATTTCAAGGTCGCTTGGTGGCGTGGTCTGTAAGCGGAGGCTGCTGTCACGTTGAGGGTCCGGGTTCGAGTCCCTGGGTAAGACATGGATGTAATTGTGATTGTGTTTTCAAAGTAATATATATGTGTAATGTAGAGAAATAAAATTGTTATGTCTGGTTTGTGTTACAATTTCTGTGTATAAATAAGGATCATTCGAGGCGACAGCTTTTGTTGCTATAGGCCTCAAAGCAATCTCCACTACGGTGGATTTAATAAAAAAATCATCAATTTCAAGAAAGGATTCTCAATTGCAAACAGTACCAAAAAAAAAAAAAAAAGACTCCATCTCTCCCTTTAAAATAATTGCTTTTAGAATATGAAATTTGTATATTCTCCCTAACAACTGTACCGTTCCCCCTCCCTCCACCACCTCCTGTCTCTCCAATCTGCATATTTATATTTTGTACATTATTTGCAAAATTTAAAGCTTTTTTTTCTTTAGCAAAAATAAATAAATAAATAAATAAATATATTAGCATATACTCTAGCTGTTAACTATTCCACTTTTTAGTTATCACTCCTTCCTAATAGTAATCTTTGTCTAATTAAAATGTTAATTGCGATTTCTTGTTAATTCTAAGATTAAATATGGTAAGGATTATGATTCGGAAATACTGTTAGCACAAAAAGGGATAGTTTGCAGCTATGCATTTTAAATGAAATGTACAGAAATTAATATTTATATGCTGAAGAATGAAACAATATTTTTCAATTTCCCATAAATGGCACATATCTTAAACTATAATCGATTACTTCTGCATAACAATCTTTTATGGTGAGTCCCTAAAAATCAGATCTAATTAAAAATTTGGCACCATTAGCGAAAAAATTCGATACTTTTGTAGAAAAGGGGGAAACACTGCTCGATTGCTTTCTGTCAGAATAAAAATACATGGCAATTATATCTACTTACAAATGAAAGTGACTTCGTAAATGTGCATATCAGAGCCTTAGAATGGGCAGCGTTCATGGTACAAAATAAATAGAAAAATCACTAATGTGATTTTTATACAATAGAAGACAAAAAACCTCAAACAAACAAAAAAGCTAATGCTCGTTGGGCAAAAATAAAAAACATTCTTTTTAGGTTAGATATTTAAATTTAAAAAAAACAACCAATTAAAAATTATCCTACTGTCATAAAAGAAAATCGAACTGAACGCAAATTCATTGTTCAGTCTCTTGAGTGGTGCCGTATCAATGCGTCGCCGGCATAAATTTGCAAATATCACTAGAATAGAAAAACTCGATTTCTGTTTTCCCTTCATTCTGATCAAAATAGCCTTAAAATTATTTGAAATAGAATATGGCACATAATTTTGAAGGAGGATTTTTTTTTTTCTTCTATACGTGAATAAATAAAGTTTCGAATATAAGACGGATTAATCTCGTGTAAGTCGAAGCCCAAAAACTGATAGAAAATTGAGTCCGTTTTGCCTCCATCTCCTATGTGTGCGATACATTACGTCAAACATAAGTGATTTGATAAAAAAGAATGCAAAAACTTGGAGATGGAAACGAAAGGAGAGGGTAATTTAGGCTCAGGTTTTCCGGAAGCGCTATTGCACTGGGCTCCGGAGCCCTATATTTATGAGCTCCAGTGAATTCCGACCAATATTTAAATATTTACTGAAGGGAGATTCTCAAAAGGTGGGATCATTAAACGTTAACAATATGTAATTTTTAAAATTTTCAAATTTAAGGCCAATTTTTCTTTAATAGTATAGTATTTTGTCTATAAATATAATATATTAATATTTTTAATAGTATGTCTACAAAATTATACACAAGCATTAAAGGACAGCAACTATTCTGGAAAATTAATGATTAAAGCATTTAATTAGCAGTTGTGTACGTTACGAATTTTGGACATTTTTTCGCACGTACGTTACAGATTTTGGATGTTGCGCTTAGTATTTAAAAAATTCTCAAGACTAAGAATGTAGTAAATGTGTCCTATAATTGTATGTGTATACATATATATATGTATAATTAACTTTTTGTTATCCAGTAATAATAATAATAAAATCAAATGCTTTGTCGCGTACTTTACTTTCGGACATAACAAAATATAAAAAAATCTTTATAGAAAAGCCCTTCTATCTTCAAAAAAGCAATAAATCAGCCTGCCATCTCTTAACGAAATTATCAAAACATCATCCGTTTCCTTTATGCATTCGTTGTTTACCATTAGAACCACCTGGAAAAAAGTTAAAACTCTTTTTCTTGGTGGTACATTGGAGCAGTTAACGTTATGAATGTCCGAAATTGGCCTCTTTAGCATAAAATAATAAAATTTTAAGATATTTATACAAAGCTTCTACAATAAATTATGTCATTTTCTGTCTCTGAATAGAATTAAAAACTCAGTGTAAAAAAAAAAAAAAATAAAGTCAATGATAATTAAAGTTATGTTTGAAAGGCTTAAAGTTATGACGTGTGTCCAGTGCCCACCTTTTGAGAATCGCCCTGAAAACAGAGAAGTACCGGAGCAAATTAATCCCTGGTTAAAATTAATCTAGTGAAAATATGAGTGTTCTACGATAATTATAGGTTGATATATAATTGTTTTAATTTGTCATCATCTTACATTTTTGATACACTAAAATATGAGAGGGCTTTTATAAAAAATCTGTAGGGCCTCGACCCTCCCTACCCCTTTAAAACTGTTACGTTTATCATATGAAACTTGTGTCGACACTTTAGATTTAAGTTACATGCGTTTGTGGATATCGGGCTCTTCTATTCGCGCTGTAGTAAAATTTAGGGGGGTTTGGTTTTAAAAAAAACGATGTCTTCTGTAAAATAATGTCACTTTATATTAATTTTAACACAATTATTCTAATTGGTAAAATACATCTAATGTCACTTTGTTGGGCCGAAATAATTAGAGACTGAAATGGCACTGGGACCGAGACGTCCAGATCGAAATCCTGTGACCTAAACAGCAGGACCAAAGTGTCAGAACCAAAATGTACTCATGGATAGTTAAATTGGAGTTCCTGCGTTTTCAACATTGCATTCTTAATCGTCAGATTATCTACAAAATTTAAATACATTATAGTATATGATTTCTTAAACCACAGAGATATTTAATATCTATAGGTTAAAAGTAATGTGAAATTGTCCCATCGAGAGCGATAAACAGATTTTTACATTTTGTAATAGTTTAAACCTCATATATTTACTTTTTCTGGGTATAAAATTTATAACTAGTTATAAACTTAGTTAAGTTCTTTGGTTTTTTTCTTAACTGGGGTTAACTTGCAATGAATGAATTACAAGTCATATCAATTTTTAAAATGCAATTGGAATTAGCTCGTAATTGATTGCAATTTAATTGAAATACAATCAATAGAATGTAATTTAAATTTAGTTCTGTTACATTACATGGTAACCAAATTGTATTCTGAACAAACGTAATTGACATTAACTTGTAATACTTTAGAATTTAATCTAAATTATATTTTAAAGATGTAATTAGAATTGACCTAAAATCCATTACAAGTTAACTAGATTCTATAATTAAATAAATAATCAGAATCATCTTGTAATCGATTACAGGTTAATTGGATTAAATTTCATAGAATGTAATTGAGATTTCGTTGTATTACATTACACATTAACCAAATTGTAATCTGAACAAACGTAATTGACATTGACTTGTAATACATTAGAATTTAATCTAAATTATATTTTCAAAGTTGTAATTAGAATTGACATATAAATCATTACAAGTTAACTAGATTCTAAAATTAAAAAAGTAATCAGAATCGTCTTGTAATCGATTACAGGTTAATAGGATTATATAGGGGAGACTAGCGAGGGTTGACCCACTTTTTACAAAAATATTTTTAATTTTTTAAATATTGATTGTAGAATAAAGTTTTATATATCATTTTATTCGTTATACAGTCAGTTATCAAAATAAAATTGCTCCATAAGCGTAATATGTAAGAAATTTGAAAAATGATCGATTTTAACCATGAGCAAATAATGGGTCAAGGCTCCCCACATATGGGAGGGTTGACCCACTATATGGGAGGCTTGACCCACTTTGTTTTATATTGAAATATCTGTGAAGAGAAATAAAGTCTGTTTAAAAAAAGGCAATAAAACGTTATGCTACATGCTTCAGTTATTATAAAAAACATTTTTGAAAATATGATGCTTAAACAAACCCGTTTTGAAACAATTGCAAATCAGAGGAGAAAAATTTTGTTCCAAGCAGAATTTCGTCTGAGCAGGTATAATTGTACAGCAAGGAAAATGAAATTTTAACATTTAAGACAGTATTCCTTTAGAGACAGGTTCCGTTTTCATGGATTATTATGCCCGGAATTTATAGCTACTGTCCCGCTCTTTTTTGTCTCCTTTTCCTACTTTTTGTGACACTCGACTTGACAACTCTAATTGTCACATAGTTTGGCTTCATCTCACTGTATTCATGCTGGTGAAATTTGTCTACATACCTTCCAAAACTTTTTCGATCAATTCCATGTTCTTTTACCGCCGTATGTGTAATTAACTGATCATTATCTTCTTTATCCCTTTCAGTGGCAAAGCACTTTCAATACTAAAATGTTGAAATAAATGACTGGCACCGCAATTTACGAAGACATTTATTTGGAAATAAGAAAAGGGGTATATTTCACATACATATTAAATGGAAAAAATTTTAGCAAATTTCTGGTGTCAATATGGTGTTTTTCACAACTTTCTTTAATCTAAACATTTTCTTTTCCATCACTCTAGTTTACCGTGGTTTTGCAGAATAAATTTTTATATATTTTTTATATATAACCATTAATCTTTCATTATGCGTAGTGTATAATAAAAAGATTTCATCTGGTCAACCCTCCCTCACATTGACTGGGTCAAGCCTCCCCACATAGCCTTTTTTTAAAGAATAGCACATTGTTATGTTAAGCCTAAGTTACTGTACAATCTTTATTCCTGGAATGAAAGCTCGATATTTCTGCATTACTTAAAACTTACTTACTTAAATTTCTATGATATATTTCATCTGAAAAAAGCTTACAAAATATTTCTAAAAAACACAACTTTTAGGTTAAAATCCCTCACAAGTGATTTTTTCCACACCTATTTTGATTATCTGTATGAAACAAAGACTGTTGTTTGAGCATTCCGGTGGCTTTTGTTGACACCTAATGATAAAACTCTGAAATTCTTTTAAATATGAAAACTGACGGGTCGGTCAAGCCTCCCGTATGGTCAACCGTCCCTAGTCTCCCCTAATTAAAATAATAATTGAAACCATCTTGTAATCGATTACAGGTTAATTGAGTTAGACCATAAAAATGTAATTTGAATCATCTTGTAACCCAATACAAATTAATCTAATTAAATTGTTAAACATAAATTGAAAATAATTAAATGAGGATTTATAATCCATTACATGATAATCAGATTATAAATTTCAGAAGCATATTTGAAATTACTTTGTAATGTATTATCAATGTTAATCAATTACATTGTGAGGAGATTATAATGTATTTTAATGTGTAATTTCATTACTTTGTAATCAGATTTTGCTCAACTTTGCTTCCTGCCATATACCGGGTGTCCCAAAAATGACGGATGGATTTTAAAATTCAATAACTTGCAAACGGTGACAGTTGTTAAAAAAATTCTTGTAGGAGGATTATGTATGATGTCAGGAGATTTTTTACTGTGATTCTTGATTTTAGTTCGAATTTAAAACAATAGATGGCGTTGACAGCGTGCTCAGCCCAGACCGGATTTCAGGTTCTTAGCGATCCATTCAATGCATTTTAATATTTTTTTTTCGCATGGAAGAAGAAAGAGGCCGAAATATCGAGCCTAGATTTACCAGTATTGCTTGCAGCACCATCTATCGTTGCTGTTTTTAACTAAAACTGAGAATCGCATCATAAAAACTCTTGACATCTTACATAACCCTCCTGCAAGAATTTTTTTAATATCTGTCACCGTTTGCAAGTTATTGAATTTTAAAATCCATCAGTCATTTTTGGGACACCCGGTATATAAAAAAAATTACATATTTTTTTAAAATAATTTCACTAGTTCAAGCTTTCTGCCAAGTGCACATCAAAGCGGTGAATTTTCAATAATCATTAACGAAGGTAAATTTACTTATTGTAACAGAATTTTTTTTGAACAAAATATATTGCAGTCATTAAATGCAGTGTTTTTTTAAGATAAACATTAAATGCTTATAAAAGAGTATCTGTATTATAAAGGACAAACGTGTCTGTGCGCAACGCTGACGTCATTTTGAAGGTGGCAACAGCAGACGATTAATAATAACCCTTATTAATTTTTATTGCAGTTTTTTAAACTTCTAAATACCGCACCGTTGAATAGGAAAAAATGTAATTTCAAATACAGTCGAACCTCGTTTTCCCGACACCCGGTTTTCACATCACTCCGCTTATCACGTCAATTTTTCGAAGTATGGTTTTGTATATGGTTTTAATGTAAATAAACTCCGGATTTTACGTCGTTGAATAATTTTCAACTTCGGATATCCCGACGTTTTAGGAAAATTGTCCATTTTTCATAATCCATCTTATAAGCGCGCAAATTAAGTTGAAAGAAATGTCTTAGCTAAACTTTTCACAAAAATGTCTAAAATATACATTGAGATAAATGAGAAGTTTTACTTTAATACTTTATCTGAATAAATAAACCCACAGACACTATGAGTGACCTACTTAGCGTCAGATAAACGTATCAGTCTACTCGCGGTTTTTTTGTTCTGATCAGGCGGCGCTTTCTTGTGGTTACACGGCGTTCTTCATCCGACTAAAACCGAAGCATTGCATTGCATTGAAACGATGAGAATTATCTAACATTCATTTCTCAAACAACGAATATTGATTACAATTCATTGTATAATATTGAAAAAAGAACTGTAGGAAGCACATCTAGGGATAAGCAAACCTTAATTCATCAATATTTAATGTAACAATAATTTAAAAAAAGTCATCATAAATCCGATTTTTATTCTTTCAATTTTGTTTTGAGTTTATTTTGTTTAATAATAATGTTTTATTGCTTAAAAGTGCAAAATCATTTAGGAATTTAAAATTCTCTTAAATTAATTAAAAATATAGCTTTTTATAAACATATTTTTCCCAACTCCGGTTACCGCGACACTCCGCTTATGACGACACTTTTTTCTGGTCATTAGAGTGTCGGGATAACGAGGTTCAACTGTACAATTTCTTTAAAAACGATATCGCAATTTGTGTGAAAAATGTATTGCAATTTGCTCAATTTTTATTGTTTTTAAAATAATTTTCAAACATGATTTTTTTTTTCAAATCAATCTCTTTCGCGTGCAGACGATTACGAAAGAAAAATGTATTTGTACTTAAATTAATATAAATAGCTCAGCATTTGTTTCTAGTTTATATTCCATAACAAAATTAAAACATTCCTCAATCAATAAATAACACAATGAAATAGAAATAAAACACAAATTTAGGGCATGTAATCGAATTTAACCTTTAACTGATGTCACAGAAATTGTCAAATAACTAGTGTGAAGCGGTCTGTGAGACCGCTCCATCGAAAGACGAATAAAAGACGCGATTAATTCATAGGATGGTGTTTTTGTACTAAATGTTTTGTACAGGACTGTTATAATTAAAATTCCCCTATTCAAAAGTCTCTGATGATACTAAAGTTCCAAACGGAACAAAATTTCGGTAGTGCTTGTAGTTAAAATGAAAATTACAAGTTAAACTATAAAAATTGAAAAAAGCCACAGTCTGAGAGACCAGTAACATCAGTTAAAGGTTAACGCTTAAACCACTGAAATGAACAGAGCTAAAAGGCTATTGTAAATAGCGATTTTTAGGCGATTTCTTATGCCATTAACTCCTGACGAGTAGCTAATAAGAAAATACTTCTTTTAATGCATTTGAAAATTTTATTTGAACGCATTATTTAAATTTTTCATATGAATAGGATTTTTAGTACTGCTAGCGGACATTCGAATATAAAAAAATATGTAAAACATCTATCAATAATAAAAAGAAGAAAAGAAAAGAAAAAGAGACCCGTGAGAGGTTTTCTCGCCGCAATCTTTTACCGTATAGACTCGCGTATAAGTCGACTCGCTTATAAGTCGACACCCTAACTTTCGAATGCAAGTTCTGCAAAAAATCAAAAACCCACTTATATGTCATCCCCTAAATTTTTACTTCAATTATGTGCAAAATCAAACCAAAGATTTCATTTGCTAATGCAAAAAAGGAGTAAGTAAACAAAAGCAAATCATTGAAAAAAAAATTTATGATAAATTATTATTTGTATATTTTATGTAATATTTTATTATTCATACACATAAAAATCCAGAACTTTGCAGTAATCGAAGTTTTTTTTTTTTTTAATTGACTCGCGTATAAGTCGACCCCACAATTTGCTTGCCGAAAATTGTCAGAAATTCCTCGACATATACGTGAGTACATACGGTAATTGCAATTTTTTAGGGTTCCGTACTTAAAAAGTAAAAACGGAATCATTATAAGATCACTCCTGTGTCTGTCACAGCCATTTTACTCGTAAAATATGGAACGTATAAAGTCCGAATTGGCTGAAGTAATAAAGGGTAATTACTTACATACGTGGGTGGTTCAATAATTATTGTCCCTAATGTATATAAAATATTTGTACTGCGATGGTTGATGTGGAATATCGAAGCCTAATGTCTTAAATGGCTATATGCTCATTTTCAGAACCGTAGCTGCTATATTAACATAGTTTCGGAGGCAGGGGTGAAGTTTTAAAGACCTGGAGTTTTTAAGAACGGATGTGAGGGTGAAACGCTGGTTCGGAGCTTATAAGGCTACATTTGGACAGTGGATGAGATGTGGCTACATCGCTATGATCCCGAGTCCAAACGACAGTAGTTACGTCTCATCCACTGTCACAAATCTAGCCCCATAAGCTAAAAATCAGTTTTTCACCCCCACTCTCCCCCCTTTTACTCCTCCCTCCAGAACTATGTGAATATACCAGCTACGGTTCTGAAATTGAGTATACAAGCATCTAAGACATTAGGCTTCAATATTCGATAGCAACCATCGCAGTACAAATATTTTATATATACTAGGGACAATAATTATTGAACCACCCTCGTATTTATAGATTATTAACCATTCACAAATATTTTTAGGGGAAATGTATGTAGAAGGTCTAATCAAGTTACTTGAAAAAAAAAAACTTTTCTTTGTATATCATGTGAAAGCTTTCGTAACGCCGAACTCAAAAATGCATTTCTTTTAATTTTAGGTATTATATTTTCAGAGATATCGTCGAAAATTTAATGCAAAAATATGCCCCCCCCCCTCCATATATTTTCGAATCTACTGAAACTAAAATTATGAAAAAATTAGGGGTCGTAGAAATTAATTTACACCTTGCAGGAAAACTATAGCGATTACCCTAGGTCACATAGTTTTGAGAAAATCGCATTTTTCTGTTAGGGGAAAGTAGGGTAATGACACTCGGAAGGGCAATCCCGCTCACCGAATATCTCTAAACAGAATAGAATTGAAAACGTGCGATCGATACCGGCACCTAGCGAACTTCATCGTAAGTTCCGAGTAAGGATATAGTGACCGTCCACTACCCCCTACATACTACATGCCTCTCGCATTTGACTCAAAAATGGAAGTCAGCAAGGTTGATAGATGGCGCTACTGTTTGGGGTATGTTATTGCTGTATTTACATGGATCGCCTCATAGACCTGCCTTTGAAAGCTATTATTATTTTTTTTTTTTCAGTAATTTGTGGTTTTTTTTAAACAGAATGTTTACTTTTAATGAAGTTAATATATTCTGTATAAATTGCCATATTGCTGTGTGCCTTACTGCTGTTCATCCAGCAAAATAAAGGAAAATACTTATTTTCACCATTCCTGTAGAAGACAGCCAACGAGTCTTTTTAACTTTTTTTCATTGTATTTTTAAAAATACAAATAGATATTTTTACTACTATTATTTGCATGTTTCTAATAACATTCCGTTGAATAATAATAAATTAAATTAATGTACAGTTGCTATGTATGATGTATTTTTATTAATTTACAATGTCTTAAAAGGAAAAGAGTACCTTAATTTGAAAGAATCTGAAATAATATTGTTATTATTAATAATAAAAATGATAGATCAAAGTATTTCTTTTTATCAAATAATTATGCTAAGCCTTTTCTGTATGAAAATAAAAATACAATAACATTCAAAATTATTTAAATTTCTTCCAGCAAAATTATAACGATAGTAATAATAAATGATACACGATGAAATCGAATACGAATTAGTAATGTGATCAAAATAAATATGTATTCATAGCATTGTGTTTTGAAGCAATATAAATATTATATAATTGAAATATATCAATAATTTCATTCCTGAAAGTACTTGATTATTACTTGCAATAATTAATAATACAAATATAAAAGAAATAAAACTAAATTAAATGTTTCAAAAAAAAAAAAAAAAAAAAAAAAAAAAACTGCAGAATTGACGTTTTGAGGCCTTGACCGGAAGTCTTGCTAGTTTCATTATCATAATAAATGTAATTAATATATATAGTATTATTATCACAATATCAATAAATTAATTATTTTATATAGAAAATATAAAATAGGGAATTAAAAAAAAATACTATTATCAATTTTTTGAGGCAACGTGTGTGTGTATCGGGGGAGGGAGGGGGGGGGGGGGGGATAGTAAAAAAGATGAAAAAAGTGTCTTGGAACATCAGTGCACAGAATCGTATTTCCAACTTATTAAATTTCTTGAAAGTACTTGATCTATTACTCGTAATAATTAATAATGCAAATATGAAAGAAATGAAACTGAGTTGACTGTTTTAAACACTGCAAGAAGAAAAAATAAAAATAAAAAAGAGAGAGAGAGTTCCAATTTATTAAATTTCCTGAAAATATTTGATATATTACTCGTAATAATTAATAATGCAAATATGAAAGAGATGAAACTGTGAGTTGACTGTTTTAAACGCTGCAAAAAAGAGAGAGAAAGAGAGCAGAATTGATGTTTGAGGTCCTGACCCGAAAAAAAGATGTGTAGTAAAAAAGATGAAAAAAGTGTCTTGGAACATCAGTGCATAGAATCGTATTTCCAATTTATTAAATTTCCTGAAAGTACTTCATATACTACTCGTAATAATTAATAATGCAAATAAAAATGAAACTGTGAGCTGACTGTTTAAACACTGCAAAAAAAAAAAAAAAAAAGAGAGAGAGAGAGAGAGAAAGAAAGACAGGGAGAAAGAAAAAAAAGCTGCAGAATTGACGTTTGAGGTCCTGACCCGAAGACTTGCTAATTTCATTATTACAATAAATGTCACTAATATTTATAATATTATTATCACAGTATCAATAATTTAATTATTTTAGATAGAAAATATTAAATAGGGAATTTCAGAAAAACATTGTAATCAACTTATTCAGGCAACATGCGTGTGTATGTGTGTGTGTGGCAGGGCCGAAATTAAGGGGGGGGGGCAGAGGGGGCATGTGCCCCGGGCGTCAGAATGAAGGGGCGCCAAACGAAGGATTTTACCTTTAGAATGGATCATTTTATTCTGACGAACTGGTGGCTTTCATTATTATGGAACAGCGATTATAAATGAAGTGTTAGGTGAAGATGAAAGAGCAGTCGTAAAAAGTTACAACTCTGATTTTCTGGTTAGAATGGGGGAAAAAATGGAAAAAAAAAAATATGCCCATATTTTTCCCATTCTGACCAGAAAATCAGAGTTCTAACTTTTTACGACTGCTCTTTCATCTTCACCTAACACTTAATTTATAATGGCTGTTTTATAATAATGGAAGCCATCAGTCCATCAGAATAAAATAACTCGGTGAAAGCGGAAACTCGGATAATCGGGACTCTACTGTATATTTCATTTTAAAAATAATCTTTAGAATATTTTTGCTGGTGTTCAGAGGGACCTGCCCCTTGGATCCGCCACTGTAGATTACCTAGTTCAGTATTACATATTTTATGATTACATATTTTAAATTTTGAAATAAGTCGTCTATTATAAAATTAGTAAAATTCTCTTTGTAAATATACTTTGTGGAAGAGGGAGGGGGTGGGGGTGCGCCAAAATCCATGTGTGCCCCGGGTGCAAAAAAAGCTAGTTTTGGCCCTGGTGTGTGTGGGGGGGGGGAGGGAGTAGTCAAACAGATGAAAAAAAAGTGTCTTGGAGCATCATTGAACAGAATCATATTTCCAACTATTTAAATTTCCTGAAAGTACTTGATGATTACTTATAATAATTAATAATTCAAATATAAAAGAAATGAAACTGTGAGTTAAATGTTTTTTAAACACTTAAAAAAAAGGCTTGCTAGTTTCATTATTATGATAAAGGTAATTAATATTTATAGTATTATTATCACTTCACAATATCAATGATTTAATTATTTTAGATAGAAAATATTAAATAGGGAAGTTCAGAAAAATATTGCAATCTATTTATTGAGGCAACTGTATGGTACTAGTACTGGAGTGTCAAGTAATTATGTTATTAGAATTAAATTTTAATTCACAATGGGAAGTACAACTATGAAGTTAGTTAAATATTGTTGATAGATTAATATAATGTCAAAAAAAGCAGGAATATAATAATTATAATTATTAATTAAAAATTATTTTTAAAGCAATTCCTTAAGATTGTCCTTCACTGACACATTCACCCCACATTAACTTTGTTTATTATTAATATTTTGCCTGAAAGAAATACATGTCTTACTATTTTGTAAAATTTAATTTAATCAAATACTTTAATGTTTTGCAATAACCTTTTTAAACTTGCTCATAGTTTTTGATCCATTGATTAAAATTCATGTACCATTTTATAGTGTTAATAAATATTTTCACTTCATAAACCTTGTTTATTTTATTTTTGATGGAAATCTATTTACGAGTAAATGTAAGTGCTATTAATTTATATATTATAATTAATTTTAAATAAGAACATATAATTTAAAATTCATATAATAAAATAAATTATGTGCGTTATTTTATCATTCATCATTTGAAATTGAAGAGAAAATATAAAATAATTTCTCTTTTCAAATTTTATAGAAAAAATATCATTTAATACAACAATTAAAATAAATACGAAAAGAGAGAAAAAAAAAGTGAAATTCTAGGAATAAATAACAAAAATTTACGTTATTTATCTACAGGTTTTTAAAAATCATGTCAATTATCACCGATAGATGGCAGAGCATTTTGGGGCTAAGCTGACTTCCAGTTCTTATATGGGGAAAACAGTGAATGCGAGAGGCATTTAGTATGTAGGGGGTAGTGGACCGTCGGAAGGAAAGTATTTTTGTGTCCTCACATTATTAGTTTGCAGTTGTTTTATTATAAAATTCTACAACATCTAACTTGAAGGTAAGTGTACACTCTTATTTTCAAATATTAATTTACTCATTATGTCTACAAAATATATACATTTAGCTGTACTTTCATGCTTTTATTTATTTTTGTAGTGCGTTGTTACGCCAATTATAATGCATTAAAACCCAACATGGCGACAACGGGTAATGGCGCTCGCGTGGAATTCCAGAAGAAGTGTTGCCAGTGGGCAACATTTTTTAAATTCAAATTTATTGATTAACACCACTTTTTTGAAATGGTAAAATTCCCCTGTTTTCGCCTTAATTAATATATCATTAAACAAGGAGAATTTTACGATTTCAAAAAAGTGGTGAAAATCAAAAAACCTAAATTTAAAAAAAGTAGCCCACTATATGTCTAACACAATATGTGTAAAGTGGTCGCAAAAAGTCTGCAGTGGTGTGAACAGCCCACACAACTACATATGTGACTTTTGTGTTACTTAAATGTTGTATTCAAACTCTGAGCGCAATTACTCTACCATGTCGTGCATTACCACTCAATCGATAGTTATTAAATAAAACGATAAAAAAAATTTCTAAAACTTTTATGCAAATTAGTTGATTGCAAACTGTTCCTTATGCTTTGGTAGTGCGTTTGGTAGTGCGCGTTATACTTCGTTAATAAAATATTGATTTTTTGTCTAAATTTGACTAGCTATTCATGTTTTCCCTTAAGTGAGCGCTATTCCCCTACTTTCCCCTACACACAAATTTCGACTCTCGGTCATCCAGCAAAGGATTTGAGGAACGCTGGGGGTACCTAACTAGGAGTACCTATCGTCGCAGAAGCATAAAAGATTTCTTGATAATGATTTTCGAAAAACATTGTCGGTAGTTTTCTGAGATATTAACCCTTAAAGTCACGGACCGTTTGGATATGCAAAAAGACTCTGGCGGCGTATTCTGTGCGCCATCGGCTTTTAAAGCATAGATAACAACTTTTCATGATATATATGTGTAATGCAATGCTTTTAATGGTATATTTGTGTAACGTAATGGTACTAATGTCACTAATTCATATATTTAATGTACGGAATCCTCTGTACGAGTAATACTTGAACTTGAACGATTTATTTTACCAAACAACGTGTTTTAATGAGATTTAAGTATACTACGTCAAAAACCACTTGCAGAACCTTCCGTAAAATACCTCATTCCTCCCTATGTCTTTAGTATATGCATAAAAAAAGAGTATGTTAGTATAAAAAGTAATATATACCGGGTGTCCTAAAACAGGACTGACGGATTTTTAAATTCAATAACTCACAAACGGTGACAGATATTAAAAAATTCTTGCAGGAGGATTATGTTTGGTGCCAGGAGATTTCTACCGTGATTCTCGAATTTAGTTCGAATTACAAATAATAGGTGGAGCTGCAAGCAATGGGTGCTAAATTCAAGCTGGATTTTTTGGCCTTTCTCTTTTCCCATGCCAAAAAAGAAGTTTAAATTGTATTCAGTGGGTCAAAAATCGGGCTTGATTTAGCGCATATTGCTCGCAGCGCAATCTATTTTTTCTAATTCGAACTACCATTCGTGAATCACAGTAAAAAAACTCCTGAAATCATCCATAACGCTCCTGCAAGAGTTTTTTAAATAACTGACAACGTTTGAAAGTTATTGAATTTTAAAATCAGTCAGACCTTTTTAGGGCACCCGGTATGATGGTTTTTACCTATATTCTGTAATCCGGGAAGCCCGGTTTTATCCCCTTGTATTTTTAAAACTATTTTTAGGTGCGTTCGTAATTATATAAATACGTAGCACCATACGTTCGGTCCGTCCGTCTGTCTGTCCGCATATAACAGGTCAAAAACTACTTAATAGAATGTTCTGAAATTTTAAATATATAAATTTTTGCAAAATTTTGTCAAGTCATTTCAAATTTTATGAAAATGTTTACAGGGACAGTCAAAAGTTTTCCGTTACATTAAGGCCAATAGGAAAAAACTATTGCAAGTGCATTTTAAGGATGTTACAGCCTTCCGAATGGTCTAAAATTTTAAATGTATAATTTTTTTCAAAATTTTGTCGAGTCATTTCAAATTTTATGAAAATCGGATGTATAGTTTGATTACAGGGACAGTCAAAGTTTTCCGTTACATTAAGGCCAATGGGAAAAAATATTTCAAGTGCATTTTAATGATGTTACAGCTTTTCGAACAGAATTAAATTAATATGCACTTATGAAGTGTACTAAAATATACATTCAGTACAATATGCGGTGCAAAAAAATATTTATAAAACTAGCTATAGTACGAACGCATCTCACGCACTGCCACGAATCTTGCGTGAATTGCATCTCACGAACGCATTGCCACGTTTGACGAGCAATTTCCAACTTGTTAATGTTATAGTTACTAGGCTACAAGCCCGGGTTACAAAATATAGGTAAAAACCATCATATATATTATTTCTGATGTCAACATCCTTTTTTCTCTGCACATACTAAAGGCACAGCGATGAATGAGGTATTTTTTGAAAGATACTGCAAGCGGCTATTGATGTAGTATACTATAATGTAATCGTAAAAATGCGTTGTTTCATTTTAAAAAAAATTTGCAGTTAATGAAAAAATTATAAACAAATAATCTCAAAGATTGAGGTGAGAAAGCCTCGCATGAGTCTACTATTTATTTACTTATTTATTTATTTATTTTAGAGATAACTCTAATAGATAGTTTACATTTATTTTTTTATTTTAGAATGTCCATTAACAATACTAGGAATCCTATTTATATGAAAAACAACAATAATGCGTTTAAATGAATTTTGCCATATTCAAAAAGATATTATTGGTCTCGTGTCGGGATTCAATTGCCGAAAAAATCGCAAAAGATCGCTACTTACAATCAGCCTATTTGATTCTATTTATTTAATGATTTAAGCGCGAAATTCGATTACTTGACTTAAATTGTGTTTTTTTTTATTTTATTGTTTTACTTATTGATTAATGGATGTTTCAATTCTGTTGATGGAAAAAATGATAAGTTATTTATATTAATTTAAGTGTAAACGCCTTTATCTTTTGCAGTTTTCTGCACGCGATAGAGGTAGATTTGAAAAAAAAGCATGCGTGAAAATTACTTTAAAAAAAATAATAAAATTAAATTTAAAAAAGTATGTTGAATCATCATAAAACTTTCTTCTATAGAAATCACATCAATTAAATCATTTAAATAGTACAAGAAATAACATCGATTTAGCACCAATTCATATCAAAGTATACCTGAATTTAAAATTTGAGGAAAATTCGTGCATTAATTCTTGAGACAGAGCTATAGCGGAAATTCTGAAAAATGTAGCATAACAGCGTCACCTGTTGAGCAATTTACAACAAAACATAAACATCACTAATTGATATCAAGGTATACCTGAATCTGAAGTTTGCTGAAAATCCAAGCATTAGTTTTTGACATAAAGCTATTGCGGAAATCGCAAAAAATGCAGCATAGCAGCGCCACCTGTTGAGCGATTTACACCAAAATGCAGAAATGTCAATCAAATGTTCATGTCAAGGACTAACTAAATCTGAAGTTTGATGAAAATCCGTGCATTAGTTCTTGAAATACAGGTCTTGCGGAAATCGTCAAAAAGGCAGCACAGCAGCGCCACCTATTGGGATATTTACACCAAATATTTAACAGCACTAATTTATATCAGAGACAAACTGAATCTGAAGTTTGATGAAAATTCGTGCATTTTTTCTTGAGTTAGAGCTATTACGATAATGATGAATAATGGAGCATAGCAGCACCATCTGTTGGGCGATTTTCACAAAAAAGTAATCAGCACCAAGCTATATCCTGCACTAACTGAGTCTGAAGTTTTATGAAAATCTGTGCTGTAGTTCTTGAGATATAGCTATTGCAGAAATCGTGAAAAATGCCACATAGCAGCGCCACCTGTTCGGCGATTTTCCCCCAAAACTAATCAGGTCCAGTTTATATCTAGGTCTAACTGAATATAAAGTTTTGTGAAATTCCGTGCCTTAGTTCTTGAGATAGAGTGCCCACAAAATTTTTGTCACATACAGACTCTTAGAGTGACAGAGTGACACACAGACTTACAGACAGACATTTTCTAAAAACCATCAAATCGTTTTCAGGGCAATCTAAAACCTATAAATCCGTCGAAAACCGGAAGTCGAAAATTTTCACGAATCCAATACTTTCTTCTTGTAAAGATAGAATAAATTAAAAATTAAAAAAACCGACTGCGTAAAAAGCGAATTAATTAATTATTTCTCATCAGTGTGAAACTATTTTTTATATTAATTACCTATTTTTTTTTTTTTTTTACTTGTATCGATGACATTCAGTTGTGTTTAATTGTTAGTTCCTATCTATAAACACTGTTTTGATGAAGCCTATAGATGTCTATGAGGGTTAGAGTTGCAGAAAAGCTACAGATCCTGCCTACACAACTTCGAGGTTGTGTAATATTTAAACGGAGTTTCTGACTGTAAAACAGTCAATGAAACATCGTCTTCATTTTGAAAGACCTATACAATGATATGCCACTCAATAGGGTGCGTAATTTTTTTTTCGTCTCTACCGCCATTTTGAATTTATAAAAACAAAACTTAGCCTATAACCATCGGGCGGTTAAGACGAATCGAAAGACACCTATTCATTAAAATCCATCCAGCTGTTGGGATGTTTCGAGGGTATAAAGAAACCACATACCCAGATACGCGTGAAACACATAACCCTTCTTGCAGCCAGGTAAAAATTGAGTAAATTGCAATACGGTTTTCCACAAATTGAGATATTGTTGTCAAACAAATTGCATTTAAGAATATATATTTTCCCTTATTCGAAGGTGCAAAAATTGAAAATGCGCGATATTTAGAAAAAAAAATAATAAAAAATTGCAGTAAAAGCGAAAACTGATCGTCTGTTGTTGCCATTCGCAGAATGACGTCAGCGTTACGCACAGACACGTTTGTCCTTTATAATATAGATAGTTGTTTAGCAACTCTATTTCAAAACTTATTTATTTCATACGAATTGCAAATGAAAGCAGATATTTTTCCGAATTCGGCTGTGTAAAAATTTAAATTCTTCGACTACATAATATATGTTAAATTCGTGTTTTTTTTAAATAAATATTATTCTTTTATCCATTTACTCGTGAAGATTTAAATTCGTTATGGAAAATTAGCCGGAGACAAATTCTGAGCTTTTTTTTATGCTCAAATAGTTTATTATTGTTTCGTAATAGAGCCGGTACGCAATAGAGATTATAAAAAAAAAAAAAAAAAAAAATGCTTGAAAGTTGTTTTATAAACCATAATAAATCAGTCATAGATACAGTTTCCAAACAAATTGCATTTGAAAGTAGATTTCTTTTTCCTATACGACGGCATAAAAATCGAAAATATGCGATATTTAGAAGATTAAAAAAATTGCAGTTCCAAAAATTGGAAAAACTGAAATTTCATTGTGAAGTGTTGCCCTTCGCAAAATGACGTCAGTGTTACACACAGACACGTTTGTCCTTTAAATATAGATAGTTGCCTAGCAACTCTATTTCAAAACATATCTACTTCATATAAATTACAATTGAAGGCACGTATTTTTCCCAATTCGGCTGTGTAAAAATTTAAATTGTTGGACTGCATAATATATGTTCAATTCGTGTTTATATATATATATATATATATATTATTCTTTTATCTATTTATTGATGAAGCTTTAATTTCGTTATGAAAAATTAGCCGGGCACAATTTCTGAGCAATATTTTTTTTCATGTACAAATAGTTTATTATTATTTCGTAATGGAGCCGGCACGCGATAGAGATAAATTTAAAAAAAAAGGAAACATGCTTGAAAATTATTTTATAAACCATAATAAATCAGTCAATTAAGATACAGTTTCCAAACAAATTGCATTTGAAAGTAGATTTTTTATCCTATACGACGGTATAAGAATTGTAAATGTGCGATATTTAGAAGATTAAAAAATTGCAGTACCAAAAACCGAAATTTCATCGTTAAGTGTTGCCATTCGCAAAATGACGTCAGCGTTACGCACAGACACGTTTGCCATTTATAATGTATATTTGTCATCTATTTAAAACGAATTCATGCAAGAGAAGGTTAAAAGAAATTACAGCAATAGCAATCTTCCTAAATAACAATGGAAGTATATGCCAATTAAACATTTTTCGTTTGGTTGAAATCGGGTTAAAAATTATTTCCATTAATCGATTGGATTTTTTACAAGAAAAAAATGAAATTATTTTTCAAAATAAGACAGTGTAATTTAAAATTTATTCACGTAGTGAGCAATAATTTCAGTAAAATATTACATTCGTATTGATTCTGCAAATCAAAAAGTTATTATTTCACAAAGTATTATTATTTGTTGGTTGCAAAAAGAGACTGCAGCAATTATTTTTAATAAGCAAAAGAGAAGCGAGAATTCACATTGTCGTAATGTGTTTCTTAGAAACGTGCATGCAACTTTAACAACTGCAGTACTATTTTTGCATTGACATGTAACATTTTTAATAAGTTTTCATTCAGCGTATAACGATTTATTTTAAAGCGAGAAGAAACAGCTGAAGGAAGGATGGCGTTTCTTATAGGAAGAGTTAGGGTAAATGTAATTGCGATTTTGTTCATCCTTGCAGGTAAGACAATATATATATATCTATTACCATATCCTCTTTGCTGCCTGGATCTACATATAACTCACCCGCAAAAAAAGTGACACATCTCGCAAAAATTCCTTTTGCGTTTTATTCCACTAAAGGTTTTGTCATAGATGCGTCTTGCTACAGGAGACGTTTCATAAGTGTAGTTATACGGACAATCTATTTATTACGCTATATGTCCATTCGTGACCAAAGAAGGGAGGTGGATTGTGTGGGGAGGTAATATTACTCAACCCTCCAAACCACATCTACGTCTTCATTCTTAAAGGTTTTAAGCTTTTATGCACATTTTTACTCCTGCAATACAGAGCTAAGTGCCATAATTTCATGTTGCAGTAAAATCATGTAAATTTTCTTTTACCTCTCCTGTGAAATTTACTTTTGTCGAGATGCGTCACTTTTTTTGCGGGTGAGTGATATGTGGACCTCTACTCTTTTTCCTATAAAAACTAAACTGCTTGCTTTTTAACACTTTCCAACAAAGTTCAAAAATGTTTATGCATTCGATTTGTCTGTCCGTCTGTCCACGCTGTAACTCCCGTAAATATACTCAAATTTTCATGCAATTGATAAAGGTTACTTAGGGTCACCAAAGCATGTTTGGTATTGTATATGAAGTATGTAGGATTATTAGTTCGTTTACTCAAAAGAATGCCATTACATTATGCTACATATGGGGAAAGATCGTTTGCAGAGTATTTTAATGATATTATGCTATTTCAAATGTATTGAAACTGATTTAAATCACTGAATTTCACTACTATCACGTTAGATGTTAGAACAGGGCATTCATAGCATTTTTTAGTCATTTACAGGGACACATAAAAGAAATCGATTACAGTACTGTCTTTACAGTACTGTACGTTTTAAAATTCGGTATGAATTTTTAAATTTAACTAATCTTTTGCATGTTACTTGTTATATATAAATTCTGTACCTCATATACAGGGCTGCACAAAAGTACTCAGGTACCGTTCTCCTTATTAGAGGAAATTACTGAAGGGGAATTTTCAACTGAAGTACATGTATTTCTTAAGTGAACTAAATTTTGGCATGCATTTGGTTAATATATACAAACCTACATATCATATACAGAGCTGCTCAAAGAATTCCGATAATTTTCCGATTGTAGATGGGAAATGTTGAAATTGGTTTTCCAAATGTGTTATGCGTTTCCATAGGGTTGAATTAGACATAATATTTTAAGTTATTAAACAGTGCAGTTTTATTGCATTATTCTGAATGTGTTGGAAAGTGTTTAATAACCTATGCTTGACACATGATTTTTCTTCCTTTTTTACATTTTGACTTCATTTCTTAAGGGGTCTCAGGACTCTTAAAGCTTTAAAATTTTCGAAATTTTAATTTTTTTAGATATAAAACTACTATCTTTTCTGAACATTTTGGTATAAATGTTTCCTTGAAATTCCCATTAGAACAGAAGTTATGGCTTTTAGAATTATACACGCTCAATAGCTGAAGCGGCGTTTCCGAAACTTTGAAGTCAATTTTTTCCAAATGACGTTTTTGGGAATAACGCGCACAATATCTCAAAAACTTCCGAAATTTTTTTCATGAAATTTTCAAAACATATGTTTCATGTTAGTCTGTATAAACTGAACCTAAAATTTTCTTCTTATTGTTCAGAAATATATTCTTTATATGTGATTATACTGTTGAAAATTTCTAAATTTTGCATTAACTAAATACAACTTTGTATTAAAAATAGAAAAATGCTTTAAATACAAATTTATTTAGATTCAGAGTAATTATTACAATGTGAAGCATAAGTAGGACCCAAAATTTTCCTTCTACTTGCAAAATTTATTTTGCAATCGTGCGCATAATCTGTTATGCCGATTTTCCGCTCGTCAAATCTCTGACATTTTGGAGCCCACTGTAAATTCTAATTCTGCATCTTGTAATTTTTCAAATACATGAAATGAAAGAACATACTTAGATCTTTCGTCCCAATATAAAATTTTGTCTTAAAATCAAT
This sequence comes from Maratus speciosus, assembly GCA_963932465.1. Classification (NCBI taxonomy): domain Eukaryota; kingdom Metazoa; phylum Arthropoda; class Arachnida; order Araneae; family Salticidae; genus Maratus; species Maratus speciosus. The sequence continues at coordinate 198,910,521 of OZ010798.1, read as the reverse complement.
TACATTTTAAGATATTATATGTTGAAAATGGTCTTTTTTTTCGATTTTTCCAATTTTAACACCCCTTAATAGCTGATTGTTTTTTGCTTTAAAAGCAAACCAATAAATGGCAACATCTATGCTGATAATTAAAATACATATAAAGCACAAATAATTGTACAAAAATCACTTTCAGGTACATAAATATAATACAGTGAAACCTCTCTGTAAGGGCCACCTACCGTTCCATTGAAAATTGACCCTTATGAGGGGTGGTCCTTGAATAGGGGTGATCAAATTTTTCATTTATCTTATTTTTAAAATTTGCATATTCTTTCAGTAAGTTCTCTTTGTTTTTAACAATATTGTTTATTTGGTTCTTGCTGCAATTAAACTGTGAAGCCAATTTTCTTGCAGATGTTCCTTGATCATGACAATTAAGAGCTTTGATTTTGTCATTCAAATCCAAATGTACTCTTTGGCTGGATTTAGGTGTCATAAATTTAAATTTTACATAAGCCAGAGCATAAAATTTCTAGTGTAAAAATTGTGCTTCAATATGCATTAACAGTTTTAGTAAATGTGGAATCAGTTTTTCTAGATAAACTTTTATCCTTTGTGTGCCCACAACAAAAGGTCAAGTTTTCACTCCAACCCAACCCATACAGGTTGAAAGGTCAAACAAAGTGTGAAGAACACCTGTTTGTCTCACTTGTGGAAAAGATTGTGGTCCTTCATTGTGTTACTAAATCCTCCCCATCTCCCCCTGCGTTCTTTGTTGCAAGTGCAGTTGTTTTGAACTCTTACCTTTTGGTTCAGGAATTCAATACACCTGTTTAGGATTTAAGGCACATGTGAAAAAATGGCCTTTAAGAGGGGTAGGTCTGGCCCCTAATGGGAGTAAATTTAACATTATGTCTATGGGGAAAATTTTCGTTCCTAAAGATACTGGCCCTTAATAGAGGTGGCCCTTGAATAGGGGAGGCCTTTAAAAGAAGTTTCACTGTATAAAGATATTTAAGGGGACATTGGACGTTTAAAAAAAAAGTATTTTAATTTCCATAATAGAGATTTGAAATTTTGTGCAAATATACATTTCATCATAAGCATATAGAGCACCGTAAAAGAAATATCCAATCTTTTTATAATTTTAAGATCTTTTAAAAATTTAAAAATTTTAAAACAAAATTTTAAAATGCTCCTTGCGTTTTAATTTTTTAGATATTTCCTCGATTTGGGATTTTAATCCCGTAAAACTCTATTGCAAACAACTCTGAGTATCGATTTTTTAATCCCTTTAATAGTTAATTTTTTAGAGATATTTTTCTGAATTCCGTATCGATTTTCATCAAAATTTTGCCTTATAATATGTTAAAAATCAAATTTAATTGTCTTAGTGAAATCGAATTTTAAAATGCATACACAGTTTCTTTTTAAGCAATATCGGGATTCTTCCTCATCAATTTCATGAATTTTGATCAAAAATTAAGCAGCAAGGAGCCTTTCAAAAATTTAAAAAAAGCTGTAACATCAGTATTGATAAAAACAGATTTAACGTACATTTAAAGGCCAAAAAATTATTTGTGAACAAAATTAAAAACACTTGTAACTTTGCGTAAATAATCACATTTGCATGCGGTTTTCCACGAATGACGTAATACAAATTTGAGAATAATAATACACACCAAAAGAAATGTCGATTGTTGCTCAAATAAAGATCCACGATCCCCTTAAAATACAAATTAAAAATATCTTAAAATATACTAGATTAATTTTAACACAATTATTACTTTCTTCTATCTTTACAAGAAAGAAAGTATTGGATTCATGAAAATTTTCGAATTCCGATTTTCGACAGATTTACACGTTTTAGGGGTCAGAGAACCCGAAAAACATGTTTTTACAAAATGTCTGTCTGTGAGTCTGTCTGTCTGTCTGTGTGTCTGTGTGTGACACAAATTTTGTGGACGCTCTATCTCAAGAACTAGTGCACGGAATTTAATAAAAATTTATATCCAGTTAGTCCCTGATACAAATTGATGCTGATTAGTTTTTGGTGCTAATCGCTCAACAGGTGGCGCTGCTAGGCTGCATTTTTTACGATTTCCGCAATGGCTCTATCTCAGGAACTAATGCACGAATTTTCATGAAACTTCAGATTAAGTTAGTCCTTAATATGACTTGATGCTGATTACGTGTTGGTGTAAATCGCTCAACAGGTGGCGCTGCTGTGCTGCATTATTTTACGATTTTCGCAATGGCTCTATCTCAAGAACTAATGCACGGGTGTTCATGAAACTTCAGATTCAGTTAGTCCTTGATATGACTTGATGATGATTACGTGTTGGTGCAAATCGCTCAACAGGTGGCGCTGCTGTGCTGTATTTTGCCCGATTCTCGATATAGCTCTATCTCAAAAACTAATGCACGAATTTTCATCTAACTTCAGATTTAGTTAGATGCTGACACAAGTTGTTGCTAATTAGGTTTTGGTGTTAATCGTCCAATAGGTGGCGCTTCTATGCAGGAATTCTCATGATTTTCGCTATAACGCTATCTCAAAAACTAATGCACGGATTTTCCTCAAACTTCAGATTCAGTTAGACTTTGAAATAAGTGGTTGCTTGGTGGTTTTGATGTAACATAGGTTTTGGTGTAAAGCATCCAATAGGTGGCGCTTCTAGACTGAATTTTGCTGGATTTACACGATTTCAGAGATAGCCATATCTCAAGAACTAATGCACGGAATTTCATATCTTTAGAATCTTCATGATGGGCATAGATTGCCGTTTAATTTTGGCAGTGTGATAGCGAATTTTCAAGTATTAACATGTATGAGATAGATGAAAGTTTTGGGATTGGTACATCCGACTAGTTCTAATTGGTAAATAAATCATATTATGTTAATACCATAGGGCAGGGATGGCGAACCTTTTCACATCCGCGTGCTAAATTTTTCCGAAAATATATTTTACATGATCTTGACGTGCCAACAATAAAAAAAAATTAATCGATCAAATCATAATGAATCAAAATTACTTTAAAATTTTGTTTTTAGAATTAAAAAAAAATGTCAATATTTGATATTATACTATAGAAATGTATTTTTTAAATATTATTTTTGTTGTCTCATCTTACATGCCAAATAATTTATATCAGTTTCGTATTTAGTTATTTTTTAGAGAATGCAAGTTGAATTGAACTGCTCTGATAAGACGTTTTTACTTGAAATTTTCACATTATTTATTTCCGAAAAGAATGCCTCGCAGGAAAATATGTCTAAATAGCAAGCACCAGAATCTACAGCTTTTAGTGTCTGGAATTGAATTCCTAGATGTTGTAAATTTACCATCGGCATTTTTGCTTATAATGCATTTTAATCCTTCTTTTGCGACAATCCCCTAATTCTCCTTTATTCTTAAAATTTTGTTAGCCAATATTAATCTAGATTGGAATACATTGAGATACATTTCAGTTTCTTCAATCTGTATAACAATGATTACCAACCTAACTAATCGAATTCAGATAAATATATAATAGACAAAATATAGATTAATCAATGCATTTTGTGAAGTTCTACAATATTTTTATGTAGAAACTGATTCTATGCCGCGCCAAAAATATTCTGCAGCGTGCCACTTATGGCACGCGTGCCATGGGTTCGCCATCCCTGCCATAGGGAACCATATGGAACCATTAGGAACCATAATCTGGTTCGAATCCTGGTCCGGACGTTTTTTGCGCAGTTTTTATTTCTTATGCTGGAAAATATCCCATTGCATGACTGCATAACTATATTAACGAGATAAATAAGTTTTGGACGATGTTGGGGATCCAAATATACCACGAAATTCCCATACCGTCCCATGTCCCTGATGCTGATTTTTAAGTTTGGAGCTGTCTGTATAAAATTGTTTTAATAAAAGTAATTCGATGTAATTTTTTTCCGAAACTGGGGCTATTGTTTTATATAAATATGTAGCAAAAAATTAGCCTGCACACATTTTTAGGGTTATTATTATTTTTTTTAACTCTGTCCCTGAGTTTTAGATTCTTTATTGTCCCTCTTGCTAAACTTATATAGAAAATTACTTCAGATGCAGCCACAGATTTTCTTTCAATTTTATTCTCGTGCAGAAGTATGCTAGAGAAAGGATGGCTAAAATTTTTTGACAGGGAATTTATTGCAGAATTTAAATCAGCATTTAAATATCAATTTCAAGCACCATGGCTTTATTGGTAGTCTTACCGTCCCCAAGGTTTATTCCTGTAATTTTCGAGGTAAATTATTATTTTTTTAAATTTAATCTAATGTAAATAACTTTTTCTAAAAATCAATGAACATTGTGGGTATCACTTAGTCATAATATGATTTGCCTAAAAATAGGTGGTAATTTTCCTGACCATCCCATCCTTACCATCCCATCCTTACCATCCCATCCTTACCATCCTTTTTTCTTCCTTGCCGTCTCTTTTTCCCTATACAGTCCCCTTTTTTTTCTTACCGTCCCTTCTTTAACACCCCTTTAAGACAATGTTACACTAAAATTTTGCACTAAAAATAATACATTGTTATTATTTCTTATTTGAATATTCTGTCGGTACTATACAAATTCATTATAAAATTTAGAAGAAAATAGAAAGTTTTAGTGGTAAAATGGTAAGGAAAATTAAACTCGCAAGTTTATCTTAAGCCTCAGTTAAATAAATAAATTTTCGCTGCTGACCATTTTTTCTTCATTTTGAATCATTAAAGCATTCGTCTATAAGTTTAAATGTTATTTTAATAAGTTTAATTTCACCGGATTTTTATTTCTGAAAAGTCAAAAGATTGTGAAAATGCCCCATATCCCTAATTTAAAGATTTCTTTTGACTCAGCCTTCGATTTTGAAAGTGACGCAAGTCCAGTTTTGAAAGTAAATCGGTCAAGTGCCAGTATACTCGCGCAAAGAGGTTTCCATACAATAAATATATTAATTAGTAACTGCAATATTGCATTTACTGCTTTTATACTTCTACTGTGCATTGCATTGCACAAATATATTATTAAAAGTTGTTATCTAGGCTCTAAAAACCGAAGGCGCATAAAGTACACTGGCCGTGTCTTTATGTATGTCCAAATCGCCCTGTCTTAGATTAATATGTCGGCTAATTACCGACAATTTTTTCGAAAATTATTATCGATAATCCTTTTATATTTCTTCGATGATAGGTAACTCGAGCACCCCTCAACTCCCTTGCTGAGAGCCCTAGTGAAATTTGTGTTTAACGGGAAAATGCGATTTTCTCAATGCAAGGTTTAAATAAATTTCTGCAATCCCTAATTTTTTTTCACAATTATAGTTTCAGTAGATTCAAAAATAAAAGGAGGAGGGACATCTTTTTTCATGACATTTTCGTCGAAAATATACATTAAATTAAAACAAATGCAATTTTGAGTTCGGCGTTGATAGAGCGCTCACACGATATACAAAAGAAAAGATTTTTATTTTCAAATACAGTAGAACCTCGATTATCCGAAGTAGTTGGGGCCGACCCTCTTTCGGAAAATCGAAATTTTCGGATAATCGAGAATACTTCATTTTTAAGATTTTGGAGAAATATGTGCAATATTTCTTAATATGGTAACAAGTGCTTGATAAATATAAAGCAATAGCAAAATATAAACAAGAATAAATTACCTGAATTTAACTTTAGAAATTAAGTATATTTTACGTAAATCACAAGGATTCGAAAAAATTATTTGTTTGTCGCAGTTTCTATTGCCTTTGCTTTGAAGCTCTATCACGGAGTTTTTTAATATTATTAATTCACCAGTATCATAGTCTTTCTGCTGCTCCAGCCATGCCAAACCTTTTTCAAAGTATTCAAAAGCTTCAGAATTGGTAATTTGGGGAGCTAAAGTTAAATTCAAACGAACTCTGAAGAAAGGGGGGTATTTATATGTACTCTTAGTTCGGAAAGGACCACTTTCACAGAAGGAAAATGATAGTTGAAAAAAAAACTTTCAAAATGGATTTTGCAGACAAGGAATGGGATAGTAACAAAAAAAAAAGCTTTAAAAATGGATTTCGTTTAACCGAAAGTTTCGGTTAAAAGAGTTTCGGATAAAAGAGGTTCTATTGTAACTTAATTATACCCCCCTACATTTTTCCATAAACATATTTGTGAATGATTAATAATCTATAAACATGTGGATTAATAGCCTCTATTATTTTTGCCAAATTTGAACTTCCAAGTTTCATAGTTTAAGAGAAAAACGGCTGTAACAGACGGACAGAGATACAGGCAGACACACGAATGACCGTATAATGGTTCCGTTTTTACTTTTTACATATGGAACCTTAAAAATTAATTAAAGCTAAATATTTTTACAGATTAACATGGAATTTATGTTTTTAATAAATTCAAAATAAATATATCTTTCAATGTCAGTATAAACTTGTTACTAGTAATTTATTGAACCAACGCTATTTAAGGCTGTTCTTAACTGCTCTGCTCAACAAGCACAAAACGTTTTGACACATTTACAAATTCATTTTTTTAATGGGAAGATATAAAATTGGAAAGCCTGGCCATGGAAATTTGGAATTGAACTGTTTTTTCCATTTTTTGATCCACCAATTATCTATTGAGTTATAAGCAATTTGGATCACGTGACATGGCATTTTTCTCCCCTTACTGGCTGGATTTTCTTCTTTCGTTCGGAAGATCGGTTCAAAATGCCAACTTTGACAGTATTTTCTGAAAGATCTATTTACAAGAAAACGGAAAAAACAGTTCGATGGCAGCATAGTTTCTGAATAATAACACCTTCTAGTTCCATGCATTTCCGAACAAAAATGAATTAAAACTAATGTCAGAAAGTTAACCCTTTGGATTTGAGAACAGCCTTAAGTGAAGACGAGACTGAGTGCAATCCTATGGGAAGACCCGTTTCCTCGAAAACTACCCGACCGATTTTGATGAAATTTGAAATCCATATTCACTGGAGTATGTTCAGATTTATGGCAGACAGTTTTTTGCTGCTACTAAAACTTTTTATTTTAGAGCAATGGCAATTTTTCAGAAAAAAAAAATTCTGAAACTAATTAAAAAAAATTTTTAACTGTCTGCCACATATGATCTTATATTTATACTCTATCACCTAAAAATTTTTTTATCGAAATCGCTGGAGTAATTTAGGAGATAATGGGATTTTTACCTGAAAAGTACGATTTTTCAAATGAGTAAAAAAAATTAGACACATCTAACTTGTGTTAAGTTAATTCATAATTTTATCAAACACATGAATCATAGCAAACGCGGTAGCGTTAAGCTATAATATGATTAAGAAATAGAAAATGCAAACGACTTTCTTAAATTTCTGGCGAACCAGTTGACATACGACAATGATTTTTCTTTTGAAAGATAGAACTCGACGAGACGAATAAACTGATAGCATTTAAAAAATTACCGTAGCTTTCAGTAGTTTTTTATTTAATCTTAAACGGAAAAATGAAGACATAAAATTCAACAAAGTGTAGCTAACGTTCCAGTGGGTGGATTAACTTCGTTTTTGTTTTATTTTGATCCTCTTGTTAATACTTAGAATAGGTTTTTTTTTCATCTTTGTATGTTTGACGGTCGCTGAGAAAATCGAATTTGTCTTTTATAATGTCTCCATAAAATTATAGCAATCTCTCCTTTTCATTTTTTAATTTTCTAATTCAATAATTTCTTTCGTGTTGCCACTCCCTAAAAAGAAGTACAATAATTTTAAAAAAAGGATAACACGTGTACTTTTGTTTCTATAAGTCAATAAAAATTGAAATTCAACTGATAGATTTTTGTATTTTTGAAACCGACGTCAACCTAAGCAGATAATGCATAATTTTCATAAATATATATATAAACTTTCTTGATTAATATTTGGAACTGGAGTAATAGACACAATGGAGCACAAACGAGTTGACAGGGAAAAAAAAAAAAAAAAAAAAAAAAACAGGGTAAATCCTAAGCTTCTGTTCAGGAGCTAAATGTAAGTTTTTTCGGTACTTGTTAGTTATCCCGTCGACCAATTTCGCCAAATTATATAAATCGCCGAACCATTCGCCAAATTGTACAAATTGACATAATGTTTATTTTAAATAACGAAAGAACAAATAAATTAGTATAACATTAATAAAAATACAAATAAAACGTCGAAATTAAAATCACTTGATGACATAAGCACGTGTTGTCAAGTGAATGTGACATTTACGATCAACCATTATTGGCATTTAATCTTACAATTTGGCGACAGTAATTTGGTCAACGGGATAACTAACAAGTACCGTTTTTTTAATTAATATCATAACATCCTGACTTACACAAGCGATAGGTATGCGGTAATATAAATACTTCACAAACTAAGCATACCTTAAAAAATAGCATTCCATCTATTTTAAATAAGGAAGCGATGTCATATACCCATACATAACTGGCGCGATAATGGCGTTATTTTGCCTGATACGGTAACCGAGCTATTGCTGTTTATTTATTGATTATTTTTTTATTTACTTTTATTTTATTTTTTTAAATTATATAAATTGTTTTGTTCTATAGTTATTAATTAAACTTTTCATTATTTATTGTTATTTCCTTTTTGAAATAATAGAAAGTAATTAAAAAATATATATGTAACTGCTATTCGAAAACGAGGTTTTCGTCAAATTGGCGTCAGAAAAAAAAAAAAAAAAAAAAAAAAAACGGGCACAGATGTCATATACGCCCCATACTGGCGCGATTTGTTTCTGACGCCAATATCATATACGCAACGGGTACTTAACTGGGGCCAAAGTGTCGTTATTTTGCTTGATATGGCAACCCGGATTATGTTGTTTATGCTGTTGATATTTTCGCTAAATTGGTAACGGAAAAAATCGCGCCAATATGGGGCGTATATGACATCTGTGCCAAAAAACGCACCAAACCCGTTGTGTATATGACATCTGTGCCTTAAATAATTAGTGTTTCGTTTAACTTTAGGTATTTTTGCTTGAGATATTGTCGAAAATGTACAGCAAAAATATACAGTACTACTTGATTATCCCGTCGACCAATTTCGCCAAATGATACAAACTGACATAATTTTTATTTTAAATAACGGAAGAATAAATAAATTAGTAAAACATTAATAAAAATATTAATAAAAATTTGGTCACAGATGTCATATACGCTCCATATTGGCGCGATTTTTTCCGACACCAATTTGGTGAAGACCTCGTTAATATATCATCTATATCCGGGTTACCATATCAAGCAAAATAACGACACTTTGGCGCCAGTTAAGTACCCGGTGCGTATATGACATCGGCGTAAAAAAAATCGCGCCAATATGGAGCGTATATAACATCTGTGCCCAAATTTTTATTACTATTTTTATTAATGTTTTACTAATTTATTTATTTTTCCGTTATTTAAAATAAAAATTATGTCAGTTTGTATCATTTGGCGAATAGTACTTGAATTAAACCAAAACTTGAATTAAAAATCACTTGATGACGTAACAAAAAGGTGTATCGTGTTTAATGCAGGGTTCGCAAAAACCCGGGTTTTTTTGAAAAAACCCAACCCACGTGGGTTTTTTCGGGTTTTTTCATGAAAAACCCAATTTTCCCCGGGGAAAATCGGGTTTTTTCAAAAGTACAATATATGCGATATTACATTATTGTATACTATATTATATATACTATACATAAAAAAATACATTATTCCCTTATACATACAATATAATTGTAATGCTATTTTACAAGTTATAAATTGTATAAGTTATATGAATTTAAATTAAGTGTCAGTGTTTCTCACAAATTAGTTTTAAATATAATAGAAGATATAAAATTGTTAATTTGCTTTAAAATCAAATGATGAATAGAATATTAATATTTAAAATATATAAGTAGGAAGAAAAAAAGGGGTAAACTAGTCGGATGTGCCTATCCAAAAACTTTCCTCTATCTTATGCATGTTAATTCAAAATTCGCTATCACAGTGCCACGCCCATCACGAGGATTGTAAAATGTAGGTTCGTTCAATTGGATGCATTTAACAAGGAGATGTAAGTATCACACTGTTTCAAACAAATCATTGAATTTTGGAACCCACCCTGTTAGATGTCCACAACCAAAATTTCCAACCCAAACAGTATAAAATCAACACCTGTTATTCAATTTACATCCAAGTCTAATAATGCATGAAAATGAAACAGAATAAGTTTGATTAAATTACGTGTTTAGTTTTTGAGATATAGATTTTGCAAAAATCGTGAAAAATGCAGCATACCAACACTACCTGCTGCGCAATTTACACCTGAACCTAATCAGTAACAGCTTATGTCAATGTCTAATTGAATCTGAAGTTTGATGAAAATCCATGCATTAATTCTTGAGATATTGCAGAAATGATACAAAATGCAGCACAACAGAGCCACTGTTGGGTGATATTCATCAAAAACTAATCACCACCAGTTTATACCAAGGTCTAACTGTATCTAAATTTTTATTCAATTCCGTACATTAGTTCTTGAGATAAGAGTTATTGCTGAAATCGTGAAAAAATGTAGCATAACAGCGCTACCTGTTGGGCGATATACACCAAAACTTGATAAGCAACACCTTAACTTGTAACTGAATCTGAAGTTTGATGAAAATCCGTGCATTAGTTCTTGAGATAAAGCTATTGCAAAAATTGAGATAAATGCATCATAGCAGCACCATCTGTTGGGCAATATACACCAAAAACTAATCAGCATCAGTTTACATCAAGGTCTAACTGAATCTAAGTTTTGTGAAATTCTGTGCATTAGTTCTTGAGATAGAGCCCCACAAAATTTTTGTCACATATAGACATTTTCTAAAAACCATCAAATCGTCTTCAGGACATTTTTAAAACGTATAAATCCGTCGTAAACTGGAAGTTGAAATTTTTCACAAATTAAATACTTTCTTCTTGTAAAGATAGAAGAAAGTAAAAATACATATCTTTTATTTTCATGAATATAGTTCATTTGAATTTTTTATATAAAGACATTCTTATGATATGCCTTTACCTATAATTATGTACTACGTATGTTGCCTACTATGTTCTATGTTAGTAAAGTATTTCAATGTGCTAAAATACATTTTTATTTTACCTCATGTGTTTATGTAATGGCTTTTATGTATTAATTGTTTTTCAAAATTCATTGAAATGACTTAAATTTATTAAATGTTTGTTGTTTAAAATTTTAAATATTTCTGAAAATTGAAAAAACCCACATTATGGGTTTTTCAGTGGGCTTTTTCAAGTGGGCCCATTCTGAAAAAGTCCTTCCAGCCAGTGCCGGGAGGAAGAGGTAGCTTTCAAATTCCTTATTTTAAAAAATCCAACTTTTATTATTCAAACACACGAAGCTCAATTATTGGAAACCGAATATAGGAGATTCAATACTAATTTTTATCAATAGTAAATCATTATGAATGAGAATTTCGCGAAATTAGTCAGCTTTATCGAAGCTGCTTTTATTTAAAGTAACTTATATTTGGCTGAGATGTTGATGTATACTATCCACACGCCTTCTTACATGGAAAAAGGCGAATACGTGTGTTATCGCGTGACAAATACCGGATTGTTTCAAAATGTTAGCCATACTAGAAATTCAAAGTGCTATAATTCAACCATTTTTTAAGATATAAACAAAAGAACAAATTTTCAGAAACAAAATCTGCTCTGGAATCTTTGTATAAAGGGCAAACACATAAAAAAATCTTTTTCATTTTCCAATTTTTTAATACCTCATTTTAAATTTTAAATTTAATTTTTTTTTTAAATGGCAACCCTTTTGAAACAAGATAGCGAATGAAGCTGGCCAACGAACTCGGTCGAGACATTGGTATGTACTATGTACAAACCAAGTAACATCCAAATCGGTTCATAAACACGCTTGTTATCGCGTGACAAAAATCAGGTCGTTTTAAAATGTCAGCCACAATAGAAATTCAAAATGCTATAACTCAGCCATTTTTTTAGATATAGACTAAACAAAAACTGTTCCGGAATCTTTGTATTAAGGTCAAACACATACGAAAAAAATCTTTTTCATTTTCCAATTTTTTGGTATCTCATTTTAAATTTTAAATTTTTAAATTTTTTTTAAATGGGAGCCATTTTGAAACAAGATGGCGGATGAAGCTGGCCAACGAACTCGGTCGAGACATTGGTATGTACTATGTACACACCACGGTACATCCAAATCGGTTCATAAATACGCCTGTTATCACGTGACAAATATCAGGACGTTTCAAAATGTCAGCCACGCTAGAAATTCAAAATGCTATAACTCAGCCATTTTTTAAGATATAGACGAAACAAAAACTGCTCCCTAATCTTTGTATCAAGGTCAAATACATAAGAAAATAATATTTTTTCAATTTCCAATTTTTTGCTGGCACATTTCAAATTTAAATTTTTCTTAAAAACTTAAATGGCTGCCATAGTTAAACAGGATGGCGGATGAAGCTGGCCAACAAACTCGGTCGAGACATTGGTTTGCACTATGTACAAACGAAGTTACATCCAAATCGGTTCATAAATACGCCTTTTATCGCATGACAAAGTTCAGGACATTTCAAAATGTCAGCCACGCTAGAAATTCAAAATGCTATAACTCAGCCATTTTTTAAGATATAGACAAAACAAAAACTGCTCCGGAATCTTTGTATAAAGGTCAAATACATAAGAAAAAAATATTTTTTCATTTTCAATTCTTTGGTACCAAATTTCAAATTTAAAACTTTAAAAAAAATTTTAAATGGCCGCCATTTTGAAACAAAATGGCGGATGAAGCTGTCCAACGAACTCGGTCGAGACATTGGTATGTACTATGTACATTTAATTATATCCAAATCGGTTCATAAATTCGAGAGTTACAGTATGACAAAGGTCAGATATATATATATATATATGGATATATATATATATATATATATATATATCAACTTTTGAACGGAGGGTGGTTTCGGGGTCTGGGGGTCATGATCGATGAAAATATACCAAAATTTTTTGAAATCGCTTTCCTCCGAACGGCTGCAATAGGTAGCTTTTTGTAATGAAAGCTACCTAAAAACCCACCGGGTTTTTTCGAACTGGGCCCAGCTTTGCGAACCCTGGTTTAATGTCAAGTGAATGTAACATTTACTATCATCCATTATTGTCATTTAATCTTATAGTTTGGCGATAATTTTTTGGTCGACAGCATAATCAATAACACATGAAATCACTGGTCAAGTTTCGACTAATTATTTCTTGCACAAGAAGCTTTCGTCTCTGAACTTTGAGACTTTTTACCATCATATTTTCCTGAAGACGGCTGTAGAAACAGCTCGAAACGGAAATTAACTTTTAGCTTATTAAAGTTCGTGTTTTGTGTACCATTAAGCAAGATTGTGTCTTTATTTAGGATAATCAAGTTGTACCAAGTATAGTACCGATGTCATATACGCACCATGTTGGTACGATATTTTTTCTGACGCCAATTTGGCGAAAACCTCGTTTTCGAATACCAGTTACACATATATTTATAAAAAGGGATTAACAATAAATTTAAAAAAGTTTAATTAATAACAATAGAACAAAACAATTTATATAATTTTAAAAAAGAAAATAAAAGTAAATAAACAATTTATTAATAAATAAACAACAACACCCGGGTTACCATATCAAGCAAAACAACAAAACTTTGGCGCCAGTTAAGTACCCCGGTGCGTATATGACATTGGCGTCAGAAAAATATCGCGTAAACGTGATGCGTATATGACATCTGTGGCGGTTCAAGTACACTTCGGAACGTTACTTTGAAATCGGCGAGTTTCATCGCCAAAATGCTTAATGATAATCGCCACTGAATATATAAATAATGCCATACTTGCAAACTTATAGGTCAAAATATAAGTGGAGCCTCGGTTCACGACCGCCTCTGTTTATGACCAGTTCGGTTTATGTCCAACTTCGGTGATCAAAATTTGACTCGGTTGGCGTGCAATATCTCGGTTCACGGCCAAGGCTGCCGAATAGTTCAGTTGAAACCCTCACATAACTCTTGTTATTAGTCAAGTTTGGAGTAAGGTGTCCATATCAGAGTGCTTTGTGTACCTTCATTACTGTAAAAAAAATAACTTTGTGTTTTACTTTTACTCAGGTTTGCGCTAATTTTAGCTCTCATTATGGCTTCTAAGAATGAAAAAGTGCTTAGTGATATCAGTAGTAAGAAGCTTAAGCGAATTACTGTTCAATAAAAGAAATTGTAGCAAAACATGAGAACGATGTTAGTATAACCGGTCTAGCTAAACGATACGATGTGGCCGAAACCTTCCATTTCCACGATAATCTATCTCTCTCTCTCTATATATATATCTTACGCTATGTGTCACAGAAATCGCGATTATTTGTTAATTGTTTAATGGCAACGCTCGAATGAAACGCATCTCATTGGTTATAGAACAGCATTTAATGCATCTCCATACCTATAAGGGGGGTTACCATAGGCGGGACCCTGTTCTGTCACCAAATACCGCCAAGTTTGTCACCAACTTGGCGATATATCGCCAAATTCCACAGACTTCCATTGTAAACCAATAGGGTTTACTTGTTTAGAGAGAATCAACAAATTGAGATATTTTAATGCACAACAAAAACTAATATCAGTTTAAGGAATTATAATAATTATATTTAAGGGAGCCCAAGTAAATTAAATTATGAATAAAAATAACGTGAATTTGATTAAAAAACCTTGAACCTCTTAAAACAGTGTGCATTACTTGGTTAAATAGTGCATTATTGTGCGAAATAAGAAAAAAAGTATTGGAAATATTTAAAAGCAACTGAGGTTTATTTATATTCAATATATAATTATAAAAAAATTTAAATGACTAGTATTAAAAAATGCTCTGACGAGCACCAAAAAAGGCTAATATGTTTTTAAGTATGAAAAAGGGTTTGACAAGTGCTTCTAATTGAGCATGGAAAGGGACAAGGGGTCCCTTCTTGGCTGCAGCTCACTGTCAATGCCAACTTTGAAAAAATCATATTTGCGTTTTTTCATATAAAAAAAAAAAAAAAATCAGCCGCAGTTACGATAAAAATGTGTAGTATAAAGACAAATCCAGTAAAGACGCAACCTGATTAAACATGAATGTAAGGCAACATAGTACCAAAAACCTTAGTTCCAGCAGCGTATCACACTCATGCAGGGCCACTAATCACGCCCGCAGTGTAGAACTGTACAGAAAACTGATTTGTAGTGCATGCAGACTGTTGTAGCACTCTGCACAGGAACAATTCCACATGTGCACGCATAACAGTATAATGCATTCATTGATTGTTGAAATTATATGCAAGTGGCTGTGGCTGTACTATGCAGTACAGCAATGCATGTAAATTATAAACTAACATTAGACGGATACACCTTTAATACGGAAGTACAAAAGCACAGTGTGAGTGTGCGCTGAGGTTCAAAAATCAAAAGCATAATAGGAATGTACGGTGTAGTATAATTTATAGAGAAATAATGGTACACAGTGCACTGTACAAAGTTGCATTGCAGACGCATGCGCAGTACAACAGTGCAGCAGTGCAGCAGTGCAGTTAACACAAGTGTAAAGCACGACAGAAAGTTTTACTAAAGTTCCGCGAATTTATTTTATATGGAAAAAGCGCAAATATGATTTTTTCAAAGTTGGCATTGACAGTGAGCTGCAGCCAAGAAGGGACCCCTTGTCCCTTTCCATGCTCAATTAGAAGCACTTGTCAAACCCTTTTTCATACTTAAAAACATATTAGCCTTTTTTGGTGCTCGTCAGAGCATTTTTTAATACTAGTTAAAATATATATAAACGCTTGGATAAAATTTAGTTTCATATAATAGATAAGGTAGTGTTTTAATTCATCGGTTCTATGTCACTTCTCACATGACTACCGGACCAGCATCTATTACACGATTTTTAGCCGGTTACCAAGACTTTTTTCAATTCCTACTATTAGTTCACACTCTCCCTATATTTATTTAAATATCTTGTTCAAATTTTCAATTGTTAATAAAATACTTATTATTCATCCTATCAAGTTGAAATAAATATTTTTAAACTTGTACTGGATGACAATTGATGTCAATATAGTTTTTTCAAATATTAATAATTAAAATTAAAATTTTTCATTAAATTAAAAAATTTTCATTAAAATTCATTAAATTTTAATTAATTAATTTTTGTTTTATATGGGAGACAAAATGGCGCCCATTGGTTATTGAACAGCATTTAATGCATCTTCATATCTATAAGTGGGGTTACCATTGGTCCCTGTTCTGTCGCCAAATGCCGCCAAGTTTGTCGCCAATTTGGCGATATATCGTCAAATTTGGCGACCAAAAGTGACGTCAACTTGGCGATATCTCTAATATTTTGCCAAATTCCCATAGGCTTCCATTGTAAACCTACTTGCTTATAGAAAATCAACAAATTGAGATAATTTAATGCAACAAAAACTAATATTAGCTTAAGCGATTACATTAAATTTTTCTTTGATGACCTAAGTAGGAATTGACTTTAAAAACAAAATTTTTATATTACTTGTTTTTTATAAGAAACACTTTTACTTCTACTTTGACAAGATGTGGATACTATAAAATTTATTTTAAAAACATAGTGGTGCGAGCAGAATTTAAAAATAGAATCAAATATAAAATGTTAGCGTAAAATTAATGTGAATGGGCGTGGCATCCGAGTCGTGTGTTCCCTTGAAATTTTTACAATTATTTCTAAAGGTCAGAAAAAAATGGTACGACCAACGGATTCAGGAAGGTTCAAAGAATTTTTTAAGCCAATTAAAAAAAGAAAAAAAAATCAATTTTTTCAAAATTTTTTACTTATGTCTCTCCTTAACCCTTTATCTACTGAATTATGAATTCGAGAAAATTTTATCTTCTAAAGCATTTATCGTGAATTTTTGAAACTGCATTAAAAGATTTACATAATCATTTAATAAATTTTAGAAGGATTTTAGAACGATTGAAGGATTTAGAAGGATTAATTAAATTTGAATTTATAGGAATTTTGTGCAATATTTATAACCCCACTTAAATCTTTTATTTCAAAAAAAGTAAAAAACGGCGTTTGTACAGATCGATCTCAGCTAGCCAATGAAAAAAGAATCATTTAAAAATATTGAAATGCAACCGAGATATCTTTATAAATTTCTTCCACAGGATTAGCCTTAGCGAACGGGTCATTTCACTTGACTGAAGTAGCCTCTTAACCCTTAAATGCCTGATTTTTCAAAAATCATTGTAATAATGTTTTTCGGCTTTCATTTTTTAAATAAATCATGGGAAAAATACTTTTTAAAATCATATTTTGTTTTAAGTATGGTTTTGTTTTGTTTTAGGTATGGTAGCAACAATTGAAAAAAGAAATATATCTTTATACTTAAACAGCACAAGTGTTGCCATCTACATGTTGAAAATCGATTTAATAATATTTTCAGAATGTATTTTATTGGCAGCATTAGGCATTATAGCTTCAATATTATTCTAATAGTATTTTAGACCCTAATTTTGGTATGTTGCCGAAAAGCAACACCCGGCATTTAAGGGTTAATGGTTTAACGCAATAGTAACTTCCCTTCTTATCAATTAGAAGTTCTTTGGGTAAATAATCATTGCCACGTGACTTTATTCAGCTTCGAAACCAGATTTTGAATATAAAACACAGTAAGACATCACCTTCTCGTTTTAGGCTCTGTGTGAAGCACGTGTTATATTGAAAAGATGTTCTTAATGCAGCACTGATGCATTAAAATTATAAATAATGTAGCACTTATGCAGAATTTAGCTTTATTTTGTGATGCATTATTCAGTGTTTTAACCCATCAGTGCTGCATTAAGAATCGTTGCCTGTGCAAAACTGCCAAATGTGTGGAACGAACTTGATTAAAGATTTGGTGTTAGTCGTGTTACGAAAAGTTCACCAACCAAACATTTGTAACTGAATAAACAATTAAATTTAAAAAATCAAAAAACCCGACTGCGTAAAAAACGAACTAATTAATTATTTCTCATCAATGTGAAACTATTTTTTTTTTCAATTCCTACTATTAGCTCACACTCTCGCTATATATATCGTGTTCAAATTTTCAATCGTTAATAAAATACTTATTATTCATCCAATAAAGTTCAAATATTTTTTTTTAAACTTGTAGTGGATGACACATGATGTTAATCGAGTTTTTTTTCAAATATTAATTCATTAATTAAATTAAATTAATTAATTTCCAATAATCGGGAGAGCCCTCTTCTTGATCAAGGTATTTTAAGACAGAGAGAGCTCTCTTCTTGATCAAGACATTTTAAGCGCCACTCAAGAGGAAAGAAGAATGGGAGAAAAAAAATTTCTCTTATTGACCTAAGTAGGAATTGACTTAAATTTTTTTTTTATATATATTACTTGTTTATATTACTTACCTATTTTTTATTTACTTGTGTTGATGACTTTTAAGTTGTGTTTAATTGTTAGTTCCTATCTATAAACACTGTTTTGATGAGGTCTATAGATGTCTAAGATGGTTTGAGTTGCAGTAAAGCTAGAGATCCTACATACACAACTTCCAGGTTGTATAATGTTTTAACGGAGCTTCTGACTGTAAAATAGTCAATGAAACATCTTCTTCATTTTGAAAGACCTATCCAATGATATGCCAATCAATAGGGTGCATAACTTTTTCTTTTCGTCTCTACCGCCATTTTGTATTTAACGGCCGCCATTTTGAATTTATAAAAATAAAACCTAGCCTATAACCATCGGGCCGTTAAGACGAATTGATAAAGACCTCATTCATTAAAATCCATCCAGCCATTGGGATGTTTCGAGTATATAAAGAAATCCACATACACAGATACGCGTGAAACACATAACTCTTCTTTTCAGTCGGGTAAAAATAACTTGGAATGATCCTCTTTATTTCATTTCCTACTATTAGTTCACACTCTACCAATATATATCTTGTTCAAATTTTCTATCGTTAATAAAATACTTATTATTGATCCACTTAAGTTCAAACACATTTTTTTTTTTGAACTTGTAATGGATGACACTTGATTTTAATACAGTTTTTTTTCAAATATTAATTCATTAATTAAATTTAATTAATTAATTTTAATTTTATATGGGAGAAAAAAATTTCTCTTATTCAGATTTTCAATCGTTAATAAAATACTTATTATTCATCCACTCACGTTAAAATACATTTTTTTAAAACTTGTAGTGTATGACACTTAATGTTAATACAGTTTTTTTCAAATATTAATTCATTAATTAAATTTAATGAATTAATTTTATTCAAATTTTCAATCGTTAACAAAATACTTATTATTCATCCACTCAAGTTCAAATACATTTTTTAAAACTTGTAGTCAACGACACTTGATGTTAATACAGTTTTTTTTTTAAATATTAATACATTAATTAAATTGAATTAATTAATTTTATTTTTATATGGGAGGAAAAAAATTCTCTTATTCAGATTTTCAATCGTTAATAAAATACTTATTATTCAATCTAAGTAGGAATTGACTTTTAAAAAAATGTTTTTATATCACTTATTATAATATGTGTAATAGTTTTGAAAATATAAATTTTTAAAATCCGGTCATTGATTTGTGCTAGCCCTATATATCTCGATAACGCGGAGAAGTGGGCAAATAATTTATGACTGAACAAATGTGTTTTAATATGCTCTTCCGATTGCTGCTTACTTAGATTTTTTTCATTTTTACACTAAGGTGTAATTTTCTGGTCAGGACTCTTAAAATTGTGAAAAATGAAAAAAAAAGTTTTCAACATTTAACATCTTAAAATGTATTTTATTTTAAGACACTATTCTAATTGAGATGAAATATATAAGTATGTTCTTTCATTTCATGTATTTAAAAATTTCCAAGATGCAGAATTAGCGTTTACAGGGGACTCCAAACTGTCAGACATTTGACGAACAGAAAATCGGCATAACAGATTACGCGCAGGATTGTACAATAGATTTTGCAACTAGAATGAAAATTTCGGTGCCTACTTATACTTTAGATTAGAATAATTACCCTGAATGCAAATAAATTTGTATTTAAAGCATTTTTATATTTTTAACTAGGGGGCTCTGCCCCCTGCAAGCTACGCTCGCCAACCCCCGTTCAGACACTGTAGAATCTAAAAGCACGCTAATCTGATCGGTTTTAAAAAGATTAGAGAAGATTGAATTATACTGAAAAAACCTGTAGCGATCTCCCTGTAAACGGGTTTCAATTCAATTCCCTTTGATTGCAAAAATTTAAGGTAGAATCAGTTGCTGTTAAGACATCCAATGGTTGTTTTCGTGTTTGGTTAAAGAAGATCAGTTAAACATTTGAAAAGAAGCTAAAATAAAATGAATTAAGTAAACAGAGTCTCTGTCTCTCGGTATTTTTTAACAGCGTTATAAAACGATTGACATTATACAATTACTAAAATTTGCTGCTTTAACCCCTTCAAGGGCGGTGGTTCCTTTTTGGACCACTTAATTTTAATTCTTAAATGCCACATTAGCATCAGAATATTGGGATGAAAATTTCCCTTTTATTAAGGAAGTGAACATTTTTGTATTTCGAAATTTGTTTGTAAATTCTGGTGCCATTCACTGATTTCAAGATTTTACGAATAGAAGTGAAAGGGTTAAACGCATATTAATGTATTTATCATTTTAAAATTTCCTTTCCCTGTTAATATTCACGTGTAAATACAATTTTCAGGACATAATTTTCAATATTTTCCTGCCTTTAACACGTACTCATTTAATAGTAATTTTAAAGTTTTTTTTTTTTTTTCTGTTTTTAATAGTCACGTGAAAATACATTTTTAATCGTTAGGAAATATTATTCTTTGCGCTGTTTTTAAAATTGAAAACAATCTCTATAATGATAGACTAAGTCATGTGACTATCATCAACAGCTCCAGGCGGATCCCTTCGCTTTTTATATTCCAGGCGCCCATTTTGGTACTTTAATGTTAGCCAGCCACAGGTGTGATAAGTCGCCGAATGTTATTCTATCCCCATTATTTCGTTTATATTATAATAGTCCAAGTCACGTAACTGCCATGAACAACGGGCTGATTCTTTCGCTTTTCATAAGAAAGGTTTCCATTTTGATTAAAGAATCAAAATTATTTTTTCGAATAAAACTACATAAAAGTTGCCATGATCACAAAGAATTCCTGGTACTTTTATGTTAGCCGGGTGAAAACCTCGCCAATAGCTTTTTTTTTAACTCGCCAGTTAGCATTCTCTTATTTTTCGAGTGGTAAATTAAAACCGTGCTACTTGGTTATCCCATCGACCAAAAATCTGTCGCCAAACTATGAGATTAAATAGCAATAATGGTTGATCGTAAATGTCACATTCACTTGACTTTAAGGAAGTTACACATGTTCACGCCATCAAATGATATTTATTTCGACGTTTTATTTGTATTTTTATTAATGTTATACTAATTTATTTGTTCTTTTGTTATTTAAAATTTTAAAAAATGTCAATTTGTATAATTTGGCGAAATTGGTCGACGGGAGAAGTAATAGCATTAAAACGTTGCTTTGAAGTGGAAATTAAATCTCATGATTTGTTGCATTGTCACATACGCACCGGGTTTGGCGCGATTTTTTTTACGACAATTTGGCGAAAACCTCGTTTTCAAATGCCTGTTACATAAGTAATTTTAAGTTATTATCTGTTATTTTTAAAATGAAATAACAATAAATATAAAAAATAAATAATAACTATAGAACAAAACAATTTATAACATTTTTGGTAAATAAAAAGAAAATAAATTCAAATAAATATTTATTAATAAATAAGCAACAATAGCCGGGTTACCATGTCAGGCAAAATAACGCCATTTTGGTGCCAATTAGGTACCCCGTTGCGTATATGATATTCTGTGTCTAATATTTTTCTTTTCGTTTCGTTTAAAAAAAAAGAATGAAGTAAAAGCCATTTATTTTAAAGGTTTCAATTTTAAATGAAAGTTTTGTATTAAATAAAATGATAATGAAATAAATACAAATTGATTTCTGAATAAAAGTAACATGATGCATTTCTTAGCATACATTTAAGGGAGGCCAAATTCTTCGCCAAATTATTTTAAAATAACCTTTTCTAAAATATGAAAAAAAATATCTGTTATGATTAAAATTTGAGTTGCCATCATTAGAAAAAAAAATATTTAAAATTAGAAAAAAATTAATATTTCGAAAACTAATTCTAATTTTAAAATTCTAATACCAGTTTTGAGATCTGTGGATCAATACGAATTTTTGGTGTTAATTTCATCGCAAAGTATTTCATATTTTAGGAGAAATCGCCGTGAAACGTAATCAGTCGTTTAATCAGTCGTTTCATAGAATCGTTACATAAATTCGTTTCAATTCGATTCATTAGGATTTTATATATATAGGGTAGATACAAAGTTGTACTAACCTAATGAAAAATTTAGAAAATTTCAACAGTATAAATCACCTAAAAAAATATGTTTTTGAACAATAAAAAGGAAATTTTAGCTTCAGTTTATACAGAATAACATGGAATATATTTTTTGAAAATTTCATGAAAAAATATTCAGAAGATTTTGAGATAGCGTGCGCATTATACCCAAAAACGTCATTTGAAGGAAAATGACTTGAAAGTTTCGGAAACGCCGCTTCGGCTATTGAGCGGGTATAATTCTAAAAGCCACAACTTCTGATATAATGGGAATTTCAAGGAAACAATTATATCAAACTGTTCAGAAAAAAATCGGAGTTAAGCATCTAAGAAAATTAAAATTTCGAAAATTTTAAAGCTTTAAGAGTCGTGGAGACCCCTTAAATTTTCATCACCAAAAGCCGTACGAAGCATTTCAAGAGCTTCGGTTGAATATTTACTAAGCTTCACACAAAATTTGATGCCACATGCTGCTCGATGAGTTTGCCTTCAATCGCAAACAGTCCAAAACACGAAGTCGACAAATAATTTGTAGAAACAAATCGCGTGCTCGCACCTCTAAGTCAAGCAATCAAATTAGTAGAGGAGGGTTTGGGGAAAGTGATCTTGACCTACTTTCGCCTTCTTTTTCACTGAGATAGTCGCAGTAATAGAAGTCCGGGAACTTTCCAATAGCACCTCGTATAAAGCAGCATTACTATTAATACTAAAAAGGAATAGGTAGAGAAAATCTTTTTTTTTATTTTTTTTATATGTTTTCACCATCATGCATTTTCAATTCCAAATGCAGCAATATATGAAACACAGTCGGACCCGGTTAAAACGCGATCCCGCTTAATACGCGTATTTTTTCCAGTCCCTTGAACATTGCCCATAAGACTAATGTAAACAAGTTGGAAATTGCACGTCAAACGTGGCAAATGAGGTGCGTTCGTACTATAACTAGTTTTATAAATAATTTTTGCTCAGCATATTGTACTAAATGTATATTTTAGTGCACTTCTATAAGTGCATATCAATTTCATTCTGTTTGAAAGCCTGTAACATCATTAAAATTCACTTGCAATAATTTTTTTCCATTGGCTGTAATGTAACGGAAAACTTTTGACTGTCCCTGTCATTAAAATATACATGCGATTTTCGTAAAATTTGAAATGACTCGACAAAATTTTGCAGCAATTATATATTTAAAATTTCAGACCATTCGGAAGGTTGTAACATCATTAGAGTGCACTTGCAATAATTTTTCCCATTGGCCGTAATGTAATGGAAAACTTTTGAGTGTCCCTGTAATTAAACTATGCATCCGATTTTCATAAAATTTGAAATGACTCGACAAAATTTTGCAACAATTACATATTTAAAATTTCAGACTATTCGGTTGGATAGTTTTTGCTCTGTTATATGCGGACCAGATAGACGGACAAACAGACAGACGGACGGACTGAACGACGACTATAGGTGCTACGTATTTATATAATTACGAACGCACCTAAAATAAAAAATGTCCCGTTTAAGGGGGCCCGGGACCATTTTAAAATAATTTTTATTTAGTTAGTTAAAATTCTGAATTTTTTTGAGATGGTTAACCATATCATTTGTAAACAAAATCACATGATAAAACTTCTCATAATTTTTTTTTTATTTAAAATTTAAAATTCATTAAAAAAAGTCGGGTAATTAAAAATCGTTATACCTCGAAATATTATTTGTAGAATTTCAATTTTTTTAAATTTAAATAAACAGAAATATATAAGTTCCAGTTTTGATTCAGCATTTTAAAAAATATTAATTTAACAAAAAAAATTAAAATTATTTAAAGTAAAAAAAAAATGTTGTAACTTAAAAAAAAAAAAAATCATACTTTCAAAAGTAAATATTCTTTTCAAATTTGCTGAATCAAAATTAAAGTAAAACAATTGAAAATGACATGTTCCAAGTTTGAACCATTTATCTTTAACGATTCTTGACTTATAACAATTTAAATACGAGAAATGGCGAAAAAACCCATCATGAAGAAAAATGCATTTTCACAAGAAGTCGTTTCCATGACAACCATTGCTTCAATACTAGATTAAAAAATTAATATTTCCTGTTCTAATAAATATAGAAACTTGATTTAAAAGTCATTTTAAGCGGGAAAAAAAAAACCCATAGAAATGTTTGATGCAATAAAAGTTTTTTAGAAAGTTTGAAGATATTTGTGTCACGGACTTCCTTAATACGCGAATGGTTACTACGCGATAAAGTTTGGTCCCTTGAGACAAAAAAAATCTCGTTGTAGACACTAATTCATAGAGATGCATGCAGATATGAATTTGTTCGCTCTTCTCCAGTATTGCCAATTTAAGGGGTGTCAGGACTCTTAAAATTGGAAAAAATGAAAAAAAAGGACCATTTTCAACATTTAATATCTTAAAATGTATTTGATATTAAGACACAATTTTAAATGGGAATGAAAGATACAAGTATGTTCTTTCATTTCAAATATTTGAAAACTTGCAAGATGCAGAATTAGCATTTACAGGGGAGTTCAAACTGTGAGACATTTGACGAGCAGAAAATCGTCCTAACAGCTTATGCGCACGATTACAAAATAAATTTTGCAACTAGAATGAAAATTTTGGTGCCTACTTATACTTCAGATTATAATAATTACACTGAACCTAAATAAATTTGTATTTAAAGCATTTTTATATTTTTAATACAAAGGTGTATTTAGCTAATGCAAAATTTAGAAAATTTCAACAATATAAACCCCTAAAAAAATATTTTCTTTTTACAATAAAAAAAAATATTTTCTTTTTACAATAAGAAGGAAATTTTAGATTCAGTTTATACAGACTAATATGAAACATATGTTTCGAAAATTCATAAAAAAATATTCAGAAGTTTTTGAGATATCGTGCCCGTGATCCCCAAAAACGTCATTTCGAGAAAAATGACTTCAAAGTTTTGGAAACACCGCTTCAGCTATTGAGCGAGTATAATTCTAAATGCCATAACTTCTGTTCTAATGGGAATTTCAAGATAACAATTATATCAAAATGTTCAGAAAACACAGAAGTTTAACATCTAAAAAAATTAAAATTTCGAAAATTTTAGAGCTTTAAGAGTCCTGAGACCCCTTAAGGGAATTGTGTAATTCAAAAAACTCCCACTGTTTTCGATTTGTAATAATCGCTTTATTTAATTACAGGAAGGTGGCAATTACTATTCGGAAATGTAATGCTGGTCATTGTACCATGTTAATTTTATTTATAATTTAATTTACTTACTCATTCTTTCGTCAAATCATTGTTCCCGTTGCATTTTTTCGTATTTCATTAATTTCATTTAAAATATAATCCTTTCACTCATTTTATTTAAAATACTTTGTAGCCCAGTGGATAGGGAGTTGAATTCGAAAATAATTAGGGGAAAGCTGGAAATTGTTTTAATCCCTTCAGTTATGGTCTAGAATGAATATGCTACGTTTTCCCCCTCGTACTAGATGAGCGTTAAGAATTATGCATAGATTTATAGTAAAAAAACACGTCTTTTTTAAATACTATAACACTATCTCGAAATGATTAACTCTTTCAAAAACATTGTTAAAACAAAAGTTGTAGAGCTTAAAATTCTGAATAAAATCAGCACCTACACTTGATACTTTTGTTGAATATTAAGGTCACAATTCTACTTTAAAATTTTAGCCCCGTGGTCAGAGGATTGAACTCAGAATTAATTAGGGGAAAACTGGAAATCGTTTTAATCCCTTCAGATTAGGTCTAAAATGAATATTCTATGTTTTCCCCCTCGTACTAAGTGAGCGTTAGGAAATATGTACATATTTACATTCGAAAAACATCTTTTTCCTTAATTTTTTTAACAATATCTCAAAATAGCTAATTCTATCAAAACATTGTCAACGCAAATGTTGTAGAGCTTAAAATTTTGAATAAAATGAGCACCCACATTAGTATTTTTGTTCAAAATTAAAGTCGCAATTCTAATTTCAAAATTTTGAATTAATCGCTAATCAAGAGCTTGAAGTCCGGAGAGAACAAGTTACCTAAGAATATCTCAAAACAACTAAGTGTATCAAAAACATTGTCAGTACAAATATTGTAGAGCATAAAATTGTGAATAAAATGAGCACCCACATTAATATTTTTGTTCAAAATTAAGGTCACAATTCTATTTCAAAATTCTGCCTTAATCTCTGATCAAGAGCTTCAATCTAGGAGAGACCAGATCACCTTAACAATATCTCAAAACAGCTAACTATATAAAAAAAATTGCCAATACAGATGTTGTAGATCTTAAAATTCGGAATAAAATGGGCACCCACATTAGTATTTTTGTTCAAAATTAAAGTCGCAATTCTAATTTCAAAATTTTGCTTTAATCGCTAATCAAGAGCTTGAAGTCCGGAGAGACCAAGTTACCTAAGAATATCTCAAAACAGCTAAGTGTATCAAAAACATTGTCAGTACAAATGTTGTAGAGCATAAAATTGTGAATAAAACGAGCACCCACATTAATATTTTTGTTCAAAATTAAGGTCGCAATTCTATTTCAAAATTTTGCCTTAATCTCTGATCAAGAGCTTCAATCTAGGAGAGACCAGATCACCTTAACAGTATGTCAAAACAGCTAACTATATCAAAAAAATTGCCAATACAGATGTTGTAGATCTTAAAATTCGAAATAAAATGGGCACCCACATTAGTATTTTTGTTCAAAATTAAAGTCGCAATTCTAATTTCAAAATTTTGCTTTAATCGCTAATCAAGAGCTTGAAGTCCGGAGAGACCAAGTTGCGTAAGAATATCTCAAAACAGCTAAGTGTATCAAAAACATTGTCAGCACAAATGTTGTAGAGCATAAAATTGTAAATAAAACGAGCACCCACATTAATATTTTTGTTCAAAATTAAGGTCGCAATTCTATTTCAAAATTTTGCCTTAATGACTGATCAAGAGCTTCAAAATGGGAGAGACCAGATCACCTTAACAATGTCTCAAAACAGCTAACTATATCAAAAAATTGCCAATACATATGTTGTAGAACTTAAAATTCTGAATAAAATGAATACTTACATTAATATTTTTGTTCAAAATTAAAGTCGCAATTTCAGATTTTGTTAAAAATATTAATGAAAAACGTGTTTTTCGAACGTAAATGTGTACATATTTCCTAACGCTCACTTAATACGAAGGAGAAAACATAGCATACTCATTTTAGACCTAATATGAAGAGATTAAAACGATTTCCAGTTTTCTCCTAATTAATTCTGAGTTCAACCCTCTGACCGCGGTGCTAAAACTTTAAAGTAGAATTGGAACTTTAATATTCAACAAAAGTATTAAGTGTAGGTACTCATTTTATTCAGAATTTTAAGCTCTACAACATTTGTACTGACGATATTTTTGAAAAAGTTTGTGATTTCGAGATAGTGTTATGGTATTTAAAAAAGACGTGTTTTTTTACTATAAATCTATGCATAATTCCTAACACTCACTTAGTACGAGGGGGGGGGGACATAGCATATTCATTCTAGACATAAACTGAAGGAATTAAAACAATTTCCAGCTTTCCCCTAATTATTTCCGAATTGGGCCTTTTTTTGCTCCCCTACCACTGGGCTATTAGAGAGAGTGGCGCCGATGGGATACGAACCACGGATCCCATGATCAGGCGGCGACAACGTTAGCGTCGAGCAAAAGGCCAAGCCAGTTACTCTAAACCAGTAACTCGCTTTATACTGATCATGCGAGGTGAGATCGCTACACACTCCCTCCCCAGTGAGAAAGACATCTTGTTGACGTCTGACGAGGGATATGCACTCGTGAGTGATGCGCAGCATGCCAGGCTTATGTGCTCTGAGCGTTTCACAGGCTTAGTTTGCTGGAGATGATTTATTTGGTGGTGCCATCTGTTGGTTATGAGAAGAGATGATTGTTGTTGAAGGTTGCGTGTTTTCTCCGGGTCACCACTTTAGAGAGAGTGGCAACCGATGGGATACGAACCACGGATATCATGATCAGGAGGCGAGAACGTTAGCGTCGAGCAAAAGGCCAAACCAATTACTCTAAACCAGTAACTCGCTTTATACTGATCATTTGAGGTGAGATCGCTGCAATATATAACTTTAATTTAAAACTAAAACATTTAAAATTCATGACTTTTATTTATTCCTTAAATATATATATATATAAGTAATACTATAAACCATGGCATTTAATTTTAACATCAAAGCATTGATTTAATTTACCAAGCGAAAAATAAAAAAACTGACCGAGAGTTTAAAAATGCTGTTGGCGAGATTTGCGCCTGGCTAACATATAAAAGTACCAAGAATTCTTTGTGATCATGGCAACTTTTATATAGTTTTATTCGAAAAAGTAATTTTTATTGAAAATGGCTGTCTTGCATGCTAGAAGCGTAATTGTTTATGTCACATGACTTGGACTATTACAATATAGATGAAATGATGACGATAGAACAATATTTGGCGATTTATTACCCAAGCCAATAAGTACCAAAAGGCTGCCTGGCATATAAAAAGTGAAGCGGTCAGCCCGGAACTGTTGATGACAGTCACATGTTATTACAGATAGTGACAGATATGGTAATAAGAAATTCACTAAACTGACACTCTGATTAAATAAGGCAAATATTACTAATTGGAAATACTGATAGATAATAAAAATCCCCACTAAATTAGCAAATGATGAACAAATTAGCAGATGTTGAACCAAGGCTGGTGCCAAAAATAATGTGCTGGAACGTTTGAAGTCTGAACAAATGCAACTGCTTTTATGTATTTCTTTTATATTTTCTACGTTTTGTTTACTTTTTGCCATGTTAATAACATTTTTTTTTACGCAAAGTTTAACATGGATTGTTTTTTCTTATTATATGAAACATTAACGACTGATTATAATGGTATTTATTATTAAAAGTACTAAATATGATTTTAATAACTGAGTTGCGTGATAAAGATTTCATATTTTTGGTTTGTATTAAAAATATTAGGCTAGCAGGAAACTATTTTCGTTCTTTTATTTTTGGTTGTAATAGTCCAAGAGCCGACAACACAAAAACCTATGTTATCAAGCACAAGAAAAAAGACCTTTATTTTATGGAAGAGTAGAATTAGGGGAATCTAATGATCCATGTCTGCCGGAAGTGAAGTGGTGCTTAAGGCAAAAATTAATACCACCCGTGGTTGTCTCGTAAGTTTATCATTGTATTTGTCCTACAAACAAAGATATGAAAACATGGAGGATAGTTATAGGACAAACACAATGATAAACATACGAGTCAACCACTGGTGGTATTAATTTTTGGTTTATGCACCACTTCACTTCCGGCAGACATGGATCATTAGATTCCCCTACTTCTACTCTTCCATAAAATAAAGATTTTTTTTCTTGTGCTTGAGAACATAGGTTTTTGTGCTGTTGGCTCTAACGTATTAATCGGCAATAAGGTTATATTTGAATCCATGTTTATCTCCGGTTATTATTCTTCTCGGCTCTATAGACCCCTTGCATTTAGAGAAACTCCAAATTAGAAGTTATGGAGTTGATGCACAAAAACACAGTTCGTGTTAGAATTTTCATCTGTTTTACCATTTGTATTAAATAAATAATCTCATTTAAGGATAAAAATTAACAAGACAATCTGAAATTTATTTTGGCCATTTAGAAAATTTAAAATAAACTCAAATGTTGAAAAGAATATTTTCAGACACCTCAGAACTTTAAATGTATACCATCTACACTGCACATTTATTTATTTATTTATTTACTTATTTGCGTAGTTTTTAATTTCAGTTTATGCTAGATATTTTCTGTTAACAGCTAGATTAATAATTTATTTCTCTTCCTATGTATTATCTGCCTCCTCCGCCTCCATGCATTACAGAAGGACTCGCCATAACGCAAGGTTTGTATATTTTATAATACTTTATGATTCAAAAGTCATAGAATAAATCTGTACCTTGGAACAAAAAGGGCCAATGTCCATTTTTCTCAAAAGGCAGGAAACCCAATTTAAGTTTGAGGAATTTTAAGAATCTTGCTACGATTTCTGTACTATTATTTTTCAAAGTTGTACCTTTCAATTCAGTAATGTTTTTCTCACTACAATCTAATATTACATTGATTTAGTTTTTTTTTTACATTTTAAATTGGCCATTTGTACATTAACAGTAAGTAACATTGGCCTCAATAAAATATTTTGTTTTCAATGATCTAATACTGGGAGGACTTTGGCCCTTTTAACAATTACTTTATATGACATCCTGAATTCATTCGTGCATTTAACACAAATTTCTCAATTTTGGATTTTGGCCCTTTTTATTCCAAGGTACAGAAATAAAAATTCAATTACTCGAAACGTACAGAGAGCAGAAAGATGCGTTATAGTTTGTAAAGCAATGCAGCACAATTCGCAATTTAACCCCTTGAAAGGCGGTGGGATATAATATATCCCATTTAATTTTAATTCCGCAATGCCACATTGACACCAGAATTTTGGAATGAAAATTTATATTTTATATTTTACGTGAAGTAAAGCTTTTACCTATTTTGAAATAAATTTGTGTTTAAATTCTGGTGCCACATTCAATCATTTCGGCATTTTACGAATAGAAATACTTTGCCCCTGAAAGGATGAACAACGATTAATTAAATTAATCCTCTGTTTCAGAAAGCGTATAAATTCGTATTTTGAGATATTTAAGAAAAATTGTCTACCCAACTAAAAGTAGATATTTTCTTAGGACGACATTATAGTATACTATAATTTCGTTAAATTATAGACACATATATAGTGTTTGTGATACTTTATGCACACGTTTATGTATTATATGTTTATGTGTATAGATTGTAAGATGTTCAGTATTCAGCGGTAAAAGCGTACAATACAAGTATATAATTGCGTTAAAAGTTGAGAAATTTGCTAAATAGAGATGTACGCTTTTTGTATGTGCCCGCTATGTAGGTCTTATTGCATATAGATTTTTAAACTTTATTTTCGACATTCCTTTGAAAAATCCGGTCTACCCGAACCCGTCATGCAAGAGTGAAAACCCAATCTGAAACCGGCCCGAAACAGAAGACAACCTCTAAGGCCAAGTCCTCTGAAGCGGTTAGAGCCTTCTTAAGTGTTTAAAAGCAGAGCTTTCTTAGCATTATACAGGCCACAAAGTGTTGCTAAATCTGACGGATTTTTTATTCAGAAATTTCGGCTTCAAACCGTAAAACTTTAATACTAATTTTCCTTCATTTTATTCACGAAATATTTATACTTATAATAATGAAAAATAACTAACTATTCAAACTTTTTGGGAAGAATTTAGAATTTCTTAATTATAGTTTTTATAAATGACGCATAAATACATCAGCAACCTGTGTAGATATTTATT
Organism: Maratus speciosus; assembly: GCA_963932465.1. NCBI lineage: Eukaryota > Metazoa > Arthropoda > Arachnida > Araneae > Salticidae > Maratus > Maratus speciosus. The sequence goes on along the minus strand of OZ010798.1, from coordinate 198,878,575 downwards.
TTTACGTCGATATGTTTAAAATTTTGTCTTGTGGGAGTTCTGATAAATATAAAATTACTATTACAGTCTCTTTTTCCTGTTTATGATCTTCATTTAAAAAAAAAAGTTCCTTAGGCTACTTAGTCTAAGCACATTTGTTTCAAAATACTGGTTCTTCTATATTTCTTTCAATATAGCCTATTGTAAACAATATTGATTTTTTAATGAATTTCTATTTGTATGTAAATATCTGAATTATTATTAATATCATTAATCCATTTACACGGCTTGGAGACTTAAAAATCTGAAAAACTCTATATAGGAAAACCTTCTAAGACGGGATCGCATACAAGAGAAAAAAAATTGTTTGTCCGTCGTCTCTTGCAAATGTATTATGTTTTTTTAAACAGATTATTACATCCATTATTACATATTTTGCCGCCGATCAAGAAATTTTCCTGTTTAATTTCAGTTCAATTTTTTTTTTTATATAAATATTTTAATTCGTAATTTAAGTTATACCAAGTAATTTTAGGACTGGGAAACTGGCTTCAGAAAAAGACCCATTCTTACAAATCCGTTGATCAATGGATACACAAACTCTCCCCAATAAAATTTACTTGATCAAAGGCGAATTTAGGTCATAGCATCATTGGGTATTATGAGAAATAATAAGGATTAAACTGGGGTAATTAATATTGAATCTAACGAAGGATAACAATATTACTTAACAGTAGAAAAGGAGTATATTCACTGTTAAAAATTTGCAGCATTCTGGCAGGTCATTTGACTGTTTTTTTTTTCCGGAAACGGTTACACAACCGTAATTTTAACACTATTCTGACCATATTATTGGCCATTTTATGGTCAGAATATAGTTAAATTATGTTTATGAAACCGTTTTTTTCAAAAAACGGTCGAATGACCTGCCAGAATGCTGCAAAATTTTTAACAGTGTTCTTTATAATTTTATGGAAATAATTATCCATCCCGACTTACAGGAAGCTAATTTGATATGTTTAAAGTAAAAAGTTAAAAAAAAAATGTTAAAAAAAAAATCTAATTTTTTTTGTATTGAACCAAATTTTCTAAATTGAAAAAAATACTAAATTTTAAAAAGCAGATTGACAAGGATAATGATTTCCTTTTTTATACAAAATATGTATGAATTACTAGTACCTACAGTTAAAATTATGCTATTAGTAATTTAGATTTATCAAAATTTATGTTTTACTACTAGCATCTAAGTGTTTCTAATATTAACAAAGTAAATGAAACTTTTACAATTTATAAAGATTAAAAAAATCGATTTAAAAGCGTGTTTAGTTTTATTTCTGTTATTTATTTATTTTTTTTTTAATGTGTATTTAAACTAAAATTTGGATGTTCGGCCTGAAATTTGGCAGAATATTCATTTCCAAATCACTAATCGTTACATCCTATGAAGGATGTTCTCAAATCCAAAAGAGCAACTTTCTGACATAAGTTTTAATTTATTTTTGTTCGAAAATGCATGAAACTAGCTGGTGTTGTTGTTCAGAAACTATGTAATTCAGCTGTTTTTTCCATTTTTTTGGAAACGCAATCGATCTTTCAGAAAATAGTGCCAAAGTGGACGATTTGAACCGAATTTCCGCGCGAAGGAGGAAAGAACACTCAAGAGCGGGCGAAAAACGTGTTTGTCACGTGATCAAAATCACTTCTAACTCAATAGGTAATTGATTAATCTAAAAAGGAAAAACACAGTTCAATTCCAAATCGCTTTCATGTTCAGGCTTTCCAATTTTATACCTTTCCGTTAAAAAATGAATTTATAAATGCGTCAAAACGTTTTGCGCTTGTTGAGCAGAGCAGTTAAGAACAGACTTAAGGGCTTAGTAAAATTTGGGTTATAAATGATACTCAGATTACATTAATCAATTTTCGAAATAACAATAACTTCTTTTTAAAAAAATTCCTATAAATATTATAATTTAATCATACTTAGTTATATTAAGTATGTAAAACGAATCACGGAAAAAAGCGCACGGAAAAAAGCGCATCCGGAAAAAATCACACCTTGAAACAAATGCATCTACACTAAAAAAAAAAAAGGTTCACTTCGAAAAAAATCACACTGTAATTAAAATAAAATTATTTTAATTAAGATGAAAACATCTCTCATAATTTTGGAGAATTTTTAGGTCAAGTATAAGGTGTTAGGGGCAACCCCCTCTTTTAGTTAATAGCATTGCTACAGCTTTTTTGAGAAACAGAGGATATATGGTGTTCTATAAACAAATTCCAGAAGGTATACGCCGTATACCACCATATACCCTCCACTACATCTCTGTACACCCAACAGAGGTTTTAATGAAAGGGAATCGTGCCCGTTATGAACACATGAAGATTTCTAATCACCATTGTGAGACATATAACTTAAAACAACACAAAATTAAATTCCTCAGTATAATTATTATTTTTTATTATTACTGTATATTATTGCTAAATTTTCGTGAATCATCAGTACTGCAAAAGGCAGCTTGGTCGATTTAAACAATTTTAATAAATATTAGCTTTATCCATGTTTTAGCTTATTTCCTTGTTTTCTTTGTTTTGAAAGGTAGAGGGGCGAAAACCTTCAGGAGTACAACCTTGCTTTCCCCATTTGAAAAAGGCGGGAGATGGAAAAGATAAGGCCAAAAGATGACCTTGGTTTCCGCTGACCGCTTAGATTTTTCGGGATGGACAATGAAACTGAATCCAAACACTGAATAACAATAATAATAACGATTTTTCATTGTTTATTTTTTTATTAAATGATTGAAAAAATTATGATAGGTTTTAACTGTTTCTTATTAATTGTAATTTGTTTTGCGTTGAAAATTGGTTAATTTAATTATTTATGTAAAAAGAAATGCGCTAAATTTTAATTAGTTCATGTTATTGTTCATCTTAATTTACGCTAAATATTTATTTTTGAAAACTAGATTTTTGATAATTAATGTCCCAAGTTACAGACCATGAAATGTATTTTTAAAAAATGAAGCGAAAAATTATTAGAAAATATTAATGTACAAAACTCTATTGCATGTTAATAACTAATGACATTACTAATTTGTGCTTTTTATAATTTAATTATTACTCATAATTTTACTAATTAAAGCATAGCTTACATTAGTAATTAGAGTGTTGTTTTAGAAACCTGCAATTCTTGATAGCTATTCAGTATTTTAACACAGGTAAAAATGATAAAAAATCAGATTTACTTAAAAAAAAATCGGTATGATATATATATATCATATATGATATATATATATCATATAAAAAATGATATATTTTTTTCCTTTGTTAGAGTATTTTTAGAAGACTGCAAAGCACAATGCAGAAACATAAATCGCATGTTTTAATGCCTAAACCTTAGCCATTGAAGATATATTTAAAAATATGAAAATCAATAAATTAATTTTGTAAACAATTATTTTTCCTTAAGATGTTTAAGTGTATAATTTATTTATTTTTAAGCATTAACTATCTAATTTTCAACAAATTAAACACAAATTTTATACACACAAACTTTATGGGCGCTCTACCTCAAGAACTAATGCACGGAATTTAATAAAAATTTATATTCAGGTAGTCCCTGATCATGAGAAAATTAAGGCTGAAATCCTGTGGCTTCTAAAATGAAAAATTTCATTTCAAACTTACAACTACTAATAATAATAAATCTAAAAATAGGAATCCTTAATTAAATCTGAAAATTGTTATCAAAATAACATGAAAATTAACTGGGATTAAAATGTACTGTTTTTGTTATGTTATTGTACATATCACAGCCGCAGCAAAGATCAGGACCGAAACTAAGGGGGGGGGGGGCAGATGGGGCATGTGCCCGGACGCTAGAACGAAGGGGCGCCAAATGAAGGATTATACCTTTCGAATGGATCATTTTCTTCTGATGGACTGATGGCTTTCATTATTATGAAACAGCCATTATAAATGAAGTGTTAGGGAAGATGAAAGAGCATCGTAAAAGAAAAATTATGGCCCTTTTTTTCCCTATTCTGACCAGAAAAACAGAGGTCTAACTTTTTACGCCTGCTCTTTCATCTTCACCTAACACTTCATTTATAATGGCTGTTTCATAATAATGGAAGCCATCAGTACGTCAGAAGAAAATAACTCGGTTAAAGCGGAAACTCAGTTCAGCGAGACTAGGATAATCGGGACTCTACTGTATGTTTCATTTTAAAAGCGATCTTTAGAATATTTTTGTTGGTGTTCAGAGGGGGGTCATGACCCCCGTGACCTCACCCTTGGATCCGCCATTGTAGATTACGTAGTTCAGTATTACATATTTTATGTTTACATATTTTAAATTTTAAAATAAGTCGGCTATTAGAAAATTAGTTAAATTATCTTTGTAAATATACTTTGCAGAGAAGGGGGGGGGGGGGGTGGTCGCCAAAATCCATGTTTGCCCCAGGTGCAAAAAAGGCTAGTTTCGGCCCTGGCAAAGATGATGCGAGTAGTGCCCTCAATTAACCCCTTATTCTCGCTCCAGTCAATATCATGGGCTGAGGTGTCGTTCCTTATTTTTCGTGCCCGTCATATTTCCGGGCTGGAGATTTACTGCTGGAAAAAAAACTCTTTAAACCAGAAAAATTTAACTGGCATTTCGGTGTGAATTGTTTGAATAGTAGCGTTTGGTTTGGTTTTTGGCGCTGATTGTGATGTTGGACTTTGTATTGCATCTTTCGAAATATGTCACACTCAGAAAAAGTATTAATCATCAAATTTTAATGTATGTTATATTATTTCAAATATTATTTGTAAAAATGTGTTTGATGATGATAAGTTAAGATCTAAGATGTGAAAAATAAAGGTCTTATTCGCATTAATTTGTATGGTGTAAAACAAACATTAAAACACAGAATTCTCGCATGATGGCTTTTCCACAAATGTGAATTTGTTCTATAACATCTTTTTTTTTTCTCCTTAAAAAAAACTAATTGCATATTTTATATGGAAACCTGATAATTATTCAATTTCTGTAATAAAAAATAGGTACTTTTTTATGGTTTTTCCAAATATTAAGAGACCGTTAAGGGGTTAAGGTAGGCGAGGTCAGGTTTCATCAGCGCCGTCAGTCATCTTTATAATAATCATACATTTACCTTGATAAAATTTCCAAACAACGCCGCCATTTCAAAATTTCTTTTTTGCGGGCGGGGGACAAGGTTTATTTAAAGGACAGCAAATATTTAATTTGATCTTATATATACCAACTTACACATTTATATATGTATGTTGTGTGTTAATCATTTTAAATTTACTTCTAAGACAATTTCGTTTACGTTCGAAACAAGGAAGATAGTAAAAATTCTGTTTCGTTCTTAAAAACTTGTTTTAGTCTATTTTTTTAATCATACGGGGAGAAAAATTTTATCTGAATCTTACCATAAAGTTTACCAAAGATCTAGATTTCGAATTAAAATTTTGCAAAGACAAGTGTCAAACATACTTCAACATGAAAGGTGTCAAAAGTAAAAAGAGGAGATCTATATGTTGGTATGCTTACAACATTTTCTAAATATTATTGCATTTCATTTCTTTCTTTTTTATATTTCAAGTAAGTAAAAAGTTAACTGGAAATATCAAGAAATTTATTGCACTTACTATGCTCATTTTATACAAAATGATGAATAACTTGACTACTTAAATAAAATGGTGGCGCTGCAAATTATATTAGATTTAATTAAGGGTGTTCTCAAATCCAAAAGGGCAACTTTCTGACATATTTAATTTATTTTTGTTCGAAAATGCATGAAACTAGCTGGTGTTGTTGTTCAGAAACTATGTAATTGAGCTGTTTTTTCCATTTTTTTGCAAACGCAATAGATCTTTCAGAAAATAGTGTCAAAGTGAGCGTTTTGAACCGAATTTCCGCACGAAGTAAGAAAGAGCACTCAAGAGAGGTCAAAAACCGTGTTTGTCACGTGATCAAAATCGCTTCTAACTCAATAAGTAATTGATTGATCAAAAAATGAAAAAAAACAGTTCGATTCCAAATCACTTCCATGGCCAGGCTTTCTAATTTTATACCTTTCCGTTAAAAAAATGAATTTGTAAATGTGTCAAAACGTTTTGCGCTTGTTGAGCAGAGCAGTTAAGAACAGTCTTAAATATCACTTTTAAATTACTTGATTTTTATGCTAGATAACAACGTGTTATTTTTTTAATTTACTGAATTTATTTATTTTTTTTGTTGTTATTTACGGCCCGAATGAATTAAGCTTAGAAATAATTTTTTATGTTAGGCAAAACACCTAAGCTTTTCAAATAATTTTCATCTTAGACTTTAACACGTATTTACATAATTTTTTTAATGTAGAAAGTTTGTGCACAACCATCCTCCCAACCACCATTCTAATTGAAGTACTACCCCCCCTGGGAGGAAGGAAATGGCAAATTAAAAGAAACTCATCCGATCTGATGTCTATATACTTAGAATACTACTATATACTTCCACTTCTATATCCTATATACTTCCTGCCAAAATTTTTTCATCTAAATCCGTGATATATTCGGAGTTTGTAAACCCCCCTCCCCCCATAGCCGTACCCCAAAAGAACAAGGAGACTAAATAATATATATATATATATATATATATATATAAGTACCTGATGTTTATATTCTGATTTTCCGTACCTTACAAAATTTTATCATTGAGGCAATACAGGTTTTGAGATACCTTTTAAAGCCCCCTCCCCCCAACATCTCCGTCCCGAGAGAGCAAGGACGCCAGATTTCAAAAGATCATCTCAATCTGGTGTTTATATTCTGAGGTTAATCATGTGTATTATTATCAGACTTATTTAATATGTGATTTGTAAATGGTGTGCTTTTTCCCGGGGCGCTTTTTCCCGGTACGCTTTTTCCCGTCTACCATGTAAAACAATATAAAAAAAGTGCTTCATATATGATATTTTTAAATATTATTAATCAAATTTGAAAAGGAAATAATTTAGAAATTATATTCTAAAATTATATATTATATATTATTTCATATTCATATTCTCATTCATATTATTTGATTAAAGATAAGAATAGTAATAGAAATAGAAAATTTTTACAAATGTTCTGTGATAAAACATAGTAATAATTATTTATTCTGGGAGCCATCCTCAACACGTGCTGACAATATACCTCCCCTCTCCCCAAACATAGACATTATATTGCTAAGTAAAAAAAAAAAAAAAAAAAAAAAAAAAAAAAAAAATCAATAAAAATTCTTATTAGAACACGAGAAATTGTTTCCCACACGCAAATTCATGGAACTGACCCTAACCACTATAGCCATCTACCCTAGGGTCTCCTAGATAACAGCTTTGTTTGGCCAACTATGGTGAACATGAAAAAAGCCGATGATAAGAAAGTACAAAAGCGAACCCTACTTTGTACAAAACATTTTACAAGACACTGACAAATGTAAGTGAAAGTTACGCCCCCATTGCAACTGTTCTTCGGTTTTTAAAAGACATTTAAAGAATACACGGATTTTCGTTAAAGTACGGGAAAGATTTTATCAAAAATAAGCCTTATAATGTGCAGAATTTTTCTTTTCAATTTAGTGAATCAGTGTTTTTAATAGATATTTTTTTTACATTTTACCTCATTTATTTTTTTATTTCCTTTTTAATTACTTACTCTGTTTTGTAAAATTTCTCAGAGATATTTAAAACATACAGCAGTAAATTATATAAAACAATGTTAGATCTAACTTTTGTTGTAGCCAAAAATTTTAAGAGCTTTATATATTTTAAAAAATCATTCTTTTCCTATAGAAGATGTAAGTGAAATAATAATACAGTATAGTGTAACTTTATAATAAAAATGCTCGTGCTAATTAGTGTACATGCATTATATCCTGTAATAAAATATCACAATCACTATCTTTAAACATACACACACACATACATATATATACATATATATATATTTACATATAATTTACTCATATATAATTTATATTTATTATATTTACAGAGAAAGAGACAAAGAAATTAAAACAAAAACATTCTATGCTTGCCAACGCGAAACTTTCCATGGACACCTTTTTAAACATAAAAACACGAAATTTGCAGGCATTGTTTTAGAAGTGATTTGTAATTCAATAGTATTTTTAAATTTTCGATAAATATATTACATTTTTGGTTGTAAGGAACTGTTGTTTCCTGACGCCCTTTGTCCGGCTGTCGCCGTCGCTTCAGGAAAGTTGATATAAAACGCCAACTTTGACAGCATTTTTTTTGTACGATCCTTCGACTTTATCAAAAAATGGGCAAGCTGTTTGCTTTTACAGTTTCTAATAAAGAACACCTACACAATTAAAATTACTTAGATGATATTAAAGTTTATGTAATAAACCCAAAAAATTCGTTTCTAAAACTTTTAGGCTAACTCAAAATCATTTATTTTAAAAAATCCCTCACTTATTCCTTAAAGCAGGGCCGAAACTAGACTTTTTTGTACCAGGTGCAAAGAGGGATTTTGGCGCCCCTCCCCCCCCCCCCCCCTCTTTCGCAAAGTATATTTACAAAGAGAATTTTACTAATTTTCTAATAGCCTACTTATTTTAAAATTTAAAATATGTAATCATAAAATATGTAATACTGAACTACGTAATCTACAATGGCGGATCCATGGTGGAAGTCACGGGGTCATGATCCCGCCCCCTCTAAACATCAACAAAAATAGTCTAAAGATCATTTTAAAAATGAAATATACAGTAGAGTCCCGATTTTCTGAGTCCCACTTAACCGAGTTTACGCTTTACCCGAGTTATTTTCTTCTGATGGACAGATGGCTTCCATTATTATGAAACAGAAAAAAAAATTATGGCTATTTTTTTCCCCATTCTGACCAGAAAATCAGAGTTCTAAATTTTTACGACTGCTCTTTCATCTTCACCTAACACTTTATTTATAATGGCTGTTTCATAATAATGGAAGCCATCTATCCATCAGAAGAAAATAATCCATTCCAAAGTTATAATCCTTCATTTGGCGCCCGTTCGTTCTGGCGCCCGGGGCACATGCCCCCTCTGCCCCCCCCCCCCCCTTAGTTTCGGTCCTGCCTTAAAGAACCTAAATGAGGTCTTTTTTTAACAGAAAGAATGTGTAAAATGTATTCAATAACTTAAAATTTTAATAAAAATAAACATCCCACTTTTCAGTTTGAAAATTTTAAGAACAAGCGATTTCTCTTAACCTTTTCGGGTCTGGTGTACCGTTTGTAGTACATCTCTTTTCATCGAGTATTATTTTGTCTTAATTACTTTTGTTACTATCTACATATAATAGTGATAGTATATGGCTATGCCTTTATTATTATGACTTCATTTATGTTTTGACATTTAGTATATATAACAATAATAATAAAAGTTTGCTTAATTTTCTTTACAGTGTTGGCGATTCCTTTATTTTATACACATATTTTACTCTTTAAATTTAAAATATGAGTTACTTTTCTGAACGAATCAGGTGTGAAACTCAAAAAACATTAGAAAGTTGCAATATCTGTTAAACCCTGTTGTAATACGATATTTTCAAACCTCTACAAAAACTCTTCCTTAACCTATTATCATATAAATATGAATTGAAATAGTACACAAAATAAGTACATTCATTTGATTTCAGAGAATGAGATAATCTTTATACTTCAGTAAATCTATTTGGATTGATAAGATTAACATTATTAAAGTAAAAATAATTTTGCTCTGAAAATTGAAAAAAAAATTGGACCCGAAAGGGAACCTTGGCTTTGAAGCAGGAATGTTCAAACTTTCTGCTTCGTCCGACCACATATGTGAGGAAATGTTTGTTTCGAGCCGCACATGTACAGCGTACTCTTCTGGTTTCCACCAGAGATTTTCAAGAAAATACTTAAAAAAAAAAAAAAAAAAAGACTTCTAAAAAAGATTTGCATCTGGACTAGTACCTTAGCCATTTACGCTTATAGCCTCTCTTCCCCCATCAACGAGAGTTAGGACATTTTTCTATAAAAATCTAGGGCTCGAAAATGTTTCTTCCACCGGGACTAATTTAAAGAGTCGGGATCTCATCATAAATTAATTAGTGTGGCCAGACACAATTTTTTTCTTTGCTTCAGATTATTACACAATTAATTTAATAATTTAAAATATGTAATAAGAAGTACGTAATACTGAATTACGTAATCATCTTTGTCAAATAGTGATTCATGACCCTGAAAACGAAATCCAAAGGAACAGAAAAAATTCCGCTTTATACAGTTTTCGATCTTAGCAGGTATAATTGTTGGTATTTTTTCTATTGGGAACATGTAATTTTTTCATTTAAGACAGGATTCCGTATAGACAGATTTCATTTTCACAAATTTTACGGTACTTGTAGTTAATACAGATAAGGCGTTTAAAATCCCAATGATATGAATTACATTGTCTTAAAAGACTACATTAGTCACGTGAAGAAACCAAACTCGCAAGCTAATGTTTTAAACCTATCGGAGCGTTCTTTTCAAATTTCTCGCTTGCATTTTAATATTTTTAAATGACTTTTCTCTGTTTGGGATAACAGAAATTGATCCCTAATCGGATTCGTGTTTACTTTTTCGATTTTGGTTGCAGCCTTTTTTTCATATATATATATAAAGTTACTTTCATTTTTGAAACCGACTCCGAAAGTGAAAGTAGCTTCATAAAAAAAGAAAAAAATGCAACCAAAACCGAAAACGTACAAACTAACAACGTTAAAAATCAACTTCAGCTATCCTAAGAAGAAAAAATAATTTAAAAATATTAAAATGCAAGCGAGAAATTTGAAAAGAATGCTCCCATAGATTTAACATTAGCAAGCGAGTTTCTCCGCGTGACTAGTGTAATTTCTTAAGAACTCAAAAACCAATCTTCATTCGGCGCCCCGGTTGTTTTCCATTCTGCCGCCCGGGCATATGCCCCCCCCCCCCCCTCTAGTTTCGGCCTTGGTGGGGATCCGCAAAATTCGTGGTACAGGAATAACTAAACGGGTTAGGCAATAACTAAAATTCTATCTTCATGGGTTATCTATTCCATAAATGCCGGAATCGAGTGATTGTGCTGGTTAACAGAAACTATATTATATGAATTTTATCAACAGATAGTGAATTATCAGTTACAAATTTTAGTTATATCATTGTTTAAAAAAAAAAAAAAAAAAAAAACTCAAAAAGCTGCCCGGTTTTAAAGGGTTAAAGCAAACACTATCTATATTCTTTAATACTCAAATATAGTAAAATCCCTGAAAGGCAGACACTTCGGGATTTTGAATAGTCTTGCATCGGATCGGGATGTACCTTTTTTTTTCTTCGGGACGGGGTTACTCCAATTTCCTTTCTATAGGTTGGAGTGTCTTTCGTGGTGTGGACGCAGAAAGCTCGCACGCCACCCGTACGGGCCGAGTTCGATGCTACCTCTGGACTTTTTTTGGGTGGGGCTTGGGAGTGCTTAAGCCATTTGGTAGGCCTCCCCACCTAGCTGACCCTATAGGTTGGATTCACTCTAAATAATTCTTATGGGACATGCACATTCTACTACATTTCTTTCTATATGTCCCATTGTAACTATATTGATTTTTTAATGGGCCTCTCTTTGTATGTAAATATCTGAATTATTATTAATGCCATTAATCCATTTACACAGCTTGAAAACTGAAAAATTCTACATCGAAAAATCTTCTAAGATGGAATCACATAGAAAAGGAAAAAATCGTTATAATTAAGTTCCTTTTTTATAAGGTCTGTCATCTCTTGCAAATGTATTATTTATTTTCAAACGGATTATTATATCCATTTTGCACCGATCAAGAAATTTTTCCGTTTAAAACAGGATTTCGTTATACACAGATTCTTATAATAGGTTTTACAGCACTGTATCCCTAACCCCTAGAAATGTATATGTAAATTTTAATTTTAGAATAATGGTAATTTAAAAATCATGCATTTTCGGCAAAAATTGTTGACCCAAGGAGGTTGTTCCTTAAACAGATTTTTGCATGAGTCAGACAGGATTCGAGTCAGACAATGATTTTCATACAAACAGGGTTGTGACCGGACAAGAAAATTTCGGTCGTTGTATACTTCTAGGAAGAATAAAGCACACATCCAGAAATAAGTCAGGTTCGGCCAGTCCCGAGCCTCCAGAGAAAGTAAGATCCGGGCACGACCCAGAAAAACTGATGATCAGACTCGACCCATACCGACTCCGTGTAGGCCTCTAAATGGCATTTGAATGGGAAAAACGTGTTCTTAACGGCTGGAAAATTTTAAAATAAATTATGAAAAAAGTTGAGTTTGAGTTGTAAATTTCGTTCAAACTCACAGATTTTTTGAACTTTCGTTCAGCTCACGTTCATTTAACAAAAAGTGAGTCAGGTTCAACTCAAAGTTCACAGATAGTAAACTAAGTTCGTGAGTTTTCGTTCAATGAACGTGCTCATACCCAACACTGGTTTAGAAGTTTGATGAATAATGCGCTCTCCGGAATTATTTTTCTAATAAAATGTTCTTCAAGTGACCAGGAAAAAACGGAATTTGTTTCATTTTCTTCAAAGAAATGGGTCGCTCATGGAGGGAGTTCAACTGGGATGGTCTCTGAATGGAGGTAAAATTAGTATTGACCCTATGGGAATAAATTTCGTTCCATGAAAAAATGGTCGTTCAGGGAGGTGGTCACTTAATGGAAGTGGTCGCACACGGAGGTTTCACTGTAATTTTACAGACACTTGATATTCTTCAAAATAGCCTCCTTCTGCATCAATACATCGTTACCAACAACTCTACCACCTATTTATGCCCGCCTGGAAGTCTTCAACTGGAATGCTGTTCAGAAAGCGCGTTATGTTTTTTCTGCGAGTTCTCCAGATTGTCAAAACGATGTCCTGTTAAGCTGGATTTTAACCGCGGGAATAGAAAAATGTCCGGCAGTGTCAGATTGTGGCTGTACTGTGGTTGGGGCAGCGTTGTAGTGCTGTATTTCCCCAGGAACTGGGTCACTTTGGACGATATGCTGGAACCATCTTCTCGCAAATTTTCCGCGTTTGAAGTTCTTGCGTGACAATTTGATGCACAATCGATTTCGTAAGTCCCAATGCCTCCGCAATGATTCGGACATTCATCCGACTGTCAGAGACCAAAAACACTTACATTTTAGCCACATTCTCTGAAGTTCGAGAAGTTGATGGACGCCCAGCGCGTTGCTCGTCATTGATATCCTCTCTTCCGTCTTTGAATGCTTTGTACCACCTAAACTCAATTGTTAGTCTTTAGTTAGTCGATTGTTAGTCTTAGACAAACAATCCTTCCAATAGGCTTCTCGTAACATGGGAAGCCTCTGAGTAGCCGATTTGTTTAGTTTTACACAAAACTTTATGGCGTATCTCTGCTCGACAGTCCACGTCATTCTGAAAATCTAACGCATCATTCAAACGCGTGTCTGCTTCACGAACGGTCTGTGCGCTGCAAAGACTCAAGGCCAACCGGCTTCCGCTAGAATCTGTAGCTGCCAGTCCCCACCTCACATATCGCTCGTAAACTCCGTCCCTTTGGCTTTTGCTTGGCGCGAAAAAATCAGTCTCATTACTGTTCTTAACTGCTCTGCTCAACAAGCGCAAAACGTTTTGACGCATTTACAAGTTAATTTTTTAACGGAAAAGTATGAAATTGGAAAGCGCCTGGCTATGGAAGCGATTTGGAATTGAACTGATTTTTTCCATTTTTTGATATATCAATTACCTACTGAGTTATAAGGAATTTTGATCACGTGACAAACATGTTTTTCGCCCGCTCTTGAGTCTCTGTCTTCCTTCGCGCGGAAATTCGGTTTAAAACGCCGAATTTGACATTATTTTCTGAAAGATCTATTGCGTTTGCAAAAAAATGGAAAAAACAGCTCAATTACATAGTTTTTGAATAACAACACCCGCGAGTTTCATGCATTTTCGAACAGAAATAAATTAAAATTTATGTCAGAAAGTTGCCCTTTTGGATTTGAGAACACCCTTAATAATCAGGCCATATATAACAGTTCTACAATGTTTCAAATAGAATGACACCATTAAAATACAATGCAAACGATTTTAGGCATCATCTTTCACCTTCATAGTTTTATTACAGTATTCTGAATATATTGGAAAGTGTTTCGTAATCCATCCTGGACGCACGATTTTCTGTTCTTGTTTGTTTTTTAACCTGACTGATTGTGTGCTGTGTTTTTATTCGTAATTAATAAGAACAATTCTTATTTTGCAGTTTCTATTGATTTTAACTCGAATTGTTTGGAATGCTCATTCAAGGAATTCGGAAGTAAATCAATATTTCTTTCTTATATGATTACATAAATAATTTAATTAAACACGAAATACACTGGTATTCAAAAATTAAGGAAAAGTCACAAATGCTAATTTTCAAATACGCGAACACTCAAAAGGAAATAATATAATTCAAGTAATTACTATCTCTACAACACAGCTAGTCCATATAACATCTCATTCATGTCACACATGGTCACAATAGTCACAGTCACTACAGTGAAGCAAAAAAAATAGAAAATTCCATACATCTCATTATGAGTCTCAAATGATTACTATATGTGACTCCACTGAGACGTCACTGTGACTGCTGCTTTGGGACGAGTCACCATGTGACTTTACAATGTAGTTACACTGTGACTCTCATGTGACTGTCATTTGTAGACTCAATTTCAAAGTCATCGTGAACGCTGCATTGTGATAAGATACCAAATAATGTCACATTAAAGTCACATGATGACTTTCAGGCGACAGAGAGACTACTGTGAAGTCACCATTGTGCTCTTTTGGGAAAAGTCTCCATGTGACTATAATATGATACTGTTTGGTGACTTATCATAATGCAACGTTCATGATGACTATGAAATTGAGTTTCAAAATGATAGTCACATGAGAGTCACAATTTAACTACATTGTAAAGTCACCTGGTGACTCGTCACAAAGCAGCAGTCTCATTGACTTCTCAGTGAAGTCACATATAGTGATCATTTGAGACTCATAATGAGATGTATGGAATTTCCTATTTTTTTGCTTCACCGTAGTGACTGTGACACTTGTGACCATGTGTGACATGAATGAGATGCTATATGGGCTAGCTGTGTTGTAGAGATAGTAATTACTCGAATTATATTATTTCCTTTTGAGTGTTCGCGTATTTGAAAATTAGCATTTTGTGACTTTTCCTTAATTTTTGATAACCAGTGTATTTAAATGAAAATTTTTATTTTTCGTTATATACTTTCTCAATTAACCTCTATCAAGTTGCAAAAAAAAACATTTTTTACATGCTATCTTTTAACGCATTAACTCTTTATCTACTGAATGGCTTTTCAAAAATAATCAAATAAATAAATAAATAAAAACAGAAAGCTATGTTCGAAACAGAACATTTCCAATAACAAAATTTCTCTTGTTAAGCCTTTATGTACTGAATTATGAATTAATGAAAATTTTATCTTCAAAAGCATTTTTCGTGAATTGTTTAAACTACATTAGAAGATTTACATAATCATTTAATAAATTTTAGAAGGATTTTAGAAGAATTGAAGGATTTAGAAGGATTAATTAAATATTAATTTATATCGATTTTGAGCGATATTTATAATCCTACTCAAATCTTTTATTTTAAGTATTTTTCTTAGCATTTTGTAGAATTAAGAAATGTACAAATATAGTGTTCTTACAATAGAAATATAGAAATATTTCCGAATTCCCCCCCCCCCCCAAAAAAAAAAACCCAAGAAAGCTGAAAAGATGCAAAGGCAAAACAAATCATTCTTTTAAAAATATTTTTGTTATGTGTAACCAATAATGCTTTTGGAACAAGATAAAGTAAAGTATCTGTAACTCATTCTAAACTGTATTACAACTCATTGATGTATTAAATTAATTTTATAAAAAGTTATTTAAATGGTATTTATAAATACCGTCCGTAGATAAAGGGTTAAAGACTGACTTTCCGTTTTCCAAACATTATGTTTGTGATTTTAATTTGAACTACTCTTAGGCCAAAAATTACATCATTAACTATATTAAAAAAATATTTTTGTAAAACAAAAACAAAAATTTTGTATTTTTAATGAATAAAAATAGTCATAACTAAAAATATTACCACTGTAAATACATAAAATTAGTTCATTTTAAACACACATATTTCTTTAGTATCTTTACCGAATTTCATGACATTCCATACATACTTTCTCAAGATATCATGCGCGCAATGACGTATGGAGTAAAAACAAGTTGGAAATTGTTCGTCAAACGTGGCAAATGAGGTGCGTTCGTACTATAACTAGTTTTATAATAATTTTTTGCACCGCATATTGTATGGGATGTATATTTTAGTGCACTCCATAAGTGCATATCCATTTCATTCTGTTCGAACGGCTGTAACATCATTAAAATGCACTTGAAATATTTATTTCCCATTGGCCTTAATGTAACGGAAAACATAGTACTACTAATACATACTTTGTATTACTGTGTAATACTACAAAATACATACTTTGAAGTTTTTCGTTAATTTTTGACTCGTTTAAAAGATACGAGACTCTTTAATTTCATGAGGAGGTATTTTAAATATAAGGGTGCATCAAACGCCCATAGACTTAACATTACCGAGGGGAATTCGAAAACTGAGTGACGAGCAGCCTTAATGTAGTAAAATACAATACAACCACGAATAAAAATATTTAAGAAGTCTCAAGACTCTTAAAATTTGAAAAAATGAAAAAAAAAACAGGCAATTTTTAACATTTAATATCTTAAAATGTATATGATTTTAAGGGAACCGAAAAGCAAAATTCAACCAAAAAATCGATTTTTACTTTTTTATATCATTAAATACTTTAAACTTTTATCCTTCCAACGAAGTGTCACACATGTTTATATATAAAAAAATAAGTGTTGAAATTATTCATTTTTTTCTAACAGTACTTCACAGCTTAGTGGCCATTTAAGGGTATACAGTGAATTCTCAAAACTAATTTTTTTTTTAATTTCCAATGAATTAAAAAAAAAAATTCTGGAACTATTCATAGTATAAATATCTCTTATTTCACAAATTTCTCTTAAAATATATTTAATAGTTCTTGAGATACAGAAAATTATTATTATTATTTTTTTTTTTTTTTGACTAGCGAAAAATGGCAATATTTCAAAATGCTCCATGCGCATCCAGTTTTCAAATAAGTGTACAATATTTTTCCATAATAATCATTTCATACATACAAATAAATGTTACTGTACATTTTTTGCATACTACTTGTAAAACATTGAAAAAAATTATTGTAACTTAATTTTTTTACATTTTTCGTTGAAAATGCATTAAAAATTCTATATAACTGAAAATTTAAATGTTTCTAAACACATTTATTTTTAGTAGCATTTGTTAACACATACATAAAGAGTATTTTAAAAAAAAATCAGGAAAATTAGGTATAACGTAATGCGCATGGAACATTTTGAAATCATGAAAATGACGAAAATGTGCATTCTGAGAAAAACGGGTTTTAGTAAATACAATGGCTATGATTGCTTAATATTTTCCTACTGACACAGTTTCAGTATATACGGGATATAATATGATTTATAGCCTATATGTAAGTTCTTTATGTTTTTATGATAAATTCACATAAATTGTGTAACTTCGACTATGTGTGACTGTGAAAGATGTGTGAAAATGTGTGACTTCGAAAAATGCAGTTCTCCAGTAAATACAGTCGTAATTTAAAAAAAAAAAATGTATGTTTGTACAAGGTAAACAAACGCTAAAAGAAAAGTTCAAGTTTAAAATACTTACTAATAAATTTAAAACCTTACTGTTTTTTTTTGTTGTTGTTGTTGTTGTTTTTTAAATTAATTAATTTATTTATTTATTTTACGCTAAAAAGATTGGCAACAACATGCAATTCGCTCTAAATGCATTGTAAACAAACGTTAAAAGAAACAGTTAAAAGATGCAGTTAAAGTATTATTTTGCGAAATCACGAAATTAATAAGTATTCAGTGCAAAATAATAACATTGAGTAAGGTCAAACGAAAAACTGGACTAAATTTTACCGCTGCGAATTGGCGAAAAACAAAACAAAGAGGCGTGGCAGAATCAGCTGATTGGACAAAAGTGCTTATAACTCCAGTAAAAATAGTCAAAATTGAAAAATTCTTTTAGCGTTCAATAGCAGGGAGATCATATATTTTTATTGTGCTAAAAGGAAAAATTCGACAGTTTGATGATTTTTTTTTTTTTTTTTTTTTTTTTTTTTTGGCGATTTTGAAAGTTCACTGTACCCTTAAATCTTTAATCGACTTTTTCTCAAAACTTGGATTTTTCATGTTTATGTTCGTTTTGCTCAATATCTATTAAACTTAAGAAATTCGATTTTTTTTAATACCTATATTATGTTATACTGTATACTTTAACACAGGGATTTAATGATTTGTTGAGAATTATTTATTTTAGGCAGTGAAATCTTACCAAAAATGCTAATTAAAAAATGACTTTCAATAAATAATTAATAATTAATTTTGAGTTTCACTTAGTAAGAAAATGGTCTGTTAAAATACGTAAATCATGTTATTCTAACTACTCTAAAAAATCTAGAGCTCTATCTTTCACTATTTCTGAGAAAAAGCTACATAAAGTTGGTGAATTTAACACGGCGGAGATAGGTCTTTCCCGGTCCCCTTAAAACATAATTTTTAGGGAAATGAAAGGTATAAGTATGTTCTTTCGTTTCATATATTTAAAAAATTACAAAATCCAGAATTAATAAGGGGGCTTCACACAGATATTTGTAGCAGAAAATTGGTATGACAGCTTACGCGCACGATTACAAAATAAATTTTGCAACTATAATGAAACTTTTGGTGCCTACTTATACTTCAGATTCCAATCATTAACATGAACCTAAATAAAGTTGTATTTAAAGCATTTTTATAATTTTAATACAAAGTTGTATTGAGCTAATACAAAATTTTGAAATTTTCAACAGTATAATCACGTTAAAAAAAATATTTTTGAACAATAAAAGGAAAGTTTGGGTTCAGTTTATACAGACTAATATAAAACATCTATTTTGAAAAATTCATGAAAAAATATTGAGAAGTTTTTGAGATATCCAGCGCGTTATGCGCAAAAAATGTCATTTTCAGTAAAATTACTTCAAAGTTTCGGAAAAGCCGCTTTATCTATTAAGCGGGTACAATTCTAAAAGCCATAACTTCTGTTCTAATGGGAATTTCGAGGAAACAATTATATCAAAGTGTTCAGAAAAGATAGGAGTTTAAAATATAAAATAATTAAAATTTCGAAAATTTTAAAGCTTTAAGAGTCTCGAGACCCCTTAATAACCTCTTCCGAGTTAGGATTCCGAAAACCCATCTTCATCTTTAGAAACTTCACAAAACAAAGAATTTTCGCGATTTCAAGAAGCCTTTATAAAAACAAAATTTCTTCTGCTGCCATTGATATTTTCTAGAGCAAAAAGTTCTCGGAAACTTATGAAAGTTGCGTTGTTATGCGCAAATTAACAACAAAAGCAACAAGGATTATTTTTCAAAGTAGAGACCATCATAGTCCACGACATTCTGCCATAGTTCTGCCAGACTCCAGATTTGCTGGAAGTAACATGGCGGCTCCTTGCAATTGAAAACTCTTGACATGCTTCTTCAACTTCATTAACCCCTTAATTTTCGCTCCTGTGATATTCACGGGCTGTGTCTTTTATTCAGA
The DNA here is from genome assembly GCA_963932465.1 of Maratus speciosus. NCBI lineage: Eukaryota > Metazoa > Arthropoda > Arachnida > Araneae > Salticidae > Maratus > Maratus speciosus. The sequence continues at coordinate 198,858,778 of OZ010798.1, read as the reverse complement.
TTGTTGGATTCCCACCAGTTTTATAAAATCGTGTAATTGGCTATATCGTGGTATCATTTTACCTGTCATTAAATAAGGCGAATATTTCTTTTCAAAAAAAGTGGGGCCAATAAGCAATTTGAATTTTTTAACCGTAATTTAATGAGACCGTTAAGGGTTTAAAGGATTCAAATCGACTGCCCTTGTAAAAGTGTTCCATTGATCGAAAGAGGCCATAATCGGATAGAGCCACGTCTAGACTGTACCACTAGTACTCCTATATACTATGCAAACTCTGCTAACTATTAGATTATAAATTTCCCAGAACTTTTTGCTCAACCTAATAGAAACGTTTCCGAAGAGTTTTCATAGTGCATTAATGAGTTTGCTCAACTCGGAATATAGGTTTTTAGGATACCATCAATTCTTAATTAAACATTTTCATGTTCAACAAATATGTTTTACCGACAAAGACGACAAATTAAAAAAAAAAAAAAAAACATTAAAATTAATATTATTTTGTTATTCTTCCATGTATAACTTCAAATGCACAGCTGAAAATGTTTAACTGAGAATGAACAGCATTTCTTAAAACCGCTATTCCGGTTTGTGAAAACTGATTAATACACTATAATAACTACTCGGGAACGTTTTCGAAAATCAGTGGCCCCAAAACAAACTTTATGAGGTGTAAATTTCCAACTTAAAATATCCAGACTGTATACGGAGAATACCTTTTCGTATACCCTCTATTATACCCCTGGTTGTTTGTTATCAATTGGTTAGTATCAGCAGCGTATATACAAGGGGGATTTAAAAAGTTCGCAAAATAAATCAATGATGGCAGCATCAGCTGGAATAAAATATACGCAACAGTTAGCACCAATTGTCTTGCGCAGAAAGGTCAAATTAGATACTGTTCCGTTAAACAGTCATCAATCTGAAATTGCTTTGAATGAAGTTTTAGTGTTGCAAAATGTATAAAACTGAAACGCGCGTTGTTATAAATTATTTTGTGAAAAAAGTTTGGAAGGCATCAGAAATTCAGAAAGATATGAACGGTACTTTAGGAGATTCTGCTACATCATTTGCGACTGCCCATAAGTGGGTGACGGAATTTAAGCATGGTCGTGAGAGCCTAGAAGATGACCAGGGCAATGGACAAACGAAATTTGCCTCAACACCTGAAATCGTCGAAAAAGTCCAGCATGGAGTTAAGCACAGGGTTCTTGCTGGTTTTTTACCAACATTAGCGATTTGGCGAGCAAGAGATAAAATACAGTAGCCAAATGAAGAAAAAGTTAGCAAAATAGATTTGGTGTGAAACACTGAAAAATCTATCTTGAACTCCTCATTGTATCCCTTTGTTTCAATATGTTCTAAAATAACCTATTTTTTTTTGTAATTGCTTATAAAGTAGGAATTCGACTATCCGCTACAGAACTTACTAATTCTAAATTTCTCCTAAATATGTAAATGTTTCAAACATTCTTTTAGCAGTCTTAATCAAAACAGCTATCTTTGATTTACCATTTTGAAAATATATACACTAAAAATTGCTATGAGATTTCGACTCTAACTGATAGAAAAATTGACCAGCCAATGATACTTTGCATGCAACTAAAAAATAGTATGATAAATGGCTAATTTCAACGCCGCATTCCAGCAAAACTTTTCTCTATTTCGCGCTTGATGCGAGTAATTTTGTATGTGTTTTACCGACACGACGCCGGCGCATAGATAGCGATTAACTGACAGCAGTACACTAGATAGTGATTAACTGGCAACTGATACCTATCGCAAAATGCTTTCTGTGTCTTTGGTTGTTGCTAAACTGAATTTGTGCTGAGTCAGTATGTCTATAAATAGAGCATTGTAAATGGTATGGTGCGATTGAACGTTTGAAGTGACATCCATCGTTCAGCAAAGCGGATAAGGATCTCGACTGTATTGGCAAACGCACACACACACACACACAAAAAGCAGAAATTGAGCACTCGCAATTTGGCGAGTTTGATTGTTCGTTTACTCGCCAAATGAAGCATTTTGCCGCGATTTGGCGCAATGCCGAGATTTTGACAAGATGGGTGCCGCGCGTATTGAGAATGGATCAAAAGCGTCAGATAATGAGAATTTTTTTCAAGGTCAGGACCGTTTTAATATAAATAAAACAGATTCCGTCCGTCGATTTCTTACTACATATGAAACTTGGGTTCACTATTATACCCTGAGACAAAGCTGCAATCAACAGCATGGAGAAATAGTGGTTCTCAACAACCAAAGAAAGGCACTGTCCTTGAAATCAGTTCACTGAAAAAAATGAAGTACTCAAAAATGAGTAAATCTAGGTACTCATATCGAATTGAGTATGTTTGGATAAAAAATGAACCTATTCTTTCTCAATTTTGATACATCACATGTTATCAAACCTAAATGATACGATAATTTTGTACTTTGTAGTGGTTTATTTCATTCATGGCGGCTTAAAAGATGTTTTTTAATCGGAAAACAAAGTAATATACCATGGAAATCAGAGGTTTAATATGACATTTTTATTTTTTTGAAGGAACTATATGCCGTGTCTTCTTTACAACTCGTAAGGTTACATTGTGTTGTTACTGTTATCAGTACTTCTTAAATTCGGTCTGGTCGGTGTGCTAAGTGAGATAGATTTGTTCGTGAAAACAAAAATTAGAAAAATGGGATTATCAATATTTCGCCGCCGACTGCTTTGAAAGTAAGTGCTCTCTGTTTAATATTCAATACATTTTTTTTCTTGTTTAATGTAATCTGCTGTACCTTCTATAAATATTATATTAATGTAAATATTAAATTATGCACAGTATTTTAAAATGATTTAAAAGTGCTTGGAAACAATGCTCTTGTCATAAAAGTAATTGTTTAGCGTATCTTGATAATAATTTAGCTATTTTTTCTTAGTAAACTAGGGGGCTCGGCCCCCTACGAGCTCCGCTCGCCAACCCCCGTCCAGACACCGTAGACTCTAAATGCACGCTAATTTGATCGGCTTTAAAAAGATTTCGAAAGATTGATTTATAATTTAAAAAACAGTGGCGATCTCTCTATAAACGGATTTCTATTCATTTCTCTTTGATTGGGGAATTTTAACGTCAAATCCGTTGCGGTACTACTTGATTATCCCGTCAACCAATTTCGCCAAATTATATAAATCGCCAATCCACTCGCCACATTATACAAATTGACATAATTTTTATTTTAAATAACGAAAAAACGAATAAATTAGTACAACATTAATAAAAATACAAATAAAACGTCGAAATAAAAATAACTTGATGACGTAGACACGTGTAACAACATTTCAAAATAAGCTAATATAAAAGGAATTAAGTAAACAGAGTCTTTGTCTCCTGGTATTTTTTAACAAAGTGAAAAGAAAGTTGTTTTAAATGAGACATTTTAAATTAATCGTTTTTAATCTGACGTAATTTTGACCAAACTATTCTTTCTCTTTTTAATATTCACGTGAAAATACTTGTGTTAGAAATTAAATATTATTTGCGCTTTCCTAACAAAAATAGTTGAAAAGTATCCCCTTAAAATATCAAATAAATGTCTAGCGCAATTTCTAAATTTATACCGTTTTGCAATATTATTTTGTGTTCATTTTATGTAATAACTGTAATGTGACGTAAATATGACGTAATTTCTCCTATTTATGACTTCTAACGCATGTTAATAAATTTATTGCTTTGCAAATTCCTTTCTCTCTTAAAATTCACGTGTAATTATAGTTTTTATGACATAATGTTTAATAAGTTCCTGCTTTTTGTACATAATTATTTAATTCTAATTCCAAATGTTTTTTTTCTGTTTATAATAGTCACGGGTAAATAAATTTTTAATTTATTTACACGTATAAATATTTTTTTTTTTTTTTTTTTTGAAGCAAACATTATTGCTTCCGCTGTTTATACAGTTGGCAACAGTTTAAATTAATATCACTTTCTAAAATCTGTTAAAAATATCTCTAGAAATGCTGAAAATCTGAATTTAAAATAGAAATAAAAGCTCAAAAAATTAGTCAAAATAAAAAAATTAATGCAATCTGCACTCCGGCAAATTCTAACGCATAAAATGATCTAAAAATGATTAAATTCTTATGAACAGTTTTTGCTCCTATAAAACTTTTTTAGTGGAACGATTTTGTCCAATTTTAGCATTAAATATCTCTTAAAATAATTCTTCGATCTGAAAACTGTCTACATCCAGGGATGTAGTGGAGGGTATACGGGGGTATACGCCGTATACCCTCTGGATTTTTTTTAAGGAACACCGTATACCCTCTGTTTCTCAAGAAAGCTATAGTATATATATACTAGGGTATACCCTCTGCCTTGAGCGTATACCCTCTGCTTAGAACGTATACCCTCTGTTTTTTTTACGACTACACCACTGTCTACATCAGTGTGTTTATCAAACATTTCTGTATAATACTACCGATTTTCATATTTTTGTATGCATTATTTTTCTTAATATTAACGAAGAAAGACCTCCGGTCACAAAAAATTCAAAACCGGCGGCGGCGGTGACAGCGGTAATTACTTTTTTTTAGAATAGAGAGATAATCAATTAAATGTTTCTTGTTAATAATTTTCAGCAGGAAATAAATGTCAGAACATTTTTACTCTAATTTGTAGTAAAATCTGGAGGTGGGGGCTCCTTTGACAAGAATTTTTTTTTTTTCCCCATTCAACTTATTTTAGTTTTGAAAGTGTTTTATAAAAGGTGTGTCTTTTACCCCAGTATCTTATTTGGGTTTCGCACGTGTTACTAATCAGCCATCTTGGACGCCATCTAGTTTTACTTCATATTTTTATAACAGAAGCATTATTTTTAAACACTTTTAAATTATTTTAAAATACTGTGCATAATTTAATATTTGCATTAATGTAATATTTACTGAAGGTACAGCTGATAGCATAAGAAAAAAATGCATTGAATATTTAACAGAGAACAATTACTTTCAAGTTCTTAATTGAATACATACATGGGACCAAAAATGAGTACATAAACACTTCATATTTGAATACATACATAAGATCAAAAATGAGTACATATCGGTTCATATTTGAACATATCCATGGGATCGAAAATGAGTACATGTGTTTCTCAATTTTGAGTACATTTGCATCGGAGCTATTTTGAGTATGTGACGTATTTAACAAGTAATATAAAAATTTTGTTTTTAAAGTCAATTCCTACCTAGGCCATCAAAGAAAAATTTAATATAATCAAGCTAATAATTTTTTGTTGCATTAAAATATCTCAATTTGTTGATTTTCTATAAGCAAGTAGGTTTATAATGGAACTCTATGGGAATTTGGCGAAATATTACAGATATCGCCAAGTTGGTGTCACTTTTGGCGACTCATTTTGGCCGCCAAATTTGGCGATATATCGCCAAGTTGGCGACAAACTTGACGGTATTTGGCGACAGAACAGGTCCCCCCCCCCCCTATGGTAACCCTTATTGAAAATACTTTCATTGAAATTCAATAACCAATGGCGGCCATTTTGTTTCCCATGCAAAACTAAAATTAATTAATAAAAATTTAATTAATTAATTAATATTTGAAAATACTTTATTAACATCAATTGTCATCCAGTACAAGTTTAAAAAAATTTATTTCAACCTGATAGGATGAATAATGAGTATTTTATAAACGATTGAAAATTTGTACAAGATAAATATATAAATATATAAATAAATATAGGGAGAGTGTGAGCTAACAGTAGGAATTGAAAAATGAGCACTTTTTAGTAAATTTTGAGAATCCATTTTTTTCAGTATTGGCAAACTTCTAACGTCAGTCTTTTGCGATACAAAAATAATATTGCTATCTGACTATCTTCTCAAATAAACGGTGAGTATTACGCTAAACTTATAGACCAAGTGCATAAAAAAATTCATGAACAAAAGACCTGGTTTGCGTAAGAAAATCATTTTCCTTCAGGACAATGCCCGTGCCCATTCAACTGTGGTAGCGATGGGGAAATTGAATGAACTGAACTACGATCTGCTTACGTCCACCTTATTCGCCTGATTCGGCTCATTCTGACTTTCATGTATTGCCACGACTAAAAATTTTCCTTAGGGGGAAAAAGATTTTTTGCGGAAGAAGAAGTAAAAGCAGCTATCGACGACTATTTTGGAGGACTTGAAGAATCGCATTTTCGTGATGCCATAATGGGTTTGGAACATGCAATAAAACCCCCCTAAAGCGACCAAGTTCCGTTTCAATAAAAATTGGTCGCTCCGAGAGGGGTCGCTTAATGGAGGTCATGTTTAAATCCAGATTTTAGTTGTTGAAAAAAGGTAACAATTAATGCTAAAAAAAAAAATATATTTTTTATATTAGGAAAAAATACGAAAATTTAAGTATCAAAACAAAAGTTAATTACGTAAGTCAATTACTGCAGAGTTTAAAAAATGAATACATTGATGCTTGCTTTGATTTTACGGTTTTATCTTTTAAAACTTTTATTTCCAAGTCCTTTCAAAGTTCAGTAAATAAGTGCATTTTTTTTTTTTTTTTTTTTTTTTTTTTTTTGGACGGGGGCAAATAATGACGATTTCATTAATATATCTATTTCTTTGAGAGTTTCCTGACAGAATAGGGTAGGGGAGTTTATTTGCCGTCATTCTTAATTTGTCATCAGAGTTAAATTCATTGCCTAAAAAGGCTCAAAGGAGTTTAATCACTTAAAAGTTACCGAATGAAGAAAAATTCTAAACTTAGTTTAGAAGTTTGATGAATAATGCGTTCTCCGGAATTATTTTTCAAAAAAAACCTTCTTCAAGCGACCAGGAAAAAAAAGGAATTTGTTTCATTTTCTTCAAAGAAATGGGTCGCTCATGGAGGGAATTCAATTGGAATGGTCTCTGAGTGGTGGTAAAATTAGTATTGAGCTTATGGGAGTAAATTTCGTTACGTGAAAAAATGGTCGTTAAGGGAGGTGGTTGCTTAATGGAGGTGGTCGCACAGGGAGGTTTCACTGTAATTGATTGAAGTGCATTGAACTTAAAAGAGATTATGTAGAAATATAAAGCATATTTCACAATGAATTTTTCTGATTGTCCGTTTCATTTCGCATCAAATCACTCTCGTATACAGTGATTAGTGGTAGATTTAGTGGATGGTGGGGATATATTTATTATTCCACGATTGCACATTGATAGAAAATAAAATAAAGTGCATGTTAGTATACGCATGCTTGAAATACTGAAAAAATATTATATTGTATATGTGAACCCTATTTCTTCTAACACATTTTTCATTTTATTTTTTACTACAGTGGTGGCAGCTACAACTACTCCGGTACCAGAAAGTAAGATTTTTTTTTTATTTTAGAATTTAATAGATTTCTAAAAACATGATATAGACTTTAATTTATTATTATTGTTTTTGAAGTGTTAAGATTAGATACCTGAAAAATAAACTTTACATACTACTGTTTTTCTTTTTTTTTTTTTTCTTAGTACCAACTGAAGAGGCAGCAACAGGTAAGTTAATGTAAAAAATACTTACTAAAGCTTTGTAATAAGTATTCTACAGACCTTTGCATAATAATGCATGGAAAAATGTATTCAATCTAACAATAACGTTTAAAATAATATCATTTTACTAGACAAAAACAATCTAGTAAGAGAAGTCTTTAAAAAGTTACACTAGAATTTTTTTCCATCACATTTTCTCAAAGTATCATAACATGCCATATCTTATCATTCACTCTGAAAGGGACAAGGGGACTTTAATTTCCCTTTAAATGCTATTCAAGGGTTCACAGTATATGCATTATGGCATATATTTATCACACAAAATGGAAAAAAAAACATTCGAGAAAAAAAAAGGAATTTCTCAAAATATTTTAAAGATTACGCTGAACTTTTCAAAATGCTCCATGCGCATTCCGTATCAATTAAAATCACCAATATTTTTATGCAAGTTTGGTTTATATATACAAATAAAACTGCTCATTGAATTTTCTATAGGGGACACTAGGGGGAGTTGACCCACTTTTTATAAAATGATTTTTTATTTTTTAAATATTGGACTTAGAACAAAGTTTTATAAATCATTTTATTCGTTATACTATCAGTTATCAAGATAAAATTGCTACATAAGTGTAATATATAACAAATTTGAAAAATGATTGATTTTAATCATGAGAAAATAATGGGTCTAGGCTCCCCATATATAAAAGGGTTGACCACAATATAGGAGGCTTGACCCACTTCGTTTTATATTGAAATATTTATGAAGAAAAATAAAATCTGTTTTAAAAAAGCAAAACAACTTTATGCTACATGCTTTCATTATTATAAAAAAATATTTTTGAAAATATGATGATATCATTTTATTTTTTAATACAGAGTTGCCACCTACAATTACTCCGGTACCAACAGGTAAGATTTTTTAATTTTAGAATTTAATAAATTACTAAAAAACATGATGTAGACTTTAGTTTATTATTATTTGTTTTGAAGTGTTAAGATTAGATACCTGAAAAATAAACTTTACATACTTTTCTTTTTCCCCCTCAGTACCAACTGAAGAGCCAGCAACAGGTAAGTTATTGTAAAAAATACTTACTAAAAAGCTTTGTAATTAGTATTTAACAGACCTTTGTTTAAAAATGTATGGATGTATTCAATTTGACAATAATCTTTAAAATAATGTCATTTTACTAGATAAAAATAATATAGTAAGAGAAGTTTTAAAAAAGTTATACTACAAATATACTAGAAATCACATTTTCTCAAAGTATCATAACGTGCCATATCTTATCATTTGCTCTTAAAGGGACAAGGGGTCTTCAAACTCACTTTTAAATTTTTTTTCACATTAAATACTATTCAAGGGATCAGTATATGCATTATGGCATATATTTATCATACAAAATTGAAAAAAAAAAAATCGAGAAAAATACAGAATTCTTCTGAACATTTTAAAGATTACGAAGAATTTTTCAAAATGTCCTATGCGCATTCAATATCAATTAAAATCACCAATATTAGGTAGCTTTCATTACAAAAAGCTACCTATTACAGCCGTTCGGAGGAAAGCGATTTCAAAAAATTTTGATATATCTTCATCGATCATGACCCCCAGACCCCGAAACCACCCTCCGTTCAAAATTGGCATATATATATATATATATATATATATATATATATGACCTTTGTCACACTGTGACTCTCGTATTTATGAACCGATTTGGATGTAATTCGGTGTGTACATAGTACATACCAATGTATCGACCGAGTTCGTTGGCCAGCTTCATCCGCCATTTTGTTTCAAAATGGCCGCCATTTAAAATTTTTAAAAAAATTTTAAATTTGAAATGCAGTACCAAAAAAATTGAAAATGGAAAAATATTTTTTTCTATGTATTTGACCTTTATACAAAGATTCCGTAGCAGTTTTTGTTTCGTCTATATCTTAAAAAATGGCTGAGTTATAGCATTTTGAATTTCTAGCCTGGCTGACATTTTGAAACGTCCTGAATTTTGTCACGCGATAAAAGGCGTATTTATAAACCGATTTGGATGTAACTTTGTTTATACATAGTACATACCAATATCTCGACCGAGTTCGTTGACCAGCTTCATCCGCCATCTTGTTTAAAAATGGCGGCTATTTAAATTTTTAAGAAAATTTAAATTTGAAATGTGGTACCAAAAAATTGAAAATTGAAAAAATAATTTTTTCTTATGTGTTTGACCTTGATAAAAAGATTCGGGAGCAGTTTTTGTTTCGTCTATATCTTAAAAAATGGCTGAGTTATAGCATATTGAATTTCTAGCATGGCTGACATTTTGAAACGTCCTGATATTTGTCACGTGATAACGGGGGTATTTATGAACCGATTTGGATGTACCTTGCTGTGTACATAGTACATACAAATATCTCGACCGAGTTCGTTGTCCAACTTCATCCGCCATCTTGTTTCAAAATGGCGGCCATTTAAAACATTAAAAAAAAATTTAAATTTAAAATGAGATACCAAAAAATTAGAAAATGAAAAAGATTTTTTTCGTATGTGTTTGACCGTAATACAAAGATTCCGGAACAGTTTTAGTTTTGTCTATATCTAAAAAAATGGCTGAGTTATAGCATTTTGAATTTCTATTGTGGCTGACATTTTAAAACGACCTGATTTTTGTCACGCAATATCAGGCGTATTTATGAACCGATTTGGATGTAACTTGGTCTGTACATAGTACATACCAATGTCTCGACCGAGTTCGTTGGCCAGCTTCATTCGCCATATTGTTCCAAAAGGGTTGCCATTGAAAAAAAATTAAATTTAAAATTTAAAATGAGGTATTAAAAAATTGGAAAGTGAAAAAGATTTTTTTTATGTGTTTGGCCTTGATACAAAGATTCCGGAGCCGTTTTTGTTTCTGAAAATTTGTTCTTTTGTTTATATCTTAAAAAATGGTTGAATTACGGCACTTTGAATTTGTAGCATGGCTAACATTTTGAAACGATCTTGTATTTGTCACGCGATAACACACACGTATTCGCCTATTTCGATGTAAGAAGGCATGTGGATAGTATACATCAATATCTCGACCAAGTTCGCTGACCAGCTTCATCAGCCATTTTGTTTCAAAATGGCGGCCATTAAATTAAAAAAAATTATATTTAAAGTGAGGTGCAAAAAAATTAGCAATTGAAAAAGGTTTCTTTCTTAAGTATTTGACCTTGATATAAGGATTCAGGAGGATTTTTTGTTTGTCTTTATCTTAAAAAAAGGCTCAGATATAGCAATTTCAATATCTAATGTGGGTGACATTTTGAAAAATCTGATTTTTTGCCTGCGAAAGCACTCATATATATCAATCGATTACGATGTGAGTGGGCATGTGCACAGCAATTACTAAGGTCTCGACCAAGTTCACTGGTTAGCCTCATCCACCATCTTGTCTTAAAATGGCAGGCACTTTATGAAATCGCCGAATTTGGTAGCCAAATGTAAGTTATTTTAAATAAAAGCAGCTTGGATAAAGCTGACTAATTTCGCGAAATTCTCATTCATAATGATTTAGTATTGATAAAAATTAGTATTGAATCTCCTATATTCGGTTTCCACTAAATTGAGCTTCGTGTGTTTGAATAATATAAGTCGGTTTTTTTAAAATAAGGAATATGAAAGCTACCTCTTCCTCCCGGCACTGGCCGGAAGGACTTTTTTTATGCAAGTTTGTTTTTTATATACAAATAAAACTGCTCATCGAATTTTATATACGGGAGACTAGGGAGTGTTGACCCACTTTTTACAAAGTGATGCATTATTTTTTATATATTGAACGTAGAATAAAGTTTTATATATCATTTTATTCGTTATACAAGCGGTTATCAAAATAAAATTGCTACATAAGTGTAATAGATAAGAAATTTGAAAAATGATTGATTTTAATCATGAGAATATAATGGGTCAAGGCTGCCCATATATAAGAGGGTTGACCACTATATGGGAGGCTTGACCCACTTCGTTTTATATTGAAATTTTTATGAAGAGAAATAAAATCTGTTTAAAAAAAGCAAAATAACTTTATGCTGCATGTTTTCATTATTATAAAAAATATTTTTGAAAATATGATGATATAATTTTATTTTTTACTACAGAGTTGCCACCTACAATTACTCCGGTACCAACAAATAAGATTTTTTAATTTTAGAATTTAATAAATTACTAAAAAACCTGATGTAGAATTTAGTTTATTGTTATTTGTTTTGAAGTGTTAAAATTAGATACCGGAAAAATAAACTTTACATACTGTTTTTTTCCCCCTCAGTACCAACTGAAGAGCCAGCAACAGGTAAGTTATTGTAAAAAATACTTACTAAAAGCTTTGTAATTAGTATTCTACAGACCTTTGTTTAATAATGTATAGATGTATTCAATTTAACAATAATTTTTAAAATAATGTCATTTTACTACATAAAAATAATCTAGTAAGAGAAATTTAAAAAAAGTTATACTAGAAATATACTAGAAATCACATTTTCTCAAAGTATCATAACATGCCATATCTTATCATTCGCTCTTAAGGGGACAAGGGGCCTTCAAACTCACTTTTAATTTTTTTTCACTTTAAATACTATTCAAGGGTTCAGTATATGCATTATGGCATATATTTATAACACAAAACTGAAAAAAAATGGAGAAAAATACAGAATTCTTCTGAACATTTTAAAGATTACGAAGAACGTTTCAAAATGTCCCATGCTCATTCAATATCAATTAAAATCACCAATATTTTTTATGCAAGTTTGTTTTTTATATACAAATAAAACTGCTCATCGAATTTTATATAGGAGAGACTATTGAGTGTTGACCCACTTTTTACAAAATGATGTTTTATATTTTATATATTGGACGTAGAATAAAGTTTTATATATCATTTTATTCGTTATACAATAGGTTGCCAAAATAAAATTGCTACATAAGTGTAATATATAAGAAATTTGAAAAATGATTGATTTTAATCATGAGAAAATAATGGGTCAAGGCTGCCCATATATAAGAGGGTTGACCACTATACAGGGTGTCCGGTCTCAACGGTGTCCAATGGCTAATTCCTAAACCGTTAGTCATAGACATATAGTTCCAATTACAAAAATGTTTTAAATCAGGTAAAGAAACATTTTAAAAGCGATTTGGGTCAATAAAAACATTTCTTAAAAAATTACGAAATTTAAATTTTTATACGGTCCCCGGTCCTATAAGTTATATTTAGTATTTTTTTCCTATTACACTGACAAGTAAGACAAAAAAAGTCCCATTCATATACCGCTAAAATTGAGCGAGTTATGAAACTTTAAAAATGCATGACTTATGCCACCTTTCTACTCTGAAAACAAATGAGTTCGGCTTGGCTTTGAGGGATCATATACCAAGTGCTTAAAGTATTCGGAGATCTTACTTCATGTGTATCTGCGCTTTGAAAAAAAATCCTACAAGTATTATGATTAAGTCTCAAATTGGCTAAAATAACATATGTTTTATTTTGTCAGGATTTGAGACTGTTTCTCTTATGATTTCTTTTAACAAGAATTATGTTTTTTTTATAAGTTTTTATGTTACTTCACCAATCGTATGTATGTTTTTCCGGTTCAAAATTTGTACTCGAACTTTAACCCACTTTTAAATATCCGATCGAGATTGCATTTTACATACTGACGCAATACCGATAACAATCTAATGTTATTAAGATTTTCGGTGGTTACCATTTATACTTATTTTACAGGATAACACAAAAAATTTCGGATAGATTTCTGCCAAGGAGTTTAAGAAAAAGTTTTAGATTAGATAATACAAGACTGCGATTGTTGGGTTTTGTAACTTTTATGTATTTTTTAGCACGGAATCTGAAAATTACCTTAATTTTTAACCATCATGTAAGGATATTTCGCAAATCATAAATTTTCAACTTTAAAGAATAACAAAAATCGAATACTATAAAGTAGAGGAGATGGTTGTGTTTTTTAACTTTTGATAATTGATTTTTACGCACTTTTTAGCACTGAATCTGAAAATGACCTTCATTTTTAACCATCACGTTAGAATTTTTTTGCAAATCACAAATGTCTTGGTTAAAATATAGCGAAAATCTCATACTATAAAACATATGTAAAATATTTTTTATTTTATTTTATTTTATTTTATTAAAAAAATTATTCGATATTTTTGCTTATCCTGGGATTCTTACAGCTAAACAGCTGAGTGGTCCAATGAGATGAGGGAGGAAATTCAATTTTAACATTGAATTTCTTAACTTTGAAATTTGAAATTTGTGAAAAATCCTGATATGATAGTTAAAAATGAAGGTCAATTTTGGGTTCAGCGGTACAGAATTTATAAGAATTAGTTAACAAAAGCTAAAAAACATGACATAACCCAACTTTTGCAGGCTTGTGCAATCTAATAATATTTTAAAATACGTATCATTTTGTAAAGAATTGAGGCTGTTAATTTAGAATAATTTTATTTAACAAAAATTCTATTTTTTCTTTCTTCTTAAATGTTTATTACAAATTGTATATTTTCCATTAATATGCCAGAATGATTAAAGATTTTAAATTTATATTGCAATGTTAATTTTACTCCCAAACATTTTTTATATCTGACGAAATTATATTTCGACTAAATTTGTGAATGACCCCCAATTTGCAGCAAAAAATATGCTCCAACTTTAAACAGCTATTACTCGGTCAACTTTAATCGTAGAATAATGGGACTTTTTTTGTATTACTTGTTAGTGTAAAAGGAAAATTTCACTAAATATAACTTATAGGACCGGGGGACTGTATAAAAATTTTAATTTCGTAATTTTTTAAGAAATGCTTTTATTGATCTAAATCGCTTTTAAAATATTTCTTTACCTGATTTAAAATATTTTTGTAATTGGAACTATATGTCTATGACTAACGGTTTAGGAATTAGCCATTGGACACCGTTGAGACCGGACACCCTGTATAGGAGTCTTGACCCACTTCGTTTTATATTGAAATTTTTATGAAGAGAAATAAAATCTGTTTAAAAAAAGCAAAATAACTTTATGCTGCATGTTTTCATTATTATAAAAAATATTTTTGAAAATATGATGATATCATTTTATTTTTTACTACAGAGTGGCCACCTACAATTACGCCGGTAACAACAAGTAAGATTTTTTTAATTTTAGAATTTAATAAATTACTAAAAAACATGATGTAGACTTTAGTTTATTATTACTTTTTTTGAAGTGTTAAGATTAGATACCTGAAAAATAAACTTTACATACTGTTTTTTTTCCCCTCAGTACCAACTGAAGAGCCGCCAGCAACAGGTAAGTTATTGTAAAAAATAATTACTAAAAAGCTTTGTAATTAGTATTCTACAGACTTTTGTTTAATAATGTATGGATGTATTCAATTTAACAATAACCTTTAAAATAATGTCATTTTACTAGATAAAAATAATCTAGTAAGAGAAGTTTTAAAAAAGTTATACTAGAAATATACTAGAAATCACATTTTCTCAAAGTATCATAACATGCCATATCTTATCATTCGCTCTTAAAGGGACAAGGAGCCTTCAAACTCACTTTTAATTTTTTTTTCACTTTAAATACTATTCAAGGGTTCAGTATATGCATTATGGCATATATTCATACCACAAAATTCAAAATAAAAAATCGAGAAAATATAGAATTCTTCTGAGCATTTTAAACATTACGAAGAACTTTTCAAAATGTCCCAAGCGCATTCAATATCAATTAAAATCACCAATATTTTTTATGCAAGTTTGTTTTTTAGATACAAATAAAACTGCTCATCGAATTTTATATAGGGGAGACTAGGGAGTGTTGAACCACTTTTTACAAAATGATGTTTTATTTTTTATATATTGAACGTAGAATAAAGTTTTATATATCATTTTATTCGTTATACAATCAGTTATCAAAATAAAATTGCTACACTAACAAATAATATAAGAAATTTGAAAAATGATTGATTTTAATCATTAGAAAATAATGGGTCAAGGCTGCTCACATATAAGATGGTTGACCACTATATGGGAGGCTTGACTCACTTCGTTTTATATTGAAATTTTTATGAAGAGAAATAAAATCTGTTTAAAAAAAGCAAAATAACTTTATGCTGCATGCTTTCATTATTATAAAAAATATTTTTAAAAATATGATGATATCGTTTTATTTTTTACTACAGAGTTGCCACCTAGAATTACTCCGGTACCAACAGGTAAGATTTTTTAATTTTAGAGTTTAATAAATTACAAAAAAACCTGATGTAGACTTTAGTTTATTATTACTTGTTTTGAAGTGTTAAGATTAGATACCTGAAAAATAAACTTTACATACTGTTTTTTTTTTCCCTCAGTACCAACTGAAGAGCCGCCAGCAACAGGTAAGTTATTGTAAAAAATACTTACTAAAAAGCTTTGTAATTGGTATTCTACAGACCATTGTTTAATAATGTATGTATGTATTCAATTTAACAATAACCTTTAAAACAATGTCATTTTACTAGATAAAAATAATCTAGTAAGAGAAGTTTTAAAAAAGTTATACTAGAAATATACTAGAAATCACATTTTCTCAAAGTATCATAACATGCCATATATTATCATTCGCTCTTAAAGGGACAAGGGGCCTTCAAACTCACTTTTAATTTTTTTTTCACTTTAAATACTATTCAAGGGTTCAGTATATGCATTATGGCATATATTTATCACACATAATTGAAAAAAAATCGAGAAAAATACAGAATTCTTCTGAACATTTTAAAGATTATGAAGAACATTTCAAAATGTCCCATGCGTATTCATAATCAATTAAAATCACCAATATTTTTTTTGCAAGTTTGTTTTTTATATACAAATAGTATTCTACAGACCTTTGTTTAATAATGTATGTATGTATTCAATTTAACAATAACCTTTAAAACAATGTCATTTTACTAGATAAAAATAATCTAGTAAGAGAAGTTTTAAAAAAGTTATACTAGAAATATACAAGAAATCACATTTTCTCAAAGTATCATAACAATTAGTATTCTACAAACCTTTGTTTAATAATGTATGGATGTATTCAATTTAACAATAACTTTAAAAATAATGTCATTTTACTAGATAAAAATAATCTAGTAAGAGAAGTTTTTTAAAAGTTATACTAGAAATATACTAGAAATCACATTTTCTCAAAGTATCATAACATGCCATATCTTATCATTCGCTCTTAAGGGGAAAAGGGGCCTTCAAACTCACTTTTTAATTTTTTTTTAATTTCACTTTAAATACTACTCAAGGGTTCGGTATATGCTCTATGGCATATATTTATCACACAAAATTGAAAAAAAAATCGAGAAAAATACAGAATTCTTCTGAACATTTTAAAAATTACGAAGAACTTTTCAAAATGTCCCATGCGCATTCAATATCAATTAAAATCACCAATATTTTTTATGCAAGTTTGTTTTTTAGATGCAAATAAAACTGCTCATCGAATTTTATACAGGGGAGACTAAGGAGTGTTGAACCACTTTTTACAAAATGATGTTTTATTTTTTATATTTTGAACGCAGAATAAAGTTTTATATTTCATTTTATTCGTTATACAATCGGTTATCGAATCGTTTTTTGGATGCAAATAAAACTGCTCATCGAATTTTATACAGGGGAGACTAGGGAGTGTTGAACCACTTTTTACAAAATGATGTTTTATTTTTTATATTTTGAACGTAGAATAAAGTTTTATATATCATTTTATTCTTTATACAATCGGCTCATCGGATTTTATATAGGGGAGACTAGGGAGTGTTGACCCACTTTTTACAAAATAATGTTTTATTTTTTAGATATTGTACGTAGAATAAAGTTTTATATATCATTTTATTCGTTATACAATCGGTTATCAAAATAAAATTGCTACACTAACAAATAATATAAGAAATTTGAAAAATGATTGATTTTAATCATGAGAAAATAATGGGTCAAGGCTGCACACATATAAGATGGTTGACCACTATATGGGAGTCTTGACCCACTTCGTTTTATATTGAAATTTTTATGAAGAGAAATAAAATCTGTTTAAAAAAAGCAAAATAACTTTTTGCTGCATGCTTTCATTGTTATGAAAAATATTTTTGAAAATATAATGATATCATTTTATTTTTTACGACAGAATTGCCACCTACAATTACTCCGGTACCAACAAGTAAGGTTTTTTTAAATTTTAGAATATTATATATTACTAAAAATCATGATATAGACTTTAGTTTATTATTATTGGTTTTGAAGTGTTAAGATTAGATACCTGAAAAATAAAATTTACATACTATTTTTCCCCCTCAGTACCAACTGAAGAGCCGCCAGCAACAGGTAAGTTATTGTAAAAAATACTTACTAAAAAGCATTGTAATTAGTATTCTACAGACCTTTGTTTAATAATGTATGGATGTATTCAATTTAACAATAACTTTAAAAATAATGTCATTTTACTAGATAAAAATAATCTAGTAAGAGAAGTTTTTAAAAAGTTATACTATAAATATACTAGAAATCACATTTTCTCAAAGTATCATAACATGCCATATCTTATCATTCGCTCTTAAGGGGACAAGGGGCCTTCAAACTCACTTTTTAATTTTTTTTATTTCATTTTAAATACTATTCAAGGGATCGGTATATGCATTATGGCATATATTTATCACACAAAATTGAAAAAAAAAATCGAGAAAAAATACAGAATTCTTCTGAACATTTTAAAGATTACGAAGAACTTTTCAAAATGCCCCATGCACATTCAATATCAATTAAAATCACCAATATTTTTTATGCAAGTTTGTTTTTTATATACAAATAAAACTGCTCATCGAATTTTATATACGGGAGACTAGGGAGTGTTGAACCACTTTTTACAAAATGATGTTTTATTTTTTATATTTTCAACGTAGAATAAAGTTTTATATATCATTTTATTCGTTATACAATCGGTTATCAAAATAAAATTGCTACATAAGTGTAATATATAAGAAATTTGAAAAATGATTGATTTTAATCATGAGAAAATAATGGGTCAAGGCTGCCCATATATAAGAGGGTTGACCACTATATGGGAGACTTGACCCACTTCGTTTTATATTTAAATTTTTACGAAGAGAAATAAAATCTGTTAAAAAAAGCAAAATAACTTTATGCTGCATGCTTTCATTATTATAAAAAATATTTTTAAAAATATGATGATATCATTTTATTTTTTACTACAGAGTTGCCACCTACAATTACTCCGGTACCAACAAGTAAGATTTTTTAATTTTAGAGTTTGATAAATTACTAAAAACATGATCTAGACTTTAGTTTATTATTACTTGTTTTGAAGTTTTAAGATTAGATACCTGAAAAATAAACTTTACATACTGTTTTTTTTTTCCTCAGTACCAACTGAAGAGCCGCCAGCAACAGGTAAGTTATTGTAAAAAATACTTACTAAAAAGCTTTGTAATTAATATTCTACTGACCTTTGTTTAATAATGTATGAATGTTTTCAATTTAACTATAACCTTTAAAATAATGTCATTTTACTAGATAAAAATAATCTAGTAAGAGAAGTTTTAAAAAAGTTATACTAGAAATAAACTAGAAATCCCATTTTCTCAAAGTATCATAACATGCCATATCTTATCATTCGCTCTTAAGGGGACAAGGGGCCTTCAAACTCACTTTTAATTTTTTTTTCACTTTAAATACTATTCAAGGCTTCAGTATATGCATTATGGCATATATTTATCACACATAATTGAAAAAAAATGGAGAAAAATACAGAATTCTTCTGAACATTTTAAAGATTATGAAGAACCTTTCAAAATGTCCCATGCGCATTCAATATCAATTAAAATCACCAATATTTCTTTTGCAAGTTTGTTTTTTATATACAAATAAAACTGCTCATCGAATTTTATATAGGGGAGACTAGGGAGTGTTGAACCACTTTTTACAAAATGATGTTTTATTTTTTATATATTGGACGTAGAATAAAATTTTATATATCATTTTATTCGTTATACAATCAGTTATCAAAATAAAATTGCTACACTAACAAATAATATAAGAAATTTGAAAAATGATTGATTTTAATCATTAGAAAATAATGGGTCAAGGCTGCCCACATATAAGATGGTTGACCACTATATGGGAGGCTTGACCCACTTCGTTTTATATTGAAATTTTTACGAAGAGAAATAAAATCTGTTAAAAAAAGCAAAATAACTTTATGCTGCATGTTTTCATTATTATAAAAAATATTTTTGAAAATATGATGATATCATTTTATTTTTTACTACAGAGTTGCCACCTACAATTACTCCGGTACCAACAAGTAAGATTTTTTAATTTTAGAATTTAATAAATTACTAAAAAACATGACGTAGACTTTAGTTTATTATTACTTGTTTTGAAGTGTTAAGATTAGATACCTGAAAAATAAACTTTACATACTGTTTTTTTCCCCCTCAGTACCAACTGAAGAGCCGCCAGCAACAGGTAAGTTATTGTAAAAAATACTTACTAAAATGCTTTGTAATTAGTATTCTACAGACCTTTGTTTAATAATGTATGGATGTATTCAATTTAACAATAACCTTTAAAATAATGTCATTTTACTAGATAAAAATAATCTAGTAAGAGAAATTTTAAAAAAGTTATACTAGAAATATACTAGAAATCACATTTTCTCAAAGTATCATAATATGCCATATCTTATCATTCGCTCTTAAGGGGACAAGGGGCCTTCAAACTCACTTTTTAATTTTTTTTAAATTTCACTTTAAATACTATTCAAGGGTTCAGTATATGCATTATGGCATATATTTATCATACAAAATTGAAAAAAAAAATCGAGAAAAACAAGGAATTTTTCAGAATATTTTAAAGACTACGAAGAACTTTTCAAAATGCCCCATGCGCATTCAATATCAGTTAAAATCACCAATATTTTTTTATCCAAGTTTGTTTTTTATACTATACAAATAAGTACCTTTCAGGGACAAAGTACTTTCAGAAATAAAATGTTAAAATAAATGACTGGCACCGGAATTTACGAATAAATTTATTTGGAAATAAGAAATATGCTATATTTCACATACATATTAATTTAAAAAGATTTTTGCAAAATTCTGGTGCCATTGTGGCGTTTGGGAATTAAAATTAAGTGGTTTCATAAACATGCCACTGCCCCTGAAAAGGTTAAGACTGCTTCTTTCATACTTTCTAGTCCTTTCAGGTCTTTTCTACTTTTTCTATTTACCTATTGTAAGAATATTTAGTGGAAAAAAGTTCTTATCAACTTTCCCATTCAGTGTTGCCAGTGGGCTACTTTTTTTAATATCTTGCACAGAGGAGAGCATATTATCATGTAAGGAACGTTTCATATATCAGAAAGAATCAGCGTTTTGCTCTAAAATATGGAGTTTCTTGATATGTCGTAACTTTCAGTAAAATTTAATCTGCGGAGACAATATTAGGGCTGGATTAATTATCAATATATCGGTCAAATATTGATATTTTTTAACTATCGCAATAACAATATGTAAGCTCTGACTCTAACGATATATCCCAATAGCGATATCTAATCTCTGGCTCTACTTATATATCCCAATAACATTTTTTTCCCGCACCACGACTTCGAACCGCAAGAAGAAAAAGCGCCGAATATTGCGTAACCAATAACTTCTTCAAACCTTTCTCTCATCCGATAGATGCATTTATTCGCAGCCCCGCTTTATTCTAAATTCCCTCCCGTGATAATCTGTCTTTCGTTCATATCCCAGACCCAGACTAATTCATATTCTAATATATCAACATACCTATGTCCGTTCGTTACTGAATAATGGTTTAATCGTCGTTGTTTTAATTTCGCTGCTACTATTGGTTTAGACATATTAGAACATATCAAGTCTTTGATACGTCCTGGCCAATGACTTCTTCAATCCTTTCTCTCATCCGATAGATGCATTTATTCGCAGCCCCGCTTTATTCTAAACTCCCCTCCTGTGATAATCTGTCTTTCGTTGATATCCCAGACCCAGAATAATTCATATTCTAATATATCAACATACATATGTCCGTTCGTTACTGAATAATGTTTTAATCGTCGTTGATTTAATTTCGCTGCTACTATTGGTCTAGACATATTAGAACATATCAAGTTTGATACGTCCTGGCCAATGACATGAGCTAGAACATCTGTTCATTGTTGAGTCAATAATTGCTATTGTCTATAGGCTTCATTCAGTGCTCGTTCGTATGGTCTTCTCGAGCTAGTTATCGGCAGTGATTTTATATTTTATAGTAAGATGAACGTACGGTGTCGGGTAAATTGCCCGAATTATAATCAAGTGATTTAAAAAAAAGAGGCTAAGAGTAACGTGTGGCAATATTTTGGATGCCCAGGTAATGAAAATGGTGAAGTAATAAATGAAAAAATTGCAGTATGCAGTATATGCGTTCGACCGGTATTTGCAAAAGCTACTTCTAATTTATGGAGCCATCTTAGCTATAATCATCCTCTACAATATGATGGACTACATTCAAGGTAAGAATTGATTTACTTTATTTTACTGATTTACTTTATTTATAAGATTTACTTTACTGATTGATTTTATTGATAATATTCACACGGGCGTGGAAATTAGTTAAACGAATTCCAGTTGTAATTTTTCAATGAAAATATATTTCTGATTTTTTTTTTTTTATTATATAATTTCTTTAATTTTTAATAAGACAAAAAAAAATCGTGTTTTTAAAAATGACATAAATGAGCAAAAAGATAAAAAAGAACAATAAAAATAAAAAATATTACTACATCTGGGCCTTATTTTTAAAGTCTGTAAATGTAATATTATTAAATGGCATTATACTGGATGTCTGCAAACTGGGCTGGAACGCTTGGATTAACTTCGTGTCATTAGACTGTGAAGCCGTGTTTGCTTTTTGCTCTGGACATGCAGGCTAGGTCGGCCTTTTTTTCTGCTCACTCGGGGTGTAGTGCGGCACGGGTCGCGTCTTACCAGAGCCAAACCCGAAAACTCTGCTTAAAGTCAACCCGACCGACACCCGGCACACTTCATCACAAACTCGAAGTGGAAGAAAATAAATTCATATTTTAATACAACATAAAAAAGAATTATTCTGTAATATCAAATTTATCTTTTTAGTACAAAATTGAATACATATACACTCATTAATGTTCAATTATATAGTTTTTTTCATAAAATATATTCTTGACTTTCTTTTAAAATGGTTGGTCTACACGAACCGCGTGTCAGGTCGGGTTCG
Source organism: Maratus speciosus (assembly GCA_963932465.1). Lineage (NCBI taxonomy): Eukaryota > Metazoa > Arthropoda > Arachnida > Araneae > Salticidae > Maratus > Maratus speciosus. The sequence continues at coordinate 198,835,910 of OZ010798.1, read as the reverse complement.
GGTAACCTGAGACGATGCAAGAATCTAATTTGAAGACTGGGTCGGGTTTGAACTTTTTTGTAGTATACGTCGAATTGATAGTTTCCCTTACTTTACTTTTCTCTCTCTATTTTTTGGTAAAAATAATAGTTATATAATACATTTTTAATAGAAATTTTGAAGCTTTATTTTTGCTTAAAAAACTACAGAGTAATAATTTAAAAATCTATTTTCTTTTTTCATTGTTTAAAAGTTTGGATTTTCTTTAACCACATTTTCCTTTCATTTTAATTTACATTAAAAATTTTATAGGTTTACGTGCTTAGTGGTGACTCTAGAAAAAAAAGGCCGCCGGGCGGGAATTTTTCACATAGGGGACAATATTCTGAAAAAGGATACTTTTTCTCAAAAAGGGAATACTATTCTAATAAAAGGGCACTTTTTTTCAAAAAGGGCACACTTGTACCTTGTTTACAAAAAATATTTTGAGCTGGTTTGTTTAGAGTCCCTAGAATTTGTGATATTTTTCCGAGATCAACTGAATTGCCACGGGGCGTATAGGAAGTATTAAAAAGGCAGCCGGGCGCATCGGAAGAATTTCGAAAGAGCCGCCGGGTGCCAAAATAGAAATAAAAAGGGCCGCTGGGCGCAAAATAGAAATAAAAAGGGCCGCCAGGCGTAAAATAGAATTAAAAAGGGCCGCCGGCCGCTGCGCCCTGCTAAAGCAGCTTAGAGTCAACACTAGTGCTTATAATTGCTTAAGTGATCAGATCAAGATTACTAAAATTGATATACCATGTTCTATGGCCGGCACAGACGCACAAATAATCTGAAAAATCCAGTACTTTAATTTTTATACATAAATATGCGGTACAAAATTCGAAATCCAGCACCCATTGGACCTTGGCGATTCCGAATTTCGTTTCATTTTAATTAAAAAAAATATATATATATATCTACCGCCGCCCTCCACCCCACCTCCTCTCCCAAAATACAAAAAACAGTGAGTGATTTACGTCAAGAATGGTTTTCAATACTAAAAAACCATAATATTAAAGCAGATGTTTTAATAGCGAATTTTTTTAATGTAAGAAAAGAAAATCTATCCACATTGAACACTCTCTTTCCCCGCAAATTATTTATACCAGAAACACGTTTACAATACTGAAAAAAGATAGTACTTAAAAATAATAAAACTAAAGTAGATATTTGAGTTAAAAAGAAAAAATAAACAAATAAAAGCTCTATCCATGGTTTCTTTCTGCATTGAAAAACAAAATGATCTGATTGTGTAAACATATGACTTCCGATTTCTCGGAGCGAGGTGAATAAACGAAAACAAACTGCAGATGCACTCCTGCTTTTCATTCGAAGTTTCGGAAGGCGTTGTAACTTTCTAATAAATAGGGTGAACTTCCAGTAATTGACCACATGCCAGTAATTGACCAAAAACACATTTATGTGTTTAAAACAAGAATCAATGTGTTGATAAAGTATTTTTGAATGCTGAATAAAAATATTTAACATCCAATGAATTGCATAGGAAAAGATTACTTTTGCTATCTATATTCTGATTGAATGTAAAAAATCAAAGAAAATGCACCTTCTAACAATATCAAAAGTGAATACATTCTGTAATAGTAGTGTTGTTTTGTGAGTTGTTTTATTAATCTTACAGCATCAAGTTTAATTTAGTTCCATTGGTTCATAAAATGAGGTGTGTAGTTCATTTTTGTTTGTTTTAAGTTAATCATTATGCATTTAATATTAAATTCATAAGTTAAATGACGTTAAGGGGGGTGGTCAACTACTAGATGTGTGAATGTTGAAAGCATTCAGTAATTGACCAAAGTGGTCAACTACTGACTTTTTGCTTGTTTGCATCCATTCCTTTTGATACTTAAAAAAATACATAGATTTCTATTATGAAAGCAATATTCACCAATTTTTTATTTAAAAAATGAGTTCTTTCAGTAGTTGACCAGGGTGGTTAATAACTAAATATGCTTGGTCAATTACTGATCAAGCAAACACACATTTGTTATGTCAAGAGGGTCATAACACATTTATATAATAATAATGCAAGAAAAGTGTAATTAAAATGTAAAGATAACAAAATTAGTATAGTGAGGTTCTAAATATCATTAGGGTTTGTCACACAAATCTTATAAAAAAATGTTTTACCACCATCAGCTCCAAACATAGTTCGTGGTAGATTTCTATTACAATTGTTGTGGAAGTATGCTGTTAAAATTGCTATATAAAATGTTTTTTATACTGATTTTAACCATGACAAAGTTCAACCCTAATTAACTGCAGCTGTATAATAATAAAACATAACATTACAGAATTTATATTAACATTACACTAAGTTTTGACTGACAAAAATAAAAATATTACTTTTAATAATCAGTGATTTGTTCAATATATTTTTTTAAACCGTAGAAATATATATAGTTTAAATTTAATTTTGAATAATAATTAGTGTTAACTATTTTGCACAATAAGCATCCCATTTATATAAAGCATAAAGTGCTCAAAATAAATTATTCCTAACAGTAATTTTTTTATTGTACAGTTTGTTTTATTTAATGAATGCATTTCTGGCATTAAATAAATTAGACAAAAGTTTATATTATAATTAAAAAATCTGGTGACAAAAGATTAAAAATTATGTAGAGTGTTGAAGTTGATTGCCAAGTGCTTCAGAAATGTACGCATAACTGTAGCACAAATAGGACTACAACTAAAAAAAAACTTTTCACTAAACAAAAATGGTATTTAGAATATTTAAACATAATTTAAAATTAATTATAAATAACATGACAGATTTTGTCACCCCACAAAAATATAAAGCAATAGGGAAAATCTTAAATATATTTTATGCATATATCAATTTTATAAATAGAGATTAATGATTATGTATCTCGGGCCATAGGTAAAAGATTACTGGGCCATACGTGGCCTGCAGGTTGAGCATGGCTGCTTTAAAGCATATTTTGCTACTACTGCAATTTAAAAATCCTTGGCTTTATGATTTAAATTCTTTTTCTAAAAAAATTCTCAGAAATTTCAAATTCGTCAGAGTTTTTTTTTTTTTTCAGAAATTTGAAATTTTTCCGATTTTTTCTGGCTATCCAGGAGGCTAGACATTCAGTTTCTGCAGAAAAAAACTTGGCAAACTTCCCCATTTTTTCATATGATTAATTTTAAGAAGGTTTATCAGTTCAACTTCAGAGTGGTCAATTACTGACACGGTGATGGTTATTTTCTAACATTAAGTGGTCAATTACTGGCAAAATCTCCCTTGACAACTATTACATTAAATAAAATAAAATTGCAAAAAAGTAGGCAAAAAATGTTTATTTATTATTGATCCTTATAAGTGATTGTTGCTTTAAAAAAAAGTTTCAAGAAATATCTCCTTAAATTTAGCACAGAAAAAAAAAAAATGCGAAGAAACTTTCACTAAATGGTCAATTACTGGGTAGTTCACCCTAATTAAATTTTAATAAAAATTTCTTACACAGCCTAATTTACTATTATTTCAACTAGCTGAAAATTTGAAAGAAATCGGTGAATTTACATAGGAGATATGGATATATTGATTATTATTTTTTTAACAGTAATGAAAAGAAGATTTTGATTTTCATTCTTTTTCTTTTTTTGTTTGTTTGCAACTGTTTTTTTTCTCTGCACTTAAGCACTACCAACTTGATGTCACTTTCAAGTTCCTTTTTATACCATTTAAAAGAATAGAATTTGAATAATGTGTTCTCGCGCTAAAATGAGGGGGGGGGGGAGTTTTCTGTCATGACGGCTTTTTAAAAAGCCATCCGGACAAGGCGTGGGTATCTATAAGATGTATATTCATTTGTAAATAATTATATGATTATTAATGTTTTAAATTTTTTTGTTTATTAATCTTTTAAAATAAATGTTATGAGTATTTTCATAAATTTATAATGCAATGATTTCTTTGAACTAACCAAGACTCTCTGATTTCGAACTTCTTGAAATCTAATGCAGAATATCGATTGTTTTGTTTATGTATTTGTTTTTGTTAGCCAATAACTTTATTTTATTTCTATTTTTTTTTTCATTTGCAACATTTCTTTCTTCTTCTTTTTTTTTCCTTTTAAATTCAGTGGCACTTTCGAAATAAAAAACAGATTTAAATATCAAACCGAGTATTTTGCGTAATCAAGCAGAATTTTATGGTAAGTTTTTCTTTTTTGTTAGTTTCTTTCTAAAAAAATATGTTGTTATGGGTCTAGATGTTATTTACAAAATATTTATAAAAAAGTGAACTTTCCTTAGCATAGGTCTATTTCCAAATGGGATTTGAATATGTATATTTTAAAAATTTTAATGTTTTATTCATCCATAGATAAACAAATATGAAGGTATAAAGACAGAGAAATTTTCTTAATATTTTAACTATTAAGAATGTATTGATACTCTTAGAAAAAGATTAAAAAAAAAAATTCTGCTGCATCTGTCATTCACTGAAGACTATTTAATTACGAGTACATGCAATTATGACGTTAAATCTGTTTCAGTTTTTGCTTTTCACTTATTTTAATCATTTTAAAATCATCAACGTCCTAAAATTGAGAACTTTTTAGTTTATCTAGTAAAGTTTTTTTTTTAAATAATATTCTCCGTTTACGCGATAAAATTAAATAGTTAAAAAGTTATTCATAAATAATACATAAAACAGGAAGAATCGAGAACAAGCTAAAGAAAACCACTATGTAATCAATGATATAAGTGCAAATAGATAACGAATATTGGTTCCTTTTTCTAAAGTATTTATTTGTATCATATACTATATATATATATATATATTAAAAGAATATTGCGTGAGCAAATAAGTATAAAACATTAATTCTTTGCTTCCTACAGCTATTTGCAATAAAATTATTCCTACTATACCATTTGTCTTTAGCAATAAGAATTTTTTCTATTCCCTCACACTTTAAAGTAGTTATCGCGATATATCACCGATATTGATATTAACTCGTTGATATATTGCGATATTAAATTTTTGATATCGTCCAGCCCTAGACAATATAGACATTAATGCTATTAATGCTGTGTCTATCTGTTCTTACTGGGCATTTAATTGAAAACAACGGATTAAAGATACCAAAATAATCTATTTTTTGAACTAAGGTCCAACAACTTCTTATCAGCTTGATCCTAATTATGGCTCGTTATTCAAAGTGTAAACTACAGACACAACCAAATTTACATAGCACAATATTGAAAATTTAAAAATCATATGTAGATTTTTAAATTAAGAAATTTTACGAAATTTTATTAAATAATAAGAAACAAATTGTTGATTTCTATGGAGAAACTATGAGTTAGGACATCAATATTAAATACCATTTATTTACTGAAAAATCTGGGGGTTTTGACGAACTTTCCATTGTTTACTACTCAGATACAGTATTTAATTATTAAAAACATGATTCATGTTAGTAAGATATTTTATATAGGGTAACTCCGGGAGAGTCGCCGCATACGGGATAGATGCAGCACCCCTTGTATCTCTTGTAATTATCGATAGATGGTCGTCAAACGCACAGTACAGGTGCGCAATGAGATTATTTTAACCAGTGTGTAGCGTGAATCCCATTTCGATGTTTACTTGTAGAAGTACAATCCTTAATTTGACGTAAGTGCATGATTTCACTGTCCAAACTTTTAAACACATTATGTTTAAATACTTTTCATACACTAATTACTAAATGCATGCATGATTTCGAAGTCATAACTAAGTGTAGCGGTTATATTGAGTATTGTGTGTATGGTTACGCCATTTCCCTTAGCGATGGTATATAACTATGATGGCCGACGTCTGCACCATGCAAAATTGGATACATGCCGCACTGCTATTGCGGTATACATGCTGCAGTTTCTTTTGTACGGAATGATTAAGTGTTATTAACTTTTCCTTTTCTTTCTGCACAGACTAACCATGTTAGGCATGTTATCAAGTTTACTAAAACCAAACGGGAAAATAAAAAATAAGAAGGACAAGAAAGATGCAAGTCAAGATGATAATAATGAAAAATTGGATTACGCGTAACTCAGACGTTCTTTGTAAGGAATGTTTAGAAAACTACTCCAAAAAAGAGGAAGTGTAATTGGCTTCGTTGCCCCATGTATTTAAATGTAGTTACATAAAAACTGTACTTTTTCGACACTTTTTCTGTAGATTGTAGTCTAAAAAACAGGTCGCTTAACCCATTCGGGACCATAGGTGCATATAAGCACCTTCATAAAGAGCTTACAAAATTTGTTTCTGGCACCAGTAAAAAAGAAAAGTAATATTTGACTTGTTTAATTAGAGCATTTCCATGATTATTTAAGTAAAGGTAACTTCTTTTAAAAAAGTGGTACCAACCGAATAAAATTTCTGTAAAAGCCACCTGTCCAGAAAGGGTTAACAATTAAATTATGTAAACACAATTTTACTTTTTTACTTTTCCCTTTCTAATACATTGATGTTACGTTGTTGCTGAAATAACAATTAAAATTTAATGTAAAAAGATAAATCGATAATTTTAATAGTAAAAGTAGGCAACAATTATTAATTTGAATCTACTAATGCGTTTCATTGTACTCATTTAGTTTCATTTTATTATTACGTCGTTAATTATAGTCCAGATATGAATATTTTTTTTTATATTTTTTATTTATAATTTCATTCTGTTCTTATTACAAGCGCGGCATAACTACCGAACAAATGCGGCGTCTCGGCCTGAATGTACGGGTGACGCGCCGCAGTGTAATGTTTTAGAAAAAAATTGTAAAAAAAATATTAATAATTTGTTTTGAAATTTTTCGTCACAGTATACGCGTTGTATATTTAACATTAAATAGCACAGCATGATTTTTTAAATTTTATGTCCACCATGGGACTTTATACACAAATTCAAAAAAATGTGCGGCATAAATCCCGGAATTACCCTATATGACTATTAAATTAATAGATTTTGGTAATTTAAAATTTCTAAAGATATTATAACTAGACAATTCTAAAGCGCGTTTTTCACAGTTTAATTTTTATTTTTCGTCTAATGAGCTGAGGTCTATATCTTCCGAATTGGGTAGTTTATCCCAGTTGGTGACCTTTTTTAAAGAGATGTCAGATTATAAAAAAATTGTTAGTCACCAGAACAAAGGGAATTAATTGATCGGGAAACATGGCCTCAATAATTATCCATGTTACACGACTTTTTCATATTTTTCTGATATATTCAGTGCCATGCTATGTGGTGTGGAATAACATGTTGTGTTTTTATGATGTTATATAATATAATATCATCATATGAAAGCATCAGTATCATACACTGTAAAAAATACAAATGTTTTTGAAACCTTTAAAAATATAACCTAACCACGAACGAAAATACACTAAATTCGGAGTTACCCACGATTTCCGAAAAGCGTCCTTTATCTTTAGAAACTTCATAAACCAATATCATTTTGGAGATTTAAAGAAACATTATAAAAACAAAGTTTCTTTCGCTACATCAAATTTTCGGAAACGTTTCTAAGTAGTTTTTAGCGTGCATTAATCAGTTTTCTCAAACCGGAATCGGTTTTTAGCATACTATCAATTCTCAAATAAACCTTTTAACTTTGCGTAACTGAATTTATACATGCAAGATTAACAAAATAACATTAATTTTAATGTTAGTGTAATGCTGTTAATGTATCATGTTTTTCTGTAAAAATGTTTGTTGAACATAAAAATGTTATTAAAACTTTATAGCATACTTATAACTACTTAAAAGGTGACACAAGCATATAAAAATTTTATTTAATGCAACCGTGAGATCTTTCGAACACACACGCGTTCATTTTCAAAGGGAAAAAGATGGTGGACTGAATAGAAATACATTTAAAAAATAAAAATAGTGCTCATGCGCAAGCGGTATCTTTTTCCCTTTGAAAATGAACGCGTGTTTGTTCGAAAGATCTCAGGGTTGCATTAAATAATATTTTTATATATTTGTGTCACCTTCTAAGTAATTATAAGTATGTTATAAAGTTTATTAATAACAAGGTTAAAATTTCCTTCACGACACTAGTGTTTAATACAGTGCTTTGACACTATTGACATGAAAATGTTTACTTGAAAATTGTTAGCATCCAAAAATCCTGTATTCCGGGTTAAGAAAACCGATTAATTACACTATAAAAACTATTCGGAAGCGTTTACGAAAATGAGTGATAGCAAAAGAAACTTTATTTTCACAAATACTTCTTTTAATCTCGAAAATAATACAAAATTCTGGAGTTTCTAAATATAAAAGAACGCAATTGGGAATCGTTAGTAACTCGGAAAAGTTAAATTCTATATTTTTGTTTGTGATTATATTATACTTTCGTAGATTGATCAACATTTATCTTTTTTATAGGGACAAAGGGCCATCAAAATCAACAAATTTGCTCAAATTCTCGAAAAAATATTTTTGCCCCCAACAAATTGAGCTCCATTGTTGTAAAGCTTTCATCTCCAAGTCGAACTATTGCAATCGGATGCTTTTTTAGCATTTTATTTAAATTTTTATAATTAATTAAAGGGAAGCTTATCTTTGTTTATAATTTTTGCTCTGAATGCTTTGAAATTTTTTATACCTGTTTGTTGTAAAGCATGGTTATTTTAAACTAAATATAATTGGAAATGTTAAAGTTAGTTAATTGCCGCAGTATGATGCGAAAATGCTGTAAATTCCATAAAATTTAGAAAAGATTTTTTACATGTTGGGGAGATTAGGGAGGATTGACCATAGGGGAGGCTTCACGCACCCATCAGTTTTCATATTAAAAAGAATTTCAGTTTTATCAACAGGTGTCAACCAAAGCTACTGGAATGCTCAAACAACAGTCTTTGTTTCATACAGATAATTGAAAAAAGTGTGAAAAAAAACAATTATGAGGCGTTTTCAACCTAAAACTTGTGTTATTTAGAAATAATTTGCAAGCTTTTTTCAGATAACATATATCATAGAAATTTAAGTAAGTAGGTTTTAAGTAATGCAGAAATACCGAGCTTTCATTCCAGGAATAAAGATTGTACAGTAAGATAGACTTAACATAAGAATGTGCTATTCTTTAGAAAAGTCTGTGTGGGGAGACCTGACCCAGTCAATGTGAGCGAGGTTTGACCAGATGCTCAAGGCTCCCTTAATTAAGTGGTTTTGGAAATCTTTTTATTATACACTGTGCATAATGAAAGGTTAATGGTTAGATATATAAAAAGAATGTAAATTTGTTCTGTAAAGCTACAGTTAAATGGGGTGATGGAAAAGAAAATGTTTAAAACTGATTAAAGAAAGATTGGAAAAATTGCTATAGTATCCACTGCTAAAAAAAAAAAAAAAAAAAAAAAAAAAAATAATAATAATAATAATAATAATAATAATAATAATAATAATAATAATAATAATGAAATATAAATGGGAACAGTGTTGCCAGTGGGCTACTTTTTTAAAATTCAGATTCCTTGATTGGCACCATTTTTCTGAAATGGTAAAATTCCCCTTGTTTTCGCCTTAATTAATATGTCGTTACATAAGGCGAAATTTACTATATTTTAAAAAACTGGTGCCAATGAAGAAATCTGAATTTAGAGACTTATTCTATAAAATGTTTCAAGTTAAGATTTTGGTGGATTTGGTTTAGTCTTCTGTAGAACAGATAGACGTAGCATTAATGTCTATATTGCCTACGCAGACTAAATTTTACTGAAAGGTACGATATAATTAAAGAAACTTCATATTGTAGACAAAAACGCTGATTCTTTCTTATATATGAAACGTTCCTTCAATGATAATATGCTATCTTCTGTGCAAGGTATTAAGAGACTTACTCTATAATATGTTTTATAAGATTTTGTTTGGATTTGGTGTCTGCTTCTGTAGACCAGATAGTCTTCTAGCATTAATGTCTATATTGTCTACGCAGATTAAATTTTACGGAAAGGTACGACATAATATTAAGAAACTCCATATTGTAGGCCAAAATGCTGATATTTTTGCTGATATATGAAATATTCATTCAATGATAATATGCTATCTTCTGTGCAAGGTATTAAGAGACTTACTCTATAATATGTTTTATAAGATTTTGTTTGGATTTGGTGTCTGCTTCTGTAGACCAGACAGTATTGTAGCATTAATGTCTATACTGTCAACGAAAATTTAATTTTACAGAAGGAAGACTTGATATTAAGAAACTGCATATTGAAGACAAAGCGTGGATTCTGTCTGATATATGAAACGTTTGTTCAATGATAATATGCTATCTACTGTGCAAAGTGTTGAGAGACTTATTCCATAAAAAGTTTCAGAATAAAATTTTGATGAATATAGTATATTATGCCGTAGACCAGATAGTCTCGTAGCATCAATGTGTATATTAAGTTTAAAAGTTAGTTGTTCTACAATTTGGAATATTTTGTGTAACTACAAATCAGCTTTATATCGAAGTTTTTAAATATTGCTTTTGTTGCATTAACGTGATCAAGAACTGTAAAAATAATAAATATGCTCTTTTTATAAATATTTTGAAAAATATATGCTAATCCATATTTATGTAATCCAATATGTTAATTATTAAAAACAAGTTTATTACTTTTTCAAAAAACATTGTGCCAGACTTTCACTGAAAAAAATATTAACTATATTAATTTGAATTTCCATTTTCAATTCTCACTTAAGGACTATTTTAAAAAATTGTAATACTGAACAAATAAATTCACATCTGTGTATTTTTTAAATAATTATTTGCTTGTCTTAATTCTGCCAGTTACTTTTTTTTTAATCTCACACCATCTCTTTTTTCAGAAGAAACAGAACCTAGCATACCTACAACCGAAAGTGAGTTATTTTTTCTATTATAAAATCTTTTTATTAAAAAATTAAACTGTATAAGTTTTGACGGAGTGATATCTTCTTCAAAATCATGAAAAAAACGAAACAAAAAACAACTAAAGCAATTGATTTTAAACTGTATTTCTTAATAAAACATTATATACATGCACCTGTAAGATAGCGGCAAGTTCGCAAATTTTATTTTATCTTCTTCCTCTCAATCATATTTGTGACATTTTGTTTGGTTGGTTGTATAGGGTTTAATGGCGCAAAATCCCTTTAGGGATATACTGCACCAATGTGCAGTTTTTTAGATTTTCCAGGATCTTTCGATATAACGTTATTTTAAGTTAATTTTACCCCTTCTAAATAAGATTTATTTAATATTACTGATAAAAATTTAGCATTGAACAAAATGAATCTGAGGACCAATTTCAAATAAAAAATACTTCACAATTTATAAATTTCCATATTAGAATTAGAATCTATCTAATAACCTTATAAGTATATTTTTTAAATGTTTATATCAAACCAAGAAAAAAATAACGATGTATTCACATTTTTTGAGGCGACTGCATAAATTCGAATGATCATTCTTCGACTATTTCTTTAACACTTTATCTACTGACGGTACTTAGTACCATTAAAATAACTTGTTATATGAAATTCATTTAATACATCGATTAGTAGTAATACAGTTTAGAATGAGTTATAGATGCATTACTTTATCTTGTTCTAAGTATTAAGTATTATTGGTTAAGTTAAAAGTGTTATTGGTTACACAAAACAAAATATTTTTAAAACGATGACTTCTTTTGCCTTTACATCAGTGGTGGGATTCAAATAATTTAACAACAGGTTCGCTGCCCGAATGATTTTTAATGTACAAAAATGAAAGAAAAATGAAGCATCACACATAGATCATGAAACACTTTCCAATAATATAAGAACATAGTTAAAAAATATTTGATCCTTTGGTACAGTGAAAAAAATCCTGAAACATGTTATCCTATAAAACATTGTTAATAAATATTTGGCAATCATGAAACCCTGATCATAATTTCTATCAGAAAATGCATCAAAACAATCAGAGCTTAATTTCTAACAAAAAAAGTACCGGAGCCCTAATATTCTACAATGCTAACAACCGTAGCTTGCTCCCCCCCCCCCCCCGTCACTCAAATCTGCATATTTATATTTCATACATTATTTGCAAAATTTAAAGCTTTTTTTTTTCTTTATCAATATAAAAATTTTAAATATCTCTATCCGCATAAACTTAGCTGTCGACTATTTCCTTTTTTAGTTGTCATTCTTTCCGAATAGAAATTTTTTTTTAATTTTAAAGTTAATTAATTGAATAATTCTGCGATTAAATATGATAAGGATTATGATTCAGAAATAGTGTTAACACAAAAAAGGAATAGTTCGCAGCTGTACATTTTTATAAAAAAATGAATGAAATTTACAGAAATTAATATTTATATGCTGATGGAACAACGTTTTTTAATTTCCCATAGAATATGCTTACCTTAAACTATAATCGATTCCTTCCGCATAACAATCTTTCGTGGTTAGTTCCTGAAAATCAGATTGAATGAAAATTTTGACACCGTTATCGCAAAGATTCGATGCTTTAATAGAAAAAGAGGTAATACTGTTCGATTGCTTTCTATCAGAATAACGATATATGGCAATTATATATACTTACAAATGAAAGTAAACTTCGTAAATCTGCAGAGCAGAGCCTTAACATTCATCGTTTATTGGCTCCGGCGCAAATTAAGTCCTGAAAACAATATAAAAATAACAGAAATGTAAGTTTAAGAATTAACCCATGTTCATGACTTAAAGTTGTATATAACATATTTAGAAAAATATTATCCATGCTATAGCAAGTGAGACAAATTTTTGCACGACCAAAACTTCTCGAGTTATGACATTTAGAAATTTTAAGAATTTTTACCATTTTTTAGTAAAAGAAAAAAAAAAAAAAAACGGGCAGACAACGCTGGAAATTCGTAAAATATAAAGTATCATGTTTCGGCAAGTTTAAATCGTACAATGTCTTTTCATTTGTTAGAGTTAGAAAAGTATATTTTTCTAAATATAACTTATAGGACTCGAGGAACTTATCAAAATTTTGTATTTGTTACATTTACGAAAATAACTACTTTCGTTTAAATAACTTCTAAATTATGAAGAAAAATATAAAAAAATGTGCAGTTGGAAGTATATATCTAAATCTGACGATTTAAGTATATTAGCCATAGATCAGCGATAACAAGGAACATTCCGTGCCAAAGCAAAGTATCGTTTATTCGAATAATAGTGTTGCCCGGGTCCGTGATGAATGACTCTTAAATTAACCTGAAATTTGTATGATTTTATATCTTTAAATCTATTTTATCTGAATTTATATTTTTTAATGAAAAAATATTGAATTGAAAGTATATGCTATTTGATATTTTACTTTCTGCGCAATTTGATTTGTGTAGTCTATGCGCACCGAAAGCGAGCTCAAGTTTTCACTGATTTCGTCGAAATTTCACACATTTTATTTTGTAAAAAATATTTCTATCCGTCCGAAAGATTCAAAATTTTTGTAGATTATGAAAATCTGATCTATTAAGAATCTCAATACCATCTCAATTTGAGATACTCTTAAAAGATTGTGTTCAAATGCGGTAGTTTAATTACTTTTAGAGTAGAAAAATATCGTCTTCGTGAGGCGCGAAATGACCTGCATTTGCCAGTGTATTTGTAAGGGTTAAAATTCCTATTTTTAAAAACCGATTGTCCCATCGATAAGAAGGTGGTTTTAGATTTACGAAAATATTATTGGTTTGTCAGTACCTCTAAAATTTCGCCCTGAAGGAGCGAAACCCCGACGAAACACTCAGATTTTTACTGATTTCGTCGAAATTTTCACTCATTTATTTTCCAAGAAATATTTCTATCCGTTCGAACGTTTCACAATTTTTGTAAGTGATGTTAATCTGGTCTATTGAGATGCTCTAAAAAGATTGTGTTAAAATACGGACGTTTAGTTATTTTTAGCGTAGAAAAAATAATATCTTCGTGAGGCGCGAAGTGACCTACGTTTACCAGTGTATTTGAAAATGTTAAAATTCATATTTGTTTAAAACCAATTGTACCAATTAGAAGAGGGTTTCACTTTAAGAATATATTTTTGGTTTGTGAGTACCTCCAAAATTGCGCCCTGGAGGGGGGTTGCAATAAGAGAAAAAAAGTTTTTCGGAAAAACGGCTCCTTTTGAAAACTGTTTTTCAATTGCGATATTTTTGTTTAATTTATTGCGGCATTCGAAACGTAGATCTTTCAGAATATGTCTTTCATTTTTAACTTTACTAAGCGGTTTGGCCAATGTAAGTTAAGGCATCAGGAGACATTTAAAGCTAGCCTCACAAAAATTTTTCAGTCTCGTACGTGCCGTAGATTTTGCTAGCCATCGCACACACACAGACAGAACAAATCTTTCTATTATTGGCATAGATAAGTAGTTAGTGTAATTTTTAATAACTTTGCCATATAACTAGGATTAGCCTAGTACTGTCAATTTAGTTACCAAAATTCTTCAAAATTTCGTTTTTTTAAGTTGAATTTTCTCTTACAGGTTTGATGAAGAAAAAATATATTATTGTTCCAAATGAAATATTATTTTATTAAATGAAATTAAGCAGGACTTATCACAGAGTTATGCCTAGAAAACAATGTTGTGTAGATAAACATTTAAAGAAAGCAAATTAATGCAAATGCGATTTTCGCATTTGAAGTTTCATTTTAACAACCGGTTCGCCAAACTCAGCACAAATTAACAACCGGTTAAACCGAACAGGTGCGAACCTGCTGAATCCCACCACTGCCTTGCATCTTTTCAGCTTTCTTGGCGTTGGGGGTGGGGGTGGGGGATTTTTCAATTCGGAAATATTTCTGTATTTCTATTGTAAGAACATTATGTTTGTACATAAATAAAAAAATTGAGTGGGGTTATAAATATTGCACAAAATCCCTATAAATTCAAATTTAATTAATCCTTCTAAATCCTTCAATCCTTGTAAAATCCTTCTAAAATTTAGTGAATGTTTATGTAAATCTTCTAATGTAGTTTCAAAAATTCACGAAAAACGCTTTAGAAGATAAACTTTTCATGAATTCATAATTCAGTACATAAAGGGTTAACAAGAGAAATTTTGTTATTGGAAATGTTCTGTTTCGAATATAGCTTTCTATTTTTGATAATTTATTTATTTGATTATTTTTGAAGAACCATAGTGTTTTTTAAAAAGCCTGTCTGCAATGGATTTGCAATTACTTAACGTTTTTCCTAATATATATTTTCCTTTTTTTTTTATCCCACTAATGCGCAGTCTTTCGCCTAACACAACCTATGTGGATAAAATTATTTTCGAGTATTTTAAGGGTGTGTTGTTTTTATTAAACAATATTTTATAATTTCAAACAACTTTAACTAAAATTGGACAACATCCCTTCTAGCCAAGCAATATTGGGCCAATATATGTCATTTTTGGCATTAAAAATACTGCACCAGTATTCGAGTGTTTCCATTTTGCCCATACTTAGCGAATATTTCTAACCGATACTGCGTTAATTTTGTCATGAAATATTAGCCCAAAATTAGGAGGTTTATTTTTTGCTAATACTCGTAACCAATATTGCGTCAAGTTAATCAGTAATTCATTTAAAAAAGTAAACAGGGAAAATCATGATTAATTATGAATCGAAGGAAAAAAAGGAAAGGATGTTTTTTGTCAATATTTGTACAATATTGGCATTTCATGAAAATATTTTTATATTAGCCAATATTCCGCAATATTGGCACTTCAGTGGAAATATTTCCAGTGTAAAGTCACCAATATTTAACTAATATTGGCCTTTCATTGGAAATATGTCCAATTAATACGATATTTGCTTGCTAGTATTAATTGTGGCAGATTATTCTTAAAGGGGGGGGGGGGACAACTAGGAAATACAATAAATTTTATTGATCGACAAAACATCGTATACGATGGCCAAAGCTTTTGCCATATAATATTGTGGTTGTTATGTAATTTAATGGTACCAAACGAAACTAAGAGAAAACTCGTCGGTAATTTCGGTTCTGCTCTCAAACTTCCGTTTATAGGTGTTGTGACCAAACTTTTTCCGCATCCCCATTTGCTACAAGAGTTAATAATTAATTGAAATTAGTGCTGACTTCGAGCTAAACTTGTATTAAACGCTCAACGGTTTTGTACAATATTGCTTGCAGGTTAATTTCAGCCCAATTTTCGGTCACCATAATGACCATAATGACCTCTACAGGAGGATAACAATCCTTTTTTGACTTGGCTATACTGAAATATGATGGAAACACGTATGGCCTGCCCTCGTAGGCCACTTTCTACTCTGGTTGTATCATGAACATAGAGTGTTCAACAAACATGTTTTACATAAAAGCATTATAATTTTTTTTAATAACCATAACAATATAATTAATATTGTTGCGTATATAGGGTTCTTCCAATATTATGGTGTATGATCTCAAATGAACCACAGTCTTTAAAGAACGAAGCAATTTATTCACAGCTATTTCCAGCAACAGAGTCCTTGTAATTCACCAAATAACACTAAAAATAGGGAAAATAGTCTAATAAGTGAACAAAATACTGCCGAAATATCTCACAGAGACTCTCTACACGACATCTCAACACAGTATGCAAAAACGTAAACAAGTCGCTAAATCAAGTAAACCCGCTCTGAACGTATCGCATCAAGCGTTTAACTTACTACTGAGCAACAAGTTGCTCCGCTCTCATATATATAGGAGTGAGGAAATCTTCCAGAACTTTCCACAAATTTCTTAGCTAGAAGTATTTCATGAATCCCCTCGAAAATACCGGAACAGCATTAATGAACCCCCGCACCTATAGGGGGGGGGGACACACGGCTCTGTCGCCAAATATCGCCAAGTTTTGGCGATATATCGCTAAATTTGGCGCCTACAATAAGTCGCCAAAAGTGACGCCTATTTGTCACTATTTCCAGTATTTCTCCAAATTCCCATAGACTCCCATTTAAATCCAATAGGGTTTACTTGCTTGCAGAAAATCAACAAATTGAGATATAATAATGCCACAAAAACTAATATTACAAAATTTGTAAGACTATTATTTTGTAACTTTTGCATGTCTTTATTTAGTTATGCAGCTGAAAAGGCTGAATTGCGAACTGACAGCATCCAAAAAAAAAAAAAAAAAAAAAACGGTATTCTTCTGAACCAAAACGTTTCTGAAAATCAGTGACAGCAAAATAAACTTTGTTTTGATAAATACTTTTTTTAAATCTTGAAAATATATTGGTTTGAGAGGCTTGTAATGGTAAAAGATACTTTAAAGAATCGTGGGTAGGTCGAAAGGGGTTATAGTATATTTCCGTTCATAGTTATATTATATTTTCGTAGAATAATAATAATTAAAAAAAAAGTTTGCCTTTTTTTGCAGTGGTGAGATGATTTTAGGCGCTCCATGAGAGAACTTAAGGTGTGTCTCAAAAATTTTTCAAGATCATTTATTTAATTACTTCACTTTTTAATTTAAAAATCCATCTGACTAATGACGCATAATAAAACTTTAAATCAGGGATGGCGAACCTATGGCACGTATTAAAACTGCTCTGGCACACGAAAAAAATTATAGATTATATTCAGTTTACGGAGAACAATCCATTTTATGTTTTTTTACAAAAAGTATAGTTTTTGTAACAGGTATATAATTTACCTTAAAATAAACTTTTACTTTTTAATGAATTAATGTTTTACTTTTGAATGAATTAATGTATTACAAATTTTAATGAAAGCGCTCTGTAGCGTCATTTTCTCGCCAAAACCATTCAACATATAGTTTTTTTCAAATCATTTTGCTTCTCTATCACATTTCAAAGATATTACTTTTGAAAATTGAATTTTAAGAGATAGTTTGCGTAGTAATATATCTAATTGACACGCTTTCTACTTCAGATTAGGTTTTATTTTATTTAGGTTTAGGAGTTTAAGTTGAATGAATTAATGTATTGCAAATTTTAATGAAAGCGCTTTGTAGCGTCATTTTCTCACCAAAACCATTCAACATATAGTGTTTTCCAAATCATTTTGCTTCTCTATAAAATTTCAAAGATATTACTTTTGAAAATTGAATTTTAAGAGATAGTTTGCGCAGTAATATATCTAATTGACACGCTTTCTACTTCAGATTAGGTTTTATTTTATTTAGGTTTAGGAGTTTAAGTTGAATGAATTAATGTATTACAAATTTTAATTAAAGCGCTCTGTAGCGTCATTTTCTCGCCAAAACCATTCAACATATAGTTTTTTTCAAATCATTTTGCTTCTCTATCACATTTCAAAGATATTATGTTTGAAAATTGAATTTTAAGAGATAGTTTGCGTAGTAATATATCCAATTGACAACGCTTTCTACTTCAGATTAGGATTTATTTTATTTAGGTTTAGGAGTTTAAGTTGAATGAATTAATGTATTGCAAATTTTAATGAAAGCGCTTTGTAGCGTCATTTTCTCGCCAAAACCATTCAACATATAGTGTTTTCCAAATCATTTTGATTCTCTATAAAATTTCAAAGATATTACTTTTGAAAATTGAATTTTAAGAGATAGTTTGCGTAGTAATATACCTAATTGACACGCTTTTCTACTGCAGATTGGGTTTTATTTTATTTAGGTTTAGGAGTTTAAGTTAGTTTAGGTTTTATTATATTTAGGTTTTAATTTTAAATATTGAATTTTAACTATTAATGTATCAATTGAACCTGTTTCTGCCTGAAGATCTAAAAATGATCTCATTCGGAAGTATACCATATAATAAAAAAATAAAACTCATTTATAGATTTTTAATACGGAATACGACATGATTATATTAATGAGTAAATACAGCATAATAAATAAGTTAGGAATCGAATTTAGTATAAGTGTAAAAATATTTAATTAAAAATTCTATAAGAATGTTAAAATGTTTCTGGCACGTTAGAATGTTGGTACATAATAATTTTAAAATTTTTGGTACGCATACTCAAAAAGATTAGCCATCCCTGCTCTAAATTAAGCAGATAGAAAACAATTTTTGAACAAAATAGAATAACAATACACCTACCTCTAAATTAAAACCAAAATATATACAAAAAGTTTTATTTAAAATTTAATTTGAGCGCAAAATAAAAAATAATTCAAAATTAAAAAAAAAAAATGTCTAGTTTTTCAAGTGCAAAAAAATAAATAACCAAAATATGTGAAATATTTTGGTTTTAGCATGGAGACTATAAAGAAACGCATATTTGGTTAATTTTTTTAAGCTGTAGCTTATATAGTTTGAAAATGGGCGCGCAAACTCCAGATTTACTAATCTGAGGAAACGCGTTTTAAAGTTTCAATATGAACGGACTTTCAATAGTACTCACCGTCTATAAATGATTATAATTCAAGAAATAAAGCAGATTCTTGAATGGGGTTTTTTGCATAGTGTTGAGAAATTTTAAAATATCCAAAATAAAATAAAATTCAAAAACTGATTTTTTGAAAGTTTAAAGGTCCTGTGCCCCCTTAATGTAATTTTAAAATATTCAGAATAAAACAAAATCCAAAAACTGATTTTTTGAAAGTGTAAATGTTCTGTGCCCTCTTATTGCAATTTTAAAATATTTAGAATAAAACAAAATCCGAAAACTGATTTTAGAAAGTTTAAAGCTCCTGTGCCCCCTCAATGTAATTTAAAAAAATTCAAAATAAAACAAAATTTGAAAACTGATTTTTGAAAGTTTAAAGCTCCTGTGACCTCTTAATGTAATTTTAAAATATTCAGAATGTAATTTTAAAATATTCAGAATAAAACAAAATAAGAAAACTGATTTTTTCAAAGTTTAAAGGTCCTATGCCCCCTTAATGTAATTTTAAAATATTCAGAATAAAACAAAATCCGAAAACTGAGTTTTTTAAAGTTTAAAGCTCCTGTGCCCCCTTAATGTAATTTTAAAATATTCAAAATAAAAAAACAAATCCGAAAACTGATTTTTTGAAAGTGTAAAGGTCCTGTGCCCCCTTAATGTAATTTTAAAATATTCTGAATAAAACAAAATCCGAAAACTGATTTTTTGAAAGTTTAAAGGTCCTGTGTCCCCTTAATGTAATTTTAAAATATTCAGAATAAAACAAAATCCTAAAACTGATTTTTTGAAAGTTTAAAGGTCTTGTGCCCTCTTAATGTAATTTTAAAATATTCAGAATAAAACAATATCCGAAAACTGATTTTTTGAAAGTGTAAATGTCCTGTGCCCCCTTAATGTAATTTTAAAATATTCAAAATAAAACAAAATCCGAAAACTGATTTTTTGAAAGTTTAAAGGTCCTGTGTCCCCTTAATGTAATTTTAAAATATTCAGAAAAAAAAAAATCCAAAAACTGAGTTTTTTAAAGCTTAAAGCTCCTGTGTCCCCTTAATGTAATTGTAAAATATTCAGAATAAAACAAAATCCGAAAACTGATTTTTTGAAAGTTTAAAGGTCTTGTGCCCTCTTAATGTAATTTTAAAATATTCAGAATAAAACAATATCCGAAAACTGATTTTTTGAAAGTGTAAATGTCCTGTGCCCCCTTAATGTAATTTTAAAATATTCAGAATAAAACAAAATCCGAAAACTGATTTTTTGAAAGTTTAAAGGTCCTGTGTCCCCTTAATGTAATTTTAAAATATTCAGAATTTAAAAAAAAAATCCAAAAACTGAGTTTTTTAAAGCTTAAAGCTCCTGTGTCCCCTTAATGTAATTTTAAAATATTCAGAATAAAACAAAATCCAAAAACTGAGTTTTTTAAAGCTTAAAGCTCCTGTGTCCCCTTAATATAATTTTAAAATATTCAAAATAAAACAAAATTCGAAAACTGATTTTTGAAAGTTTGAAGCTCCTGTGCCCCTTAATGTAATTTTAAAATATTCAGAATAAAACAAAATCCGAAAACTGATTTTTTGAAAGTGTAAAGGTCCTGTGTCCCCTTAATGTAATTTTAAAATATTCAGAATAAAACAAAATCCGAAAACTGATTTTTTGAAAGTTCTAAGGTCCTGTACCCCCTTAATGTAAAATAGGAAACGTTGAAAAACTCTGATCTGGACTATAATAACGCTTTTTAGCTCAAAGGCTATCAAAGCCTAAGAGCTAATGTGCCCGCAGGTTCTGTATGTATGTATGTATATAAGTACGTATGCATGTACGTAACGCAATAGCTCCTGATAAAAATATCCTATTTGCTTCAAAAACATTTTCTAGATTCCTTTTGATAAGGTGCTTCCCTGATTATTGGGGTTCTTGATTTCCCCAAGTATTGGGGTATATTGGTTAAGTATAAAGGAGGAAACGGGAGCTAACCTCAACACCCCCCCCCCCCCCCTTAATTTAGATAAATGGATTTTTCATGCAGAATTATCAGATTTGCTTTCAATTTGGTATACCGGTTTATTCTTATAAGGTGTTTCCTTGATTAGATTTGGAGGTTCATTGGTTAACTATAAAAGGGGAAACGGGGAGCTAATCCCCCCTTAATTTAGATAAATGGGTTTTTCATGCGCAATTATCAATTTTTGCTTTCAATTTGGTATACCGGTTTATTCTGATAAGGCGCTTCCTTGGTTAGATTTGGAGATTCATTGGTTAACTATAAAGGGGGAAACGGGGGACTAATCTCTCCAAATTAATTTAGAGAAATGGATTTTTCTATTTGATTTGCTTCAAATCCGGTATACAGGTTTATTCTGATAAGGCGCTTCCCTGATTAGATTTAGAAGCTCATTGGCTAAGTATAAATAAGGGGAAACGGGTGGGGGCTGATCCACCTCCTTCCCGGACATATTTTCAAAAAAAATTTATTTATTGAGTTAAAATTTCGAATTTTTTTGTGATGGTTAACTATATCATTTGTAAACAAAATCACATGATAAAACTTCTCATAGCTTTTTTAAAAAATTTTTAAATTTAAAATTTATGAAAAAAGTGGTATAACTTAAAATCGTTATAACTCGAAATATTATTTGTAGAATTTGAATTGTTTTTCATTTAAATAAACAGAAATATATATATTTTAATTTAGAGCCAGCATTTTAAAAGATATTAATTTTTGTAAAAAAAATTAAAAATATTTAACAAAAAAATTACAAAAAAAGTGGTGCAACTTTTTTTTTTAAAATCATATTTTCAAAAGTAAATATTTTTTTCAAATATGCTGGCTCAAAAGTAAAGTAAAATAATTGAAAAAGATATATTCCGAGTTTCAACCCTGTATCTTTAACGGTTCTTGAGTTATAAGAATTTAAATATGAGAAATGGTGAAAAAACCTATCATGAAGAAAAACGCAATTTCACAAGAACTCGTTTCCTTGACAACCATAGCTTGAAAGGCAGATTTTGAAAACAAACCAAAACGAAAAAATTAATATTTCCTGTTCTAATTAAGATAGAAACATGATTTAAACATCATTTTAAGCAGAAAACGGTAGAGAAATTTTTAATCCAATAATAAAAATAAAAAAAATTGAAAATTTGAAAATTTTTGTGCCCCGGACCCCCTTAATCTATTTTTCGATGGGCGTTATCCTTTGTAATAAGAGTATAATATACAATTAGAGTGAATAACCCGTAAGCTCAATGCCATTAGTTTAACTAGGCATTTTTCTTTTTAGCTCACAGGCTATCAAAGCCTGAGAGCTAATGTGCCCGCCCGTTCTGTATGTATGTACGTATGTATGTATGTATGTATGTATGTATGTACGTAACGCGAAAACTCTTGATAGAAACATCCGATTTGCTTCAAAAAAATTTTTTTAGGTTCATTGTGATAAGGCGCTTCCCTGATTAGTTTTGGGAGTTCATTGGTTAAGGATAAAGGGGGGAAAACGGGGTTAGTCCAACCCCTTAATTCAGATAAATGGGTTTTTCATGCAGAATCATTCGATTTGCTCCGAATTTGATATACCGGTTTATTATGTTAATTAACTTCCCTGATTAGTTTTGGGGGTTCATTGGTTAAGGATAAAGGGGGAAATGGGGGGGTTAGTCCACCTCCTTAATTCAGATAAATGGGTTTTTCATGCAGAATGATTCGATTTGCTCCGAATTTGGTATACCGGTTTATTATGTTAAGGAACTTCCCTGATTAGTTTTGGGGGTTCATTGGTTAAGGATAAAGGGGGAAAAGGGAGGTTAGCCCGCTCCTCTTAAATTAGATAAATGGGTTTTGCATGCAGAATGATTCGATTTGCTCCGAAGTTGGTATACCGGTTTATTATGTTAAGGAACTTCCCTGATTAGTTTTGGGGGTTCATTGGTTAAAGATAAAGGGGGAAGGGGGGCTAGTCCACCCCCCTTAATTCATATAAACGGGTTTTTCATGCAGAATTATTCGCTTTGCTCCAAATTTGGTATACCGGTTTATTATGTTAAGGAACTTCCCTGATTCGTTTTGGGGATTCATTGGTTAAGGATAAAGGGGGGGTTAGTCCACCCCCTTAATTTAGATAAATGTTTTTTTTTTTTTTTTTTTGCAGGATTATTCGATTTGCTCCAAATTTGGTATACTGGTTTATTATGATAAGGAGCTTCCCTGATTAGATTTGGAGGTTCACTCGTTAAGTATAAAGGGGGAAACGGGGGCTAATTCCCTTCAGTTATTTTTTTAGGGGCATTATTCTTTAAAATAAGAGTATGATATACAATTAGTCTGAATAGCCTGTGAGCTCAATGCCATCATTTTAGCTGGGCACTTTTCTTTTTTATTTAATATATTATCTTTTTACTTCTGCAGATCCCTTTCCTCCAGACGGCGTTGTTACAGATGAAGATGAATGTTCAACGTGTAAGAAATTTTTGTTATAAACGTATTATATGCAAATTTCGTTTAACAGATCTTCTTTTAACAGAATTCTACAACATTTAAAAAAATTTCTTGAAATAACTTTTTTTAAAAAATTTATTCAGTAGGAATCCTTCAAAGAATTCTTCTAAAATGAAAACATTACTTCTTCGAAGAATTCTTCAAAGATGATTCATCAGGGAGTTTTTTCAAAATGCATTCTTGAATAAAGTCTTCAGAAATGAATTTTTTCGATGAATTCTTCAAAGATGATTCATCAAAGACTTTCTTCAAAATGAATTTTCCAATGAATTCTTCAAAAATGAATTTTCTTAAATAAATTTGTCAATGAATTTTTCCAAAATTACTTTCTTCAATGAATTTTTCAAGGGAATCTTCAAAAATGCTTCTTTTAAAGATTCTTCAAAAATTATACTTTTAAGAATTCTTTAAAAATGGTTCTTTAGAAAATTCTTTAAAGAATTTCTTCAAAATTAATTCTTTATTGAATTCTTCAAATAGTTTACGCAAGTTATTAAAAATTTTTCTCAAACAAAAAGAAATTTGTAAATTTCTACTATCTTCTTCAAACAAATTGTTCTAATTTCTTCAATTTCTAAAAAATCGTAGAAAACAATTTCTGCAATATTTTCAAATAGAATGTCATTTTGACTTCTATGAAAGTGAACTTCGTTTGAAAAAATTGTACTTTATTTATAGGTTACTGTGAATGCTCGAATTCAAATATACACTGTTAAAAATTTTGCAGCATTCTGGCAGGTCATTCGACCGTTTTTTGAAAAAACGGTTTCATAACCATAATTTAACTATATTCTGATCCTAAAATAGCCAATAATATGGTCAGAATAGTGTTAAATTCACGGCTGTGTAACCGTTTTCGGGAAAAACGGTCAAATAACCTGCCAGAATGCTGCAAATTTTTAACAGTGTAGATTACACCACGCTTCAGTTCGAAATCAGTGGTTCAACTAGAACATAACTCTGATCGGCGTTACAGACATCTAATATCTATGAATTTTGAAAGAAGGAAATCTCTAGAAATTTGGGGGCAGGAAACTGGAAAATTTGGGAATCTTGTTGAAAAAAAAAAAAAGAAATCAAGTGGTTCTATACATATATAACGATATCAACATTTTGCTAGTTTTGAACCCCTCGCCCCCTTACGATATCATACATTATCATTTGTAGAACTCCGGCCCCCATCCGATAATATCGTTATCAATGTCTTAATTTTTTATTTTTTATTTTTAGATTATTTTTCTTTCTTTTTATGCTCTTGCAGTGATATACACATATGATTAGACATTTATTAGTCGCATTTTACGGATTAAAGAAGTCAATAAATATCAAGCCGTGAAATAAATGTGTATCAAATAACATCTAAAGGAGTAGTCAGTGTTTAAAAATATTTAATAACAGCTTAATTAATATCAGCGCATATATGCGCATATGACAGAAGAACAGGAATGCCAAATGGCGGAGTATTCCAAATTTTGGAATGAAATGATTTTATAAGCATTTAATGGCATTAATAATAGCTTTGTATTTTCATAAAAATATTTAATAATAATAATAATAATAATAATAATAATAATAAAGGTAACAGACTCTTTGGATGTAAAGAAAATATTACTGAAAAAATAAAAGTTTGGTTGGATCAAAAATGATAACGATATCAAAAAGAAACCCCCTCACCTCCCCCAGAGATAACTTACGATATCATTTGCAAGACCCCCCCCCCCCCCCCCCATAAAGTGATAACATTATATATGCACATTCCTTAACAAAGTGTTGTTTATATAATATAAATAAAAGTTTCAAGGTTTTCAAGTTTTCATATATTAGCTTATTAAATTTATATAGAATGTTATTATTGCAATGTTTACATTCTATAAGAACTAAAGATAATACATTTCCCTTTCATCTATAAACAAAACTGAAATACGCGTATCTGCAAAATATATTTTTGTTTACATAAAATCGTTTTCTGTTGTTAAATAATTACTTTTCTAGAATGATATCGTTCGTAATTTCTTTATGCTATCCTGATGCAAGTATAGGGAAAACAGTGCTTTTATACCTGACTTATCTCGGGTTAAAAGTTGAAGTGGTTAAGTTAGGCGAAAAGTTTAGTATATCCTTATGTTGAAGGTTTTTTGTAAATTCTATACAGAAAAAAAAAAATTGCTTGCATAGCGCATGGGCACATTTTTAAACCATTTTGCCCTTTTTAAAATTGATGTACTCACAACTCTCAGGACATTTTAAACACTCTTTGTATTATATGTACGTTTTAATGTACAATTTAAACATATATATGTTTATATGTACAATTTAAACGAATTGTTACATCTTTTAGCTGACATCGACAACAATACATTGTGTGTTAATTTGTATCATGATCAATTTATCGTCTTTAGGCATACCTTTCACCGTGATTTTTGAAATCAAAATTTAACCGTCAGTTCGGGAAGATAGTCATACCAAGATAAACACTTCATCAGATTTAACGATATGTTCCTATCACCTAAGTTTAAAGTTGTTAAAAATAACTCCATTATCTGAAATTCATTTTAGTTTTTTTTTATTATCTAATGTATATATTTAGATTGAATTATTGCTTTACATACAAAAGAACATTTTATCAAACTCCTTTATACTGAAAAAAAAAAAGGTTCTCAAAATTGAGTGAAAAGTACTCAATTTTAATTACGTCACATACTCAAAATAGCTCAGATTCAAATGTACAGTCGTGAAAAAAAAAAAAGAAAAAAAAGTAAACACCCCTTACTAACTCTTCAAAAAATTATGGTAGAAGAAAGTTATTGCTACCAAACGATTGGTAATAAAGTCTACTTTTAAATGATGTACATAAAATTTGTTTAGGGGACCATCTAGATATTAAAACAAACCATAACTTTGTTTTTGTTTTTTTAATAGCAGTGCACAATTCTGATAGCATAAATGAACTCTACACCCTTCAATTAGCCTAATAACAAATTTTTATGCAATTCGTACGATAAGTTTCCGAGAAATTAATTATTTTAAAATGAGCGTATTTTAGGGATTGTATCCAAATTGAAGATCGGTACTCTATCGTTGACCGAGAGAGCCCTCTTCTTGATCAAGACAACATAAACGTCATTCAAGCAGTCATTGAAGACTGCTAGATTACAGGATAGCATAAGAAATTTCAAAATATCTAGTCACTTCTATCATAGGCGACCCCTTAAACCATCATTTTGCCGTTTTTTAAGCATAATTTGAAAACTAACTGGGAAAAAAATGTGAAATTTTGGATTTCTATAAAGCAGGACTTAATGAATCTAAATCCATCAAAAAAATTGTAGGTTGCAATTCATAATTTTTTGAAATATTAATTTCAGAATTCATAATTCATATCATAAAATTATAAAAAGTGCAAATTCAGCTTATTTATGTTTGGGTACTTTAGTATTATTGCTACACAAAAAAATTATCACATTAGGAGTATAATTTCAGAAGATATTAATAAAAATATGAAAATATAATTTAACATTAGAAGCACTAAATTTTGAATGTTTATAATTCAAATGACTTGGTGTCTAGGCATAGTTTGAGCCAAAGATTTGAAATGTCTTATTAAAATTGGGTATTCCAATTTATAAAAATGAAGTTTGGGTTCGTTTTAATATGTAGATGGCCCCTTAAGCAAATTTTATATACATCATTTAAAAGTAGACTTTATTTCCAATCGTTCGGTACCAATAACTTTCTTCTACGATAATTTGTTGAGGAGTTAGTAGGGGGTGTTTACTTTTTTTTCCACGGCTGTACTTAAAATTGAGAAACACACGTAGTCATTTTTGAGCACACGAATGTCTTCAAATATGAGCCGTTAAGTACCGCCCTCCTGAACACCCCGTTTACTACAGATTAAAGTTAAAATGTACTGACATTTATTTCCCGCTCAGAATTACTAACAAAAAACATTTAATTGATTATAAAAAAGAAAAATGAGCAAAATTATTATCAAGATACTCAAATCAAATATTTTTAAGCCAAGAACATTGTTTGCAAGCACTTTTAACTTATGTTAAAATACCGTGCATAATTTAATATTTACATTAATGAACGTCTTTTATACCGCTATGAATGAAATAGACCATGATTTTTATGATTAAAATTTATGCACGCAACTGTTGAGAGTTATTTTTTATACTTAAGGTCATTAAATTACATTCTTAAGAAATTGCATTTTCTTATGCTAAGTTATCTTTCAGACATTTGTAGAAAAAACAACTAAAACACAAAGGTTCTATTATTCCAGCAATTTTTCTATTATCAGCATTTAAAGCAACGTGCTGTTTACCACTTTATTAATAGTTACGCGCGTAAGGTTTAGAGAATATTTAATATTTTAAGATTGTTGAAATTAGCGCTTCGTTTGGGTTTGATAACATGTGATGTTTCAAAATTGAGAAAGCATAGTTTCATTTTTGGTTCAAACATACTCAATTCAATATCAGTTCATCGATTTACTTATTTTTGAGTACTTCATTTTTTTTCAGTTAGAGACTTCAACATAATACGTACTCTTTAAAATAAAATCTTGATCTTAAGAAATATTTTTTAAAGCTGTTTTTGTTTCTTGCTTAGTTTCTTCATTTATTTTGCTATATGATGTATTTTATGATATCTTAAGCATATAACCCATTAAATGTTCTCCTCTGATTCTTTTTCATCTTTCTTCCTTTCTTTTTTACCTTAGTTATACTAATCTTTCTTCTTTAATTCCTTATGTAGTCGGTGACGAAAATAGGGAGCCCCCACCACATTGTTTTGGTAAGTGTTTATTATTATTATTATTATTATTATTATTATTATTACTAGCTAAAATGCCTATCGTTGCCCGCGGTTTTAAACATGTTTGATTAGAAAAATTAGTTTTAAAATTACACAGCGAACGGGCTATAAATCTCGTGCAAATATGCTCATTTTTACCCGACTGTCAAGAAGGGTTATGTGTTTCACGCGTATCTGGGTATGGGGATTTCTTTATACCCTCGAAACATCCCAACGGCTGGATGGATTTTAATGAATGAGGTCTCTATCGATTCATCTTAACTGCCCGATGGTTATAGGCTAGGTTTTGCTTTTATAAATTCAAAATGGCTGTCGTAAAATACAAAATGGTGGTAGAGACGAAAAAAAAATTTTGCGCACCCTATTGAGTGGCATATCATTGGATAGGTCTTTCAAAATGAAGACGATGTTTCATTGCCTATTTTACAGTCAGAAGCTCCGTGTTAATATTACACAACCTGGAAGTTATGGAGGTAGGATCTCTAGCTTTACTGCAACTCTAACCTTCATAGACATCTATAGGCCTCATCAAAGCAGTGTTTATAGATAGTAACTAACAATTAAACACAACTTAAAAGTATTCAATACAAGTAAATAAAAAAAAATAGGTAAATAATATAAACAAGTAATCTAAAAAAATATTTTAAGTCAATTCCTACTCAGGTCAATAAGAGAATTTTTTTCTCCCATTCTTCTTTCCTCTTGAGTGGCGCTTAAAATGCCTTGATCAAGAAGAGGGCTCTCTCGGTCTTAAAATACCTTGATCAAGAAGAGGGCTCTCTCGGTCTTAAAATACCTTGATCAAGAAGAGGGCTCTCTCTCGATTATTGAAAATTAATTAATTTAATTTAATTAATGAATTAATATTTGAACAAAACTGGATTAACATCAAGTGTCATCCACTACAAGTTTTAAAAACTTTATTTGAGCTTGATTGGATGAATAATAAGTATTTTATTAACGATTGAAAATTTGAACAAGATATATGTAGCGGGAGTGTAAGCTAATAGTAGGAATTGAAAAAAAAATAGTTTCACATTGATGAGAAATAATTAATTAGTTCACTTTTTACGCAGACGGGTTTTTTGATTTTTTAAATTTAATTGTTTATTTAATACTAGGGGGCTCTGCCCCCTGCAAGCTACGCTCGCCAACCCCCGTTCAAACACCGCAGAATCTGAGAATCTAATAATCTAATGGGTTTTAAAAATATTAGAGAAGATTAAATTATACTGAAAAAGCTGTGCAGATCTCCCTGTAAACGGGTTTCTATTCAATTCCCTTTGATTGCAAAAATTTAACGGAGAATCAGTTGCTGTTAAGACATCCAATGGTTGTTTTCGTTTTTGATTAAAGAGGATCAGTTAAACATTTGAAAAGAAGCTAAAATAAAATGAATTAAGTATTCAGAGTCTTTGTCAACCGATATTTTAAAACACTCTCTATAACAATAGCCCAAATCATGTGACTATCATCAACAGTTCCGGGCGGAACACTTTGCTTTTTATACTCTAGGTGCCATTTTGATACTTTAATATTATCCAGGCACAGGTGATAAGTCGCCAAATATTATTCTATCCCCATCATTTCATCTATATTATAATAGTTCAAGTCATCAAATACCATAAACAAATACGATCTGATCCCTTCGCCTTTCATATGAAGGTTTGGAACAAATGTCATATATATTGGCGCGATTTTTTTCCAACGCCAATTTGGGGAATGCATCAACAGCATAAACAACAACATCCTGCTTACCATATCAAGCAAAATAACGATACTTTGGCGTCAGTTAAGTACCCGTTGCGTATATGACATTGGCGTCAGAAAAAAATCGCGCCAATATGGGGCCGTATTATGACATATCTGTGCCGAAAGAAAAAAAAGCCGGGTGCAAATCTCGCCAATATCTTTTTTTCAACTCGCCATTTAGCATTTTTTTTATAGTTCGAGTGGTAAATTAAAACATTGATTTGAAGTTGAAATTAAATGTCATGGTTTGTTACATAATTTAATATGGTACAGATGTCATATTCGCCCCATATTGGCGCGATTTTTTTTCGGTTGCCAATTTGGCGAAAACATCAACAGCATAAACAACATAATCCGGGTTACCACATCAAGCAAAATAACGAAACTTTGGCGCAAGTTAAGTACCTGTTGCCTATATGATATTGGCGACAGAAAAAAATCGCGCCAATATGGGGCGAATATGACATCTGTTCCTTTAATATTTCGCCAGATGTCATATTAAAGCATGTTTGGCATGATTTTTTTTTTTTTTTTTTTTTTTTTTTTTACGAAAATTTGGCGAAAACCTCGTTTTCGAATACCAGTTACATATGTATTTTTGGTACTACTTGGTTATCCCGTCGACAAAAAATCTATCGCGAACTATAAGATTAAATGTCACATTCACTTGACTTTTAGCAAGTTACACGTGTTTACGTCATCAAGTGATTTTTATTTCGACGTTTTATTTTTATATTTATTAATGTTATACTAATTTATTTGTTCTTTCGTTATTTAAAATAAAAATTTTGTCAATCCGTACAATTTGGCGAGTGGTTTGGCGATTTATATAATTTGCGAAATTGGGTGACGGAATAACTACTACATTGAACCGTATTTTTTAATTATTTTCTATTATTTTCAAAAGGAAATAGCAAAAAAATAATTAATTACTATAGAACAAAATAATTTATATAAATTTTAAAAAGAAATAAAAGTAAATATACATTTATTATTAAATAAACAACAATAGCCGGGTTACCATGTCTATCAAAATAATGCCATTTCTGCGCCAATTAGGTACCCCGGTACGTATATGACATCTGTGCCTAATATTTTTCTTTTCGTTTTGCTTTTTTTAAAAAAAACAAAGAAGTGAAAGCCACCAATTTAAATGTTTCATTTTTAAATGAAAGTTTTGTATTTAATAAAATGATAACGAAATACAAAAAAAGCATTGTTCTTAGCATAGATTTAAAGGAGGCCCAACTGTCGCCAAATTAATTTAAAATAGTAATCTTTTCTGAATTATGAAAAAAAAAATTCTGTTTTGATTAAAATTTGTGTTGCCATCATTAGAAAAACTGTATTTAAAATTAGAAAAAAATTATTATTTCGAAAACTAATTCGAATTTAAAAATTCTAATACCAGTTTTGAGATCTGTGGATCAACACGGATTTTTGGTGTTAATTTCATCGCAAAGTATTCCATATTTTAGGAGAAATCGCCGTGAAACAAAATCAGTTGTTTAATCAGTCGATTCAAAGAATCGGTACATTTCAGGCGTTTCATATATTCGTTTCATAAATTCGTTTCATTAGGATTTTATATATATAGGGTAGATATTGAAAGCCTTGAGAAATTTTGCTTTTATACCAGTATTTGAAAAATATGTTTCCTAAGCCTAAAATATAGTCTTGATTCTTGAAAAAAAAATTGAAAAAGAAATATAAATTCATGAAAAGTCTTTCGTGATATCACACTCCCTTCTAAAAGAACACCTATGAGAACCCCTATATGAACCCCTAGCGGTCTAACCGCTCAACCAATCGAAAAGAAATTTTAGATATGCCTATTTGAAGGTATGCGGTCGAGATCGTGATGATTTAAAACAATAGAGTTCTTACGGTTACGGTTAAAGTGAAACATTTTCGAAAATTTCGAATGGAAACACCCATTTTTTTCATGCGCAAATTCATCAGCGTATTGGAAAAACCCTAAATGGAGTTAGAATGTCGAACGATGAAAATTGTCGGCTTAAAACACTTGCAAAAAAGACCATTGCGAGGAACGAAGAAGGGGCTTGAAGACATGTTTTCAATAGCCAATTTTATTTTTCACTTGGGAACTGAGCAATGTTGTAAGATTTGTTTTAAAATGTGTTTTTGAGTTGTGTTTGTGTACACGTAGTGAAAATAAAAGTGTAATCACTTGTTTTAGAGTGCTAAATATTACGTTACGTAGGAACTGATTAGGACTGAGTGCCACATTATTACACCGCAATTTTAGTCATACGTGTATCTTTTCAACGCCATTTATAGTTTTACAATGCGCTGATGAATTTGCGCAGAAAAAAAAGGGTAATGCCATTCGAAAATTTCGATTTTTTTTTTACACTAAAACCATAACCGTGAGAGATCTACTGTTTTAAATCATCACGATCTCGAGCCCATACGTTCAAATTACTAAATCTGAAATTTATTTTCGATTGGTTGAGCAGTTGGATTGCTAGGAGTGCATATATCGGGAAAGTTTTTTTATGACCACCCTGTATATATATATATATATATATATGTGTGTGTGTGTGTGTGTGTGTGTAATAAATTTTGTTCCGCACGACTTCATCGAAGTACAGAATACAAATGAAAAATGTTACAACTCATAACAAGTGTTCAAAATGTGCCTCATTAGCCGTGATGCATGCTTCACGCATGGAATCGCGAACACATTCCAATCGGCCCTGTACCGTGGACATTGCGAACCCCGACATAAACCTCCTGGATTTCTATCTCTGGGGATATCTTAAGCTTATGATGTAAGTGACACCCGTTACATCGGCCATTGATCTCATGGCACGGATCGCTGAAGCGACGGCACGTGTCCGGGAGACTCCTGGCCAATTGGAACGTGTTTGCGATTCCATGCGGTGCCGATGTGAAGCATGCACCACGGCTAATGGGGCACATATTTTGAGCACTTCTTATAAGTTGCAACATTTTTTATTTGTTTTTTGTACTTCGATTAAGTTGGTTTTTTTGTAAAATAAAGGTCTTTTTACGCTGTTTGTTATCTTTTCTTCGCGTTACGGTCTCGATGCAATTGCACCATCACAATCGCGTTTCCGACCCCCAGTTTCGATGTAATTCTTACTCCTTATGATCTGACATACCCACATTTGCCGTTTGGACATAACCTTTTGAACCACCCTGTATATATATCTTTTGGAATTCACTAAAATTTTAATAATAAGGTAAATTTCCTTAAGGGGTCCACTACTGGTGCGTTTTCCTTATGTTTATGTCAATGACATTTTCAATTTCAAAATTAAAATTTACAAGAATTTAAAAAAATACTTCCGAAGGCATACCTTAAGGAATATGTTTCTTATGTAATAAATTATGAAATTTTATTTAATTTTTAAAGAATGCATTGACAATTTCTTTCTCTTTATATATTTTATTTTAGATCGTACCCTACGCCCACCGACAACCATGAAACGTTTGTATTATTTATAATATATTAAAATTTTATTTATTTATGAAGACTAAATAAATCATTAATTACCTTTCTATATTTTATAGCGCTGCCTCCCCCAGAAGCATCTGAAAAACCAGATGTAGGCTATACAGGTTTGTATTTTTTTTTATATATATTGCATTATGATTTTATTTGCAGAGCTGCCAAGTCTCCGGAATTTTGGATACCATATTTGGTACTTTTATGTTAGCCGGGCGCAAATCTCGCCAATAGCATTATTTTTCTCGCCATTAACAGTTTTATTTTTCCTGCGTGCAAATAGAAACGAGGCATTGGTGGTTGAAATAAAATATCTTGGTTTATTATATTATTTCTTATTATTTTTAACCATTTTGAAAAATGGTTATTGTCCTCGTCAGGGTAAGAAATCAAAAGAATATTTGAAGCTTTTTATTGGTTTAATCCACATTTTATTCGTTTTCTGATTGGTATATACACTAACCTTTACTTTCAACCGAGATGGATACTTCTGTTGCCACTATGACAAAAAAGTAATAAAAACTACAAAAAAAAATAATAACTCAGAAACAAATTGAGATACAGCTTTCAAACATATTGCATTTAAAAGTACATTTTTTTCTCTATACGATGGTGTAAAAAGTAATACTGTGGGATGTTTAGAAGTTTAAGAATAAAATTTCATTTAAAATGGGTCGTCAGATTTCTTGGAAATCTTACGATGGAAAAGCCTTTTCCGGAACAGTCAATGAAATGCTTGGATAATACGTAAGTTTCAGGTGGATAATGCGTAAGTTTCATGTTTTGTCGCTTGCAATTTTTAAGTGTAATAACACTATTAATGTTTAATTCATGGCATACGTAATGTATGATCAACTCTGTGCGATTTTTTATGTCTTAAATCTTAGTCTTTGAAAAATTCATTTTCCAAATGGTCGTTGTAATTTGTTAAATTCCTTTTTTATTATCTTTCTTCTTTTTGTTTTCTTTATTTCACATGAAATGAGAGAAAGCCGTGTATTTTAAATGTATATACTATATGAATTTTAAATTATTTAATATCTTTTAAATGAGACGTTCTCAACGTTCTCTTAAAAATAATCAGAGAACGGTTTGTGTTTTAAATGAAATTAATACACGAATGATGCGATAGGAACAATACTTGGCGGTTTATCACCTGCACCCGGCTAACATAAAAGTACCCAGTACTTTAGTTCAGAATTTTTTTTTCTTTATTTAATCGGAGCATTCTGCGCTTTAATGGGCATAGTACCTTTTAACTCTTTATCAACTGAATTATGATCTAGTGCAATTTTTTTTCATGTATTTTTTTTTTCAGTTACTATGATAAAAATTAAAGGATATGCATAAAAAATACTCACCCGTGAGAAATTTAATTTGTTAGAGGTATTTAATTAAAGTGGTACTTTAAAGTACTATGTACTTTAAAGTACTAATCACACTATGGCTAAAATATTCCCGTAACAGAAAAACCACATGATATTTCAAATAAACTTTAAACTCTTAAAAAATGCTAAATAACACGAAAACACTTGCAAGTTAACAATAAAAAATATTAAATTGGCATAGTTTCATTTTACTCATGGGAGTTCTCAAAAGGTGGGATCATTAAACGTTAACTATATGTAATTTTTAAAATTTTCAAATTTAAGGCCAATTTTTTTTAATAGTATAGTATTTTGTCTATAAATATAATGTATAAATATTTTATAATAGTATGTCTACAAAATTATACACAAACAGCAACTATTCTGGAAAATTAATGATTAAAGCATTTAATTAGCAGTTACGTACGTTACAAATTTTGGACACTCTTTCGCACGTACGTTACAGATTTTGGACGTTGCTCTTAGTATTTAAAAAATTCTTAAGACTAAGAATGTAGTAAATGTGTCTGTATGCATATATATATATGTATAATTAACTTTTTGTTATCCAGTAATAATAATAATAAAATCAAATACTTTGTTACGTACGTTACTTTCGGACATAACAAAATACAGAAAAATTCTTTATAGAAAAGTCCTTCTATCTCCAAAAAAGCAATAAATCAGCCTGCCATCTCTTAACGAAATAATCAAAAAATCATCCGTTTCCTTTATGCATTCGTTGTTTACCATTAGAACCACCTGGAAAAAAGCTAAAACTCTTTTTCTTGGTGGTACATTGGAGGAGTTAACGTTATGAATGTCCGAAACTGGCCTCTTTAGCATAAAATAATAAAACTTTAAGATATTCATACAAAGCTTTTACAATAAATTATGTCATTTTCTGTCTCTGAATAGAATTAAAAACTCAGTGTAAAAAAAAAAAAAAAAAAAAAAGAAAAAAAAAAAGAAAAGAAAAGTTAATGATAATTAAAGTTATGTTTGAAAGGCTTAAAGTTATGACTTGTGTCCTGTGCCCACCTTTTGAGATTCGCTCTCATGAAAAATAAGTACAAATTCAAATTTGATGGTATTAAAAAAAAAAAAAAAAAAAAAAAAAACAATGTTTTTTAGATTTCTATTTTGTTAGCAGTTCTTCAGCATTAGTTATGCCTAGTTTACTCTAGTTTAGTTTTTTCCCTATGTTATTAATTTAGTCTTAGCATTAGTTGTGCGATACCTATATTCCAAGGACGATATGTTCTCTATATGTCGTATATGTGTGACGATGCAGCAAATGCCCCTGATTTTTAACAGTGTATGAAAACATATACGACTGGGAGCAGGAAAACACAATGGTAAACCTACGAGTCAACCACTAAATTTGGGTTTTCAGGTGTTTTAAACCAAGATATGACTTGGCAGACAAATTGCGTTTTAGTATCCGAATCGAGTTTTAACTAATTCTGAAATTTGAGACGTGAACTCGATGAGGTGATTGTCTGTGCTGTCCCCTCAAGGTCTACAATGAAAATTAAAGGATATACATTAACCCCTTAGGGACGAGTGTCTTTTACAGAATTTTAATCTTTTATCACTGGTTTTTCAAAGCAGAAAATTTTGCCTATTTGAATCGAAAAAATGCTCGGATTAAATAAGGCAAAATTTACAATAAAAATTTACTGGTGAGAATAATCACGGATTCAGAGCACCTTACGCGACACGTATACCGGTCGCTCGTCCCCAAGGGGTTAAAAAATACTCACTCGTGAGAAATTTAATTCGTTAGAGGTAATTAATTAAAATGGTACTTTAAAGTATCGTCATTACACTATGCCTAAAATATTGTTGTAACAGAAAACCCACATGATATTTCAAATAAAGTTTAAACTCGTAAAAATGCCAAATAACAAGAAAACACTCAGAAGTTAAGAATAAAAAATATTAAATTGACATAGTTTTATTTCACACAGGCAAAATGAGTAAAAATTCAAATTTGATGGTTATTAAAAAAAAAAACAATTTCGAAAGTTTCGATTTTGTTAGCAGTCCTTTAGTTATGCGACGCTTATATACCAGGCACAGCATGTTCTGTCACATCTCCACATATGCAATATATGAATTTACATATGCCATTTCTAGCATAGCTAAAAAGGGCCGGTGCAACAACTTTTTCGACTTCCTATAAAAAAAAATAATAAAATGGAAAAGAATTAGCAGAAAACATTACTACACTACAATTTAATTATAACATTATAAAGCAGATAAAAACGATGCATAACTACACAGACGAAAAGTAAACAGGAAGTTTTTCTCCAACACCCAGTGTACTGGCGGTACTTATAAGTACCTCCGAGTAATTCAACTGTTAACCCGGGAGAACTCGCTGCTTGAGATTTTCTCTCACAGTCATACTTTTTTAAGACTCTTATTTAAATCATTTTTCATTTTAATTAAAATTTCAAAATGTTTTATAATTATTTTACCTATTTTGTGAATAAACGTACTAAGCCAACCAAAAAAAGTTGATATTATATGAATGTAAAGTAAAAGAAAAGCAATTGGACATTCTCACTAGCGAGTTCTCCCGGTTAAATCAAATACATACACCACTTACTTAAAATAACTAGTCAAATTGTATTCTAAGATCATAATGAACACATTTAAAAAAATCCAACACTTATCTTATGTCCTTTACTATGTTTGCAGCAATAAAAATTCAAGCATGACAATCTCTACAAAATGTCGGCACAAAAAACATCGACTGTTTCAAAGATATCCTCTTTCCTCGCTAAAATAATGAACCTAGAACTAATATTGCCATGTATCCTGATAAAGTGAAGTTAAAACAGTGTTTTTGCAAAGTACCATTAGAATATTAGTAATATTTACTATAGGAGGAAAATTTTAAATGAGTGGTACTTGCAAGAACCGTCAGTATAGATAAAGGGTTAAACTCGCCGAAAATCAGCAAAAACATTCAAAGTTTGTGTCAGTGCATCCTTTTTGTGTGTAAACATGAAATTTTGACAATTAATTAAAAAGATTACGGTTTTTAATATACCATCATTAGAAACTAATTAGTCTTTTGTAGAATTTAAAACAGATTTTTTTAGCTCACAGGCTAAAACCTGAGAGCTAATGTACCCACCCGTTCTGTATGTATGTATGTACGTACATAACGCGATACCTCTTGATAGAAACATACTATTTGCTTCAAAAAAACTTTCTAGGTTCATTCTGATAAGGCGGTTCCCTGATTAGTTTTGGGGGTTCATTGGTTAAGCATAAAGGGAAGAAAAGGGGGCTAATCCCCCCCCCCCCCTTAACTTTGATCTATGGATTTTTTTCATGCAGAATTATCAGATTTTTTTTTCAAATTTGGTATACCGATTAATTCTGATAAGGTGCTTCCCTAATTAGATTTGAAGGTTCATTGTTTAAGTCTAAAGGGGGGATGGGGGGCTAATACACACTTAATTTAGATAAATGGGATTTTCTATCCGATTTGCTTCAAATTTGGTATACCGGTTTAATCTGATATGGCGCTTCTCTGATTAGATTTGGAAGCTCATTGGTTAAATATAAAGGGGGGAACGGGGTCTACCACCTCCTTAATTTAGATAAATGGGTTTTTCCATCCAGTTTGTTTCAAATTTGGTATACCGGTTTATTTCGATAAGCCGCTTCCCTGATGACATTTGGAGGCTCATTGGTTAAGTATAAAGAAGGGTAACGAGGGGTGCTAATCCACCCCCTTAATTTACTTTTCGAGGGCATTATTCTTTGAAATAAGAGTATAATATACAATTAGTCCGAATAGCCTGTGAGCTCAATGCCATCAGTTTAACTGGGCACTTTTCTCTTTTATTTAGCTCACAGGCTATCAAAGCCTGAGAGCTAATGTGCCCGCAGGTTCAGTATTACGTACGTATGTATGTACGTACGTAACGCGATAACTTTGATAGAAATATCCTATTTGTTTCAAATTTTGGATACAGGTTCATTCTAATAAGGCGCTTCCCTCATTAGTTTTGGAGGCTCATTTTTTAAGTATAAAGGGGGGAACAAGGGCTAATCACCATATGGGTTTTTCATGCAGAAATATCTTACTTGCTTCAAATTTGGCATACCGGTTTATTGATAAGGAGCTTCCCTTATTAGATTTGGAGGTTCATTGGTTAAGTATAAAGGGGAAGAACGGGAGACTATTCTCCCCCATCTTAATTTAAATAAATGGGTTTTTCATGCAGAATTATTCGATTTGCTTCAAATTTGGTATAACGGTTTATTCTAATAAGGCGCTTCCCT
The DNA here is from genome assembly GCA_963932465.1 of Maratus speciosus. Taxonomy (NCBI): domain Eukaryota; kingdom Metazoa; phylum Arthropoda; class Arachnida; order Araneae; family Salticidae; genus Maratus; species Maratus speciosus. The sequence goes on along the minus strand of OZ010798.1, from coordinate 198,796,315 downwards.
GATTAGATTTGGGGGTTCATTGGTTAAATATAAAGGGAGGGAATGGGGGAGCTAATCTCTCCCTTAATTTAGCTAAATGGGTTTTTTGTCGATTTCTTTGTTTTTCGAGGGCATTACTCTTTCAAATAAGAGTATAATATACAATTAGTGTGAATAGCCTGTGAGCTCAATGTCTTCAGTTTAACTGGGCATATTTCTGGCTTTTATCTTTTTATTTTTTATTTCGTAAGTGATTGCGCGTATGATACCTTAAGAACGTAGGCATGGGTTGTTATGAAATATAAGTAATAAGTACATGTATTTTAAAATTCATCTACTCTTAGGTAAAATTTATTTTATTAAATATGTAAATAAAAAATATGTTTGTAAGAAAAATTCAAAATTTTACATTTTAATGAATAAAAATAATCATAACAAAAAATCTTATCACTGTAAATACTTAAAAATAGATCACTTTATAAACACACATTTTATACCGAATGGAGGCTGCACAAATCATCACCTCACCGAGTTCACGGCTGAAATTCCAGGATTATATAGAGTTAGATTAGCATATCAAAATGCAACTGGTGTGCCATGTCATAACTAGGTGGAAACCACTAGCAGGCCCGCTTTTTGTGGTTGATTGGTAGGTTTCCCATTGTGTTTTCCTGCACCCAGTCCTCCATGTTGTCATACTTTTGGGTGCAGGAAAAAACAATGATAAGCCTACTAATCAACCACTGAAATTGGGTCTGCAGGGGATTTCCACCCAAATATGACTTGGGAGACCAGTTGCATTTTAAAATTCTAATCGAGTTTTAAATAATCCTACATTCTTTAGAATTAAATTAAAACTACGGCCATCAGATTTTTATTATGTATCATAGATAAATATATAGGTAAAGAAATTTCTCCTGTTTTGAATGATCCAGCTCACATCATATTTTGATTTTATATCCTACTTGTAGTTGATTGTCACTTAAACATAGACAGAAAACGCATTAGGTGTAATCCAATCATATCTTACTAAACTAATATTTTAATGAAAAAGAAAAACGTTAAATTAATTTAAATCAAAATGTTACAAATGGATATATATATATTAAACATACTTAAAGCAGAAAAATTTTCTGCCATCTTAGTGCACAATACAGACTAAAGAGTAAAACAGTGGAAAAGTCACGAGTTCATTAGTGATTGCATCTGTTTGGGAAATTCTCGTGAAGTAAATGGAAATAACAGTTCATCTTTTGAAAAATCCGATGATATATTAATGAGTAATTTTCTCGATTACACACAATTTAGGTGATTATTTATGATTGTTTATTGTTCAGATGATCATTTATTTCTAACAAAAATTTCAACCGTGAATTCGATGAGATTTTTTTCGCAGTCGCCTCCCAATCTAATATTATCTGCATCGATTTCGTCTCGTTTATAAGGTACTCTTACAGGGGTTGCTCGCAGTTCCATTATGGTGTGGTGGCATTTTACTAAAAATTACGACACGTGATCAAAAACAGGGTATACATTGCGAAAAGTTATCAACAAGAACTCCAGCATTCTCGTCCCGATGAAACTAAGTTGAGTAATAAACAGGAGGCATAAAATTCAAAAATTATCCATGGAAACAATTAAGTTTATTGTGAAGAGATACGTAAAGCGAGGTGGTCCCCTTATACGAGCAATATCTTCGACTTTGCATTTCGAAGGTTAGTAGAGAAGACCCGACATCATATCACGTACCAAGCCATCCCAATACACAATCTAAACCGTTAGCTTTTCTACAAATAAAATTCAAACATCTAATGATGTCAATCTGGCACAGTGTTGCCAGATAGTCAAAAGTCAATTTTTTCCCCAAATCAGTGTTTTTTTTTTCGCAAAAGTCCCCAACTCAGTTTTTACTCAAAAAGGGAATTTTTAAATTTTCAATTTACCACTATAAAAAATATTTAAGTAATTTAAGCTTAAAAAATTTCCCCAAATCAAGCTTTTTTTTTGGAAAAAATTCCCCATTTACAAAAAACAAACTTTTAAACTGGGCTGAATGCATATTCTGTAGCAAAGTTAAGATAATGAGAGATATATTTTGCAATGAAAAGTTATTTTACGTTTGCTTTAAAAAGTATTATCTAACAATGTTGGACTATTGTTACATTAGCTCCATAGCTTTGGACAATCTCTTATAGTTAAGATTTGAATGAATTCGAGATGGTACGCTGTTTTAACGCTGTTAAGTACATAATTATAATGACAAGTATTTTCGCTGTATCAGTCGATGCGCTTTTGTATATCATAACAGAAAAATATCTGTTTCCACATACTTAAATTAATTTTTTTTAAAGTACGGCAAAGGAATTTTTCGTTAAAGTCGTGCAGATTTTGTCAGATGCAGGTTTAAGCTGCTTAAGACTTTTGAGTCTGATGCATCTCTAATATCTGTAAACTCTAATGTAGTAAACAACGCACACGACCACATCCGAAAGAATAATGATTGATATTTCTGATTTCTGGATTGTATTTTCTTTTTTCAAATCAAAATTGAGTTCGAGACAGATCCAGTTTTCCTACAAAACTAAAAGAAATCTTTACGGAAAATAGTAAAAAAAAAATCCCCAAGTTTTTCCCCAAAATTTTTGTAGTCCCGAAAAATTTCCCCGTGAACTACTTGTCCCCAAAAAATTCCCCCAGAGGTTCAAAATCCCCCAAAATGGGGACAAAATCCCCAATCTGGCAACACTGACTGGCAATAGGTAACGGATGAAAAAATGTTTTTTATAATGATTGTATGAAATAAGCAATAAATCCTTCGGTAATTTATTTACTTGTTATTATTTCGATTAACTAGTGACAGCTGTTTAATTTCTATCATAAACATTATGCGAAGATTAACGAAATACAATGCCCAGAAAAGAGAGTAATTTAGCTAAAAAAAGATTTATTTTCGACAAGAAATAATATTATTGTGAAAGAGAACTTTTTAGCTGAGATAATAAAGTTATATAAACCAGTAACTGAATAGATTTTAAGATTTATGAGAGAACAAATAATTTAAAGAAAAATAATTTAGGAATAAACTTGATTTTGAGTGTATTAATTATCAATATATGATTATTCATCATATCCATGTAAAACCACAATTTCGTAAATTTTATGCAAAAGTCGTTACTGAGTCAAAAAATTAAATTCTGTTAAGAAATCTCAGAAAAAACCTGATTCTAAAACAATCCCACCATCCCCTCAATCAAATTCATCTCTAACTAAAGCTCCACCTCCATCTCAGCAGCACGAATTCTCAGACTCTATCCCTTCGATAACTGAGATTCTACTGAAAAAGGGTTCGTACGCTTCAAGGACTTTCAAGCAACTTTTACCAGAATTTTTGTACAGTAATACAGTCAAGCTTCCTTTTAACGATTTCGCTATTTAACGAAGTTTTCTACTTAACGAAATTTTCTGCTGAACCTTGACTTTTAACACCTTTAACATGTAAATTAATCTCCATATTACGAAAAACATATTATATATAACGAAGTACGGTATAACTTCAAAAATCCGGCATCGTCGGGACCGACAGTATGCATGATTTCTGAAAATTTCGGATTTTTGAAGGAATGTCAAAAGTAGTAACTAGGAATATCAAAAGTAGTACCGTACCCTTAATGGTGCCTTTAGCCATAATTTATTTCACTATTAAGTGGTAATTATCCTTCTATATATAAAAAAAAAGTTTTGATTTGGAAATGGACCAATGAAAATCTGCGTAGATATTCCCGGCAGATCGGCATCCAGTTTGAATGCTTAAGCATGGCTTTTCTCCGTTAATATTAAAAAAACTGTTGCATACAAAAATATGAAAATCGGTAGTATTATAGAGAAATGTTTAATAAACACGCTGATGCAAACAGTTTTCAAATCGAAGAATTATTTTAAGAGATATTTAATGCCAAAGTTGGACAAAATCGTTCCATTAAAACAGTTTTATAGGAGCAAAAACTGTACATAGGAATTTAATAATTTTTAGATCATTTTATGCGTCAGAATTTCCCGGTGTGCAGACTGCTTTTAGTATTTTAATTTGACTAATTTTTTGAGGTTTTATTTCTATTTTAAATTCAAATTTTCAGCATTTCGAGAGATATTTTTTACAAAATTTAGAAATTGGTATTAATTTAAACTGTTGCCAACTGTATAAACAGTACAAATAATAATGTTTGCTTTAAATTAAAAATTTATTTTACACGTGACTATTATAAACAGAAAATATAAAAAGCAGGAAATCATTGAAAATTACGTCATAAAAACTGTATTTACACGTGAATTTTAAAAGAGAAAGAATATTGTAAAATAATACATTCATTAACATGCGTTAGAAGTCTTAAATAAGAGAATTTACGCCACATTTACGTCACATTACACTTATTACTTAAAATAAACAAAAAATAATATTGCAAAACAGTTTAAATTTAAAAATTGCGCAAGACATTTATTTGATATTTTAAGATGATCATAATTATTTCATTTCTAACAAAAGTATTTTTACGTGAATATTAAAAAGAGAAAGAGAAGTTTGGTGAAAATTACGTCAGATTATAATTGTCAGATTCAAATTATAATTCAATCTTCCGAAATCTTTTTAAAGCCGATCAAATTAGCGTGCTGTTAGAGTCTGCGGTGTCTGAACGGGGGTTGACGAGCGTAGCTCGTAGGGGGCAGAGCCCCCTAGTGTTATACAAATAAAGATTCTCTATTTCGGAAATGCAGTCTTGTTCTCTAAAGCAAATATTAATTCTACAGCTAAATTTATGCATTTTTCTAGTGACACCGTTTCTTCTGCCTGTTGTTCATCCTCGTCTTCGGAGCTGTTACATGCATTATCGGTGATTCTGTTTAGCACAGCGTCTCAAGAGAGACTCCAAAGAACGTGTGTACTAATCACCACGCCGTTGCTGAGAAACGATGCAGCCCCTAGAAAATTTCTTCAGAAAATAATGGCCGTTGACGAATGAAAAAAAAAATATCAAATACAGTAGAACCTCGATTATCCGAAATAATTGGGACGGACCCTCTTTCGGAAAATCGAAATTTTCGGATAATCGAGAACGCTTCAATTTTAAGATTAAGGGCAAATATGTGCATATTTCTTATTATGGTATAACAAGTTAATAAAAATAAATCAATAGCAAAATAGAAACAAGAATAAACTACCTGAATTTTCCTTTTGAAATTCAGTACCTTTTACATATTTCACAAGCGTTTGAAACGAAGTTTGTTGAAGTTTCGATTGCCTTTGATTTGCAGCTCTATCACGAAGTTTTTTAATACTATTGGTTAACCAGTATCACAGTCATTCTGCTGCTTTCTGTATAAAACTTTTTCATTTTTGCAGCATCTCCCTTCGTAACACTAACCGCTGCAATACCAATGCCGTATTCTTGAGCCTATTTTATCGTACTGTCACGCGATTCTACATGATTTATAATTTGAATTTTTTCTTCTATACTTAAAATAATGCGTTTGTTTTTTTGTATACATGATAAAAATGAAAATTTTTACTCTAGTAAAAATCTCGTACAGGAGCTCAAGTTAAATTCAGAGAAATTCTAACAAAGGGGATCCAAAATATTTAACTGTACTCGTGGTTCGGAAAGGACTGCTTGCACACGAAAAATGTGATTAAAAAAAAATAAATAAATAAAACAAAAAAAAAAGCTTTAAAAATGGATTTCGGTTAACCGAGAGTTTCGGTTAACCGAGAGTTTCGGTTAAAAGAGTTTCGGATAAAAGAGGTTCTACTGTATTATATTTTTTGCATTTTTACTTTCGAACTTGAAGTTTTAATTCATAAACAATTGCTATTTTACTTCTACCATAACTTAAAAGTGTAAAAGAAAAAGGAAAGGAAAGCATAGTTTTGATGCCGGATTTTTTAAGTCACACTGTATATTTCACTTTCGTACGTGTACAACATTCAAATGAAGAGCTTGCTGCTGCGATGGATGTATTAATTTATTTCAGCGGAAGCGGATTGTATGAAAATGAGATTATTTACTTATTTAATAATTTCCATTCAAAAAAAGAAAATTCTAAAAGCCTCCGATGCAATAAAATAGGGATTCCAATTTCATTAAAGTGTTACAGATGAATTATTCGGATACTTACAAAAGTGGGAAAATTTTTAGCAGTGTATTTTTTATAAGAAAGTGATAATTACAGACTTTTTTAAAGTTAAGGATTTGGAATACTGAGGAACAAGTACAAATTAAATTTAAAAATTCAAAAAACCCGACTGCATAAAAAGCGAATTAATTAATTATTTCTCGTCAATGTTAAGGTATATCTTATATTACTTACCTATTTTTTTTTCCTTGTATTGATGACTTTTAAGTTGTGTTTAATATTATCTATCTATAAACACTGTTTTGATGAGGTCTATAGATGTCTATGATGGTTAGAGTTGCAGTAAAGCTAGAGATCCTACCTACACAACTTCCAGGTTGTGTAATATTTAAACGGAGCTTCTGACTGTAAAATAGTCAATGAAACATCGTCTTCATTTTGAAAGACCTACCCAATGATATGCCACTCAATAGGGTGCGCAATTTTTTTTTTCGTCTCTACCACCATTTTGTATTTTACGGCCTCCATTTTGAATTTATAAAAACAAAACCTTGCCTATAACCATCGGACGGTTAAGACGAATCGATAGAGACAGCATTCATTAAAATCCATCCAGCCGTTGGGATGTTTCGAGGGTATAAAGAAATCCACATACCCAGATACGCGTGAAACACATAACCCTTCTTGGCAGTCGGGTAAAAAGAGAAAAGGTACGCTACGCTTCCGTTTTTGTTTACTTCTCTTTATTGCGTGTGTGTTTTAGGCATTATTCTAATTAAATTTTCTCATATGTCTGTATTACATGAAACAAAAGTTACTGCCCGGATTAAAATATATTTTTCCAATATTTCCATTTTATGGGTATTTTCATTTTATGCATCTGTATTTTATTACACAAATTTCGTGAATTTGAGTTGATTTCTATTTAACGAATTTTCTTCATAACGAAGTGTTTACGTGTAACGATGAGATTTCGTTAAATGGAAGTTTCACTGTATTTGCTTTATTTTATGAAAAAAAAAATACATCTATATTCAGATGTAGCGACCAGTACTTTAAGAAATTTCTGGTACTAAACTCCCTAAACTCCCCTGAATCCTTTGATGCGTACGAAACCTGTTAAAATCAAACTAGAAAACAGGAATTCTGCTTTTTCAGAATTTAGTGTCGTATGTATATATAAATATCGTATGTATATATAAATAGTACAAAACCTATTTCAATTTTAAGACTTAAAGCACACACTTTTATTTTAATTAAAATGACGTCATTCGCATCCGCTTAAGAATTCCACATTTACCATCCACTCTTAAACATCTACAGTAAAGCATGCATAAGGATATCACTATCGCAGAATAATACACAAATGCAGCAAAAAGATGCCGTCATTAAAGAAACTTGACAAAAAAAAACGGCTATCTAATGATTCATAGGCATTCATTTGTTTGTAACATTAATGTAGACGATTTCAGTCATTCAACGTCAGTCATGACGTTTTGGTTGGAAACTCACTCCAAAAAAACTGTTGCTATGTTGTATTTTCTATTTTGTTTGTGGGTTGCAGCTATATCTTATATACATGTGTCTCACATCTAAGTGTTTTAATACTTGATATGTACTGGTAACATTTTCCACAATTTGTATTTAAAAATAAATGACGCATAGCAACCGTTTGTTTTGAGTCAGTTTCCAACCAAAACGTCATGACTGAGGTCACACTGAAAGCGTCTACAGATACTTAAAATTAAATATAATTTATAATAGCTCCATGTTTTAACGAAATTATTCGTTTATATTTTTCCAAAATAGCACGTATTTTAATTACATTTTCTTTCGGTTGTTATGAGAAAATGGCAACAAAAAGATATAATTGCTATTTTTCAACTATTTTCCTTTTACTTTCTATATAAATGGAGTACTTGAGTTGCCAAAATTAAACAAATGATGCTAAAAACTACAAAAAAATTAATATTTCAAAAATAAATGGAGATACAGTTTTCAAACAAATTGCAATTAAAAGTACCTTTTTTTTCCAATACGATGGTATAAAAATTTAAAATGTGCGATGCTTTTAAATTAAAAAAATTGCTATAGAGCATTTAATCGCACAATGATACATTTGCTTTGTTTATTGCTGCCTTCTGTAAACTAACGTTATTTTTTGGAGACAAAATAAGCTGGGAGAAAGAAATAGCATACCGTCTCGGGGGCTAACAAGAACTTAATGTAAATTCATTTCATGAAATTATCCCAACAAACTCAACAGTGTTCTCGAACAAATCCAAAGCAAAAAAGATCATATCTCTAAACTTCTGGCCTTCAGTGAAATGTTACTTATAAGTGATACGTATAAATGGTACTTATAAGTACCACTCACTTTAAACTTTCATTCCATAGTGCATATTACTAATATTCTAATGGTGCTTTGTAAAAACACTTTTTTATCTCCACTTTTTCCGGTTACAGGGCAGCAGTAGTTCAAGGTTCGTTATTTTCGCGAGGAAGGAGGCTATCTTTGAAACAGTCGATGTGTTTTGTGCCGACATTTTATACAGATTGTCACGATTATTTTTTTATCGCTGCAAACATAGTAAAGGACATAAAATAAGCGTTAGATTTTTTTTTATGTGTTCATTAGGATCTTAGGATACAATTTGACTGGCTATTTTAAGTGCGCGGTGTATGTAATTTATTTAACAGTTGAATTACTACGCGGTACTTGTAAGTACCGCCACTACACTGGGTGTTGCAGAAAATTTTCAGGTTTACTTTTCATCTGTGTAGTTATCCATCGTTTTTATCTGCTTTATAATGGTAATTACTAAATTGTATGTAGTAATGTTTTTTCTGGTATTTCTTTTCTGTTTCATTATGTTTTTCATAGGAAGTCGAAAAGTTGTGGCACCGGCTCTTTTTAGCTATGCTAGAAATGGCATATGTAAATTCATATATTGCATATGTGGAGATGTGAGAGAACATGCTGTGTCTGGTATATAAGCGTCGCATAACTAAAGGACTGCTAACAAAATCGAAACTTTCGAAATTGTTTTTTTTTAATACTACCATCAAATTTGAATTTTTACTCATTTTTCATGTGTGAAATAAAACTATGTCAATTTAATATTTTTTTTATTCTTAACTTATGAGTGTTTTCTTGTTATTGGCATTTTTAAGAGTTTAAACTTTATTTGAAATATCATGTGGGTTTTCTGTTACAAGAATATTTTAGGCATAGTGTAATGACGATACTCTAAAGTACCACTTTAATTAATTACCTCTAACGAATTAAATTTCTCACGAGTGAGTATTTTTTAACCCCTTGGGGACGAGCGACCGGTATACGTGTCGCGTAAGGTGCTCAGACTCCGTGATTATTCTCACCAGTAAATTTTTATTGTAAATTTTGCCTTATTTAATCCAAGCATTTTTCCGATTCAAATAGGCAAAATTTTCTGCTTTGAAAAACCAGTGATAAAAGATTAAAATTCTGTAAAAGACGCTCGTCCCTAAGGGGTTAATGTATATCCTTTAATTTTCATTGTAGACCTTGAGGGGGCAGCATAGACAATCACCTCATCGAGTTCACGTCTCAAATTTCAGAATTAGTTAAAACTCGATTCGCATACTAAAACGCAATTTGTCTGCCAAGTCATAGCTTGGTTTAAAACACCTGAAAACCCAAATTTAGTGGTTGACTCGTAGGTTTACCATTGTGTTTTCCTGCTCCCAGTCCTATATGTTTTCATACACTATTAAAAATCAGGGGCATTTGCTGCATCGTCACTCCATCGCTTTTATAAAAAACTGTAACTTGACTATATTATGGGGCATTCTCATTAGTTAGAACAGAAACATTCTATAAAAGTGGTGGGGTGAGTATGCATCAATTGCTGCATATTTTTACAGTGTACCTTTGGGTGCAGGAATACACAATGATAAATCTGCATCTACGAGTCAACCGCTAAAATCGGGTTTTCAGGTGTTTTACACCAAGTTAGGACTTGGCAGACAAATTGCGTTTTAAAATACGAGTCCAGTTTTAACTAATTCTGAAATTACAGCCGTGAACTCGATGAAATTATTGTCTGTGCTGGCCCCTCCCAGTCCATTGTAGTAACTCAAGAAAAAATACTTGAAAAAAATTGCAGTAGATCAAAATGCAGTAGATAAAGGGTTAAAAGAACCACATTTTCTCTAAGAAAACACTGGTATGTAAAAAGCTGGATTCTGTATTTTATTCTGTATTTGAATTCTGTATTTTATTTGTTGTACAAAGAGTGTATAAATATTTTTTTCTCTTTCTATATTTTATAGAACCACCTGTTGTTTCTACGACGGGTTACCCCGGAGAGGAAATTACTCCACCTCCAATGCATTGTCCGCCAAATGAAGTGTACAAAGAATGCGACTTCCTTTGTCAGCCTTCATGTAAGCGACCAAAAAGACCAAAGAAATGCCCGTATATTTGTATTCCTAGATGCCTGTGCAAGAAACCTCTTGTGAGAAGAGAATCAGATGGGAAATGCGTCCGTCGAAGCATGTGTCCCAAATGCAAGAAACCTAAGAAACCCGACGGATGTCCCCCGTGTCCCAAATGCAACAAACTTAACAAGAAATTAGACGGATTTTCCTATAACAAGAAAATTTTTAAACGTTAGTAACCTTAATTTCTGGACAAATTTTATTAGCGATGTCATAAATTGCACATATAATATACTGTGCGTGCATTTGCGTCTTAAAAGTAGCAGCCATGTGAAATTATAAATTTTTGTAATTAATAATACCATAGGAATTGTTATTTAGAACGTTTTTAGAATGCTTTCACTTCTTTTCCCCTTTATAATTTCGAATTTTTATAGAAACAATACGTAACAAGCATTATCTTAAAAGGAACCGCCATGCGAAATTCCAACTTTCTAGTCCTTTCAGTGTCACAAAAATAATAATTTAGGACTTTTTTTTCTCCTGCACTATTTTAATTTTCGAATTTTTCAATATACTGTGCGTGCACTTGCGTTTTAAAAGTAGCGGCCATGTGAAATTGCAAATTTTTATCATTAATAAGTCCATAGGAATTGTTATTTAGAACGTTTTTAGAATGCTTTCCGTTTATTTCCCCTTTTCTAATTTCGAATTTTTATAGAAACTATACGTAAGACCCATTTGTATCTTAAGAGTAACTGGCATGCGAAATTTGAATTTTCTAGTCCTTTCAGTGTCACAAAAATAATAATAGGACTTTTTTCTCCTGAAACATTTTAAATTTCGAAATGTTTTCTTCTGTGCGTGCATTTGCGTCTTAGAAGTAGCAGCCATGTGAAATTTTAAATTACTATCCTTAATAATTCCATAGAAATTGTAATTTAGAACGTTTCTAGAATGCTTTTCATTATTTCCCCTTTTCTAATTTCGATTTTTTTAGAAACAATACGTAAGAAGCATCTTAAAAGTAATCGCCATGCCAAATTTTCAATTTCTAGTCCTTTCAGTGTCACAAAATATTTAGAACTTTTTTTTCTCCTGCACCATTTTAATGTTCGAATTTTTTTAATGTACTGAGCGTGCATTTGCGTCTTAAAAGTAGCAGCCATGTGAAATCTTAAATTTCTATCCTTAATAATTCCATAGAAATTGTAATTTAGAACGTTTTTAGAATGCTTTCCGCTTATTTCATACTTTCAAATTTTGAATTTTTTTAGAAATATTACGTAACGAGCATTTGTAGCATAAAAGTAACCGCTATGCCAAATTTCAAATGTCTAACCTCTTCAGTATCACAAAAATAACAATTTTAGAGCATTTTTTGATCTTGCAACCCCCTGGGTTTAATGGCACTGATAGTGTATAATATTGCCTATGTTGGATTGCCACCATTACTTTTAAAATCGGTTCGGTAGTTCCTAAGATTACCCCTACAAAAAAAACAAACGTTTCTTCTTTATAACATTAGAATAGATATATATAGGGTGCCCAGCAAAGGACTCCCTGATTTTAAAATTAAATAACTCGGAAACTAAGATCAATAGAAGAAAGAAACAAGTGGTAGGTTTATTTTGAAAGCCGTAAAAATCTGAAACAATAATTTCAAAATTAGTTACACATTTTGTCGACAGGTGACTGCAAAAGGTCCGGATAAGAAAACAATTTGCAAACTTTTCAAGACATTTCAGCGAACAGGCAGAGTGGCTGATGATTGAAAGACTGCTTACAAAGGACAGTCTGCAGATTATTTTTCTGACTCTGTACTCCGACTTCTCCGTACAGCGCCACTTGTCGACTAAATTTGTAACTAATTTTGAAACTATTGTATCAGATTCTTACGGCTTTCAAAATAAACACACCATTTGCTTCCTACTTCTATCGATCCTAGTTTCCGAGTTATTTAATTTTAAGGGGTCTCAGAGCTCTTAAAATTGGAAAAAAGAAAAAAAAGAGCATTTTCAACATTTAATATCTTAAAATGTATTTGATTTTAAGAAATAATTTTAATTGGAATAAAATATATAAGTGTTTTCTTTCATATCATGTATTTAAAAAAATTGTAAGATGCAGAATTAGCATTTACAGGGGGCTACAAACTGTTAGACATTGGATAAGCAAAAAATCGGCTTAACAACTTACGCGCACGATTACAAAATAAGTATTGGAATTAGAATAAAAATTTTGGTGCCTACTTATACTTCAGATTGTAATAACTACCCTGAACCTAAATAAATTTGTATTTAAAGCTTTTTTGTAATTTTAATACAAAGTTGTATTTAGCTAATGCAAAATTTAGAAAATTTCAACAGTATAATCGCCTAAAAAAATATTGTTTTGAACAATAAAAATGAAATTTTAGGTTCAGTTTATACAGACTAACATGAAACATATGTTTCGAAAATTTCATGAAAAAATATTCATAAGTTTTTGAGATATCGTGCGCGTTATGCCCAAAAACGTCATTTGGAGAAAAATGGCTTCAAAGTTTCCGAAACGACGCTTCAGCTATTGAACGTGTATAAATGTAAAAGCCATAACTTCAGTTCTAATAGGAATTTCAAGGAAACAATTATATCAAAATGTTCAGAAAAGATAGGAGGTAAACATCTAAAAAAATTAAAATTTCGAAATTTTTAAAGCTTTAAGAGTCCTGAGACCCCTTAAAATCTGGGAGTCCTTTCTTGGACACCCTGTATTTTATAGATTTTAAAAGTTAAATTTTGTCCAAGACTCGACGGACGGTAAGAAACAGCGGTCACGTAAGACAGACTAATAAACGTGCCAAAAAATTATAAAAAGATGCCCTACTGGAGTTATTAAACACTTGCCTTATCTCAAGATTTGATTTACAAACAAAGAGTACAAAATATACCTTTTAAAATAAAATCTAAAAAATATTTGTTAATCTTAATAACTCTAGCGATAAATAAAACCTGCTAATAGGAGGAGGAATCCCGCCCCCTTCAATAGCTCTTTCAAGATTTAAAATTTTTAAAAAGGTCGGGGCCCAAGCTCGGAAGATTCCACTGGAAAATTGTGAAAGCGATTTTCATTAAGTTAAAGACATCGACCAACAGATTCGAGAGAGTTGGGGCCTTGAATACAGTAGAAGTTCTTAAATCCGGCACGTTCGGTACCACAGTCGTGCTGAATTAGCGATTTTGCCGGATTATCAAATGTCAATGCATTTTTTTTTGTGTTCACCTACATTATCAACGTGTGCAAATTGTATAAATATCTGACAAATACTGTTTTATATTTCGCCACTCTAACAACTGTGAGCATTAAAGAAAAACATAGAATACAAACTTAAAATCCAATTATTCAATATATACTGCATATGTACAATGTAATGTACAGTCGTGGAAAAAAAAAGTAAACACCCCCTACTAACTCCTCAACAAATCATCGTAGACGAAAGTTACTTGTACCGAACGATTGGAAATAAAATCTACTTTTAAATGATGTATATAAAATTTTCTTAAGGGGCCATCTACATATTAAAACGAATCCAAACTTCATTTTTTTATAATGCAATACCCAATTTTAAACGAGATATTTCAAATCTTCGGTATGCCTAGACACAAAATTTCAAGTCATTTGAATGATAAGTTTTTGAATTATAAACATTCAAAATTTAGTGCTCCTAATGTTAAATTACATTTTCATATTTTTATTTATATCTCCTGAAATTATGATCGTAATGTGCTAATTTTTTTTTTTGCAACAATAATACTAATATACCCAAGCATAAATACGCTGAATTTGCAATTTTATAATTTTATGATATGAATTATGATTTATGAAATTAATATTCGAAAAAATTATGAATTACAACCTACAATTTTTTTGATGGATTTAGATTTATTAAGTCTTGCTTTATGGAAAACCAAAATTTCACGTTTTTTTTCCAAGTAGTTTTCAAATTATGCTTAAAAAACGACAAAATGATGGTTTAAGGGGCCGTCTGTGATGGAAGTGAGTAAACATTTTGAAATTTATCCAACAGGCTTCATTGGCTCCTTGAGTGGCGCTTAAGGTGCCTTGATCAAGAAAGGAGCTGTCTCGGTTAACAATCGAGTACGGAACTTCAATTTGGATACAGCCCTTAAAATACGCTCGTTTTAAAATAATTAATTTCGCCGAAACTTATGGTACGAATCGCATAAAAATTCGTTTTTAGGCTATTTGATTTTATGCTGTCAGAACTGTTTACTGCTATTGAAAAAAACAAAGTTATGATTCGTTTTAATATGTAGATGGCCCCATAAGCAAATTTTATATACATCATTTAAAAGTAGACTTTATTGCCAATCGTTCGGTACCAGTAACTTTGTTCTACGATAATTTGTTGAAGAGTTAGTAGGGGTTGTTTACTTTTTTTTCCACGACTGTACATATAGGGCACTTTATATGTGCATTACATTGTTCATGTTGTAAAAATTAATATAAACATTACATTTTAAAAAAGTCTCTGATATGATGTTGCTTCCGCGATTCCGATTTCTTCTTAAAAAAATTGTTACGGATTATATACAAATTTGTGTGTTCAGCAGCGTTGTAGTTTTTGTTCGATTAGGCAAATTTTGTGAATGTATCTAATGCATCAGAAGCCTGTTTCCAAGAAATTCATCTGCCACGGCTCCTTCTTCATCCGATTCCACCTCCTGAATCTGGGGTTTCTTGTGGGTGCTCGCATCCTAGTGATCCCAGTCAATAATGATCGTAGGAAAAAAAAAAAAAAAACAAGAAAAAACGCGGGGTCGCTTGCCGGATTATAGAATGTGCCGAACCATAGAATGCCGGATGAAAGAGCTTCTACTGTACATCGAACAACTACGGTGTTGCTGCAGTTAGAAAAAAATAATTGTGGGAACACACCTTTTCATAGAGTAGATGTTGATGCTACGGGATTTTGCTAAGCCAAAATACAACTTAAAACATTTAGGTAAAAGCTGACTATTTTCAATTAACAGTTATAATTATTATATTCTAGTTTGTATAGTATTTTATTTGTATAGCATCCATATAAAAGCAATATTTAGTCAATCTCATAGTAACATTTTCCATTATGAATCAAAATATATTGAAATAACAAGAATAAACCCATATATTATTTACTGGCACATCTATCCTAGAAGTTTTCAACAGAACGATGATGAAAGGTGTTTCCTGTGCTTTCTAATTTACGACAAGCTGTCTCGTCTGCTAATTTTCTTCCTGTTCACTACTAAGGTTTCACATATGATTCAGGACTTTAAGGGAGGTCACACGGCTTATGAATGTAAGTGAAACGGGTCTTCTTAAAATTAGCATAAATTATCGTTTCGGTTGAAAAAAAAAATTGTGCTAATACGCGATTTTTTTTTTTAACAGTAAGAAACCAAATATTTCTGGGAACGGCGTTCCCATGCGTTCCCACCAACTACAGCACTGCTTCGAACTCACTCATTTGCTGTTTTATAATTTTTTAGTTTCATTATTTTTTTTCCTTTTCTCTCTCTAGCACCGACAGATAACCGTAGACCACCAACTGACCAGGGACCACCGATATACCCACGGATAGACCAGGGACCACCAACAGACCAGAGACCACCGATATACCCACCGAAAAACCAGGGACCACCGAGTGATCAATTTGAACTACCGACAGACTATGAGGGACCACCAATTGATGAATTTTACCTCAAGAGACCACCGACACACCATGGTTGGAAAAAGTGTCCACCACAGGAGGTATTTTCAATGTACGCCGGTGCCTGCCAGGCTACATGTCGTCAACCGAAGCCAAAATGTGCCAGTGGATGCATATGTAGGAAACCCTTTGTGAGGAGAGAAGTGGACGGAAAATGTGTCCCTAGATCAAAGTGCCACTGTAAGGAACGGAAACACTGTAAGCAAGGAATTATGGGGCGGCAAAGCAAGAAATTATGGAACGAACATTAAATATATTCATTATCTTCTGCATTAAATGTAATCGGGATATTCAATTTCTGGTTTGTAAGTTTCTCTTTCATGTTACAAAGGATGCAAATTAGGCTGTAGAAACCAGTAATGTTTTAAATAATTCAATAAAATCTATGTGTTTAAAGCAAAATCCAACCTCGATAGTTACGCAAATATACAGGGTGTATCTGAAATGCTTCAACAAACTTAGAGGGATGATAGTACTCATGAAGACGAACAAAATATGCAATGGAACATGGGGTCGCAAATGACGTTTAAAGGATGAAAATCGAGAAAATGCGTCTGGAAATGGACAAACTGAGACAAGAAAGAAACACTCCAGAAAATTATTTGTTGCACAGAATAGGTACAACACAGCTCGTGATGTCCAGAGAAAACAAATATTTTACAACATTTGTTCAAAGTGTCGACCGCGGACATTATTACACAGAGTACATCTACGGAAGAACGATTGGCGGACACGCTCAAATTTGCATACGTGGATTCCTGCTCACAATTTTTGTTTGGCTTTCTTCCAAGTTTTGTTATCTCTTTCTAACCGGATATGCACAAAGAGAAAGGAAAACCAGCTACGTGCTATTAGCCAGTTCTGCAGAAAAGTAGCATGCGACATTTCGATATTTATATTAGTTTTGCGATTTTCACCCTTTAAACGTCATTTGCGACCCCGTGTTCCATTGCATTTTTCGTTCGTCTTGATGAGTACTACCATCCCCATAAGTTTGTTGAAGCATTTCAGATACACCCTGTATAGCAAACCAACACCTTGTAATAATATACTAATTTCAGTTGGTAAAAGGTGTAAATTAAAACTTTAAAACCAGAAAAAATAACTTAATTTCGACTGTTTACATGTTTCGACTCTATCCGAGTCATTTTCAAAACAAGTAAATAAAAATATTCTAATATTACACGGTCTATGAAACGCCATCATTTAATTTTCCACGTATTCTTTCATATAATGCAAGTTACTTTTTATTTTACTTGGTATTTATTTTCTTTTTTATTATTTTAACCCATATTGGACCATACCGATTACATATTTTTGAAAATTTTTAAAACTTCGATTATATCATTAGTAATTAAGTAGATACTAGCAAAATTTTGAAAAAAAGTTTTCAATTTTTTATGTAACTAGCTGTCCTATAAACAGGACATATTAGTAGGACATATAGTAAGGACATATAAGATGCATACATAAACTAATTTTATGAGCAAATATTTATTTTAACTTTAAAAATACTGTTTATGTTGTACAAAAATACTCTATGATTTCTCCAAAAAAAGATAATAATAACGGTAAAATTCTAGATTATAAGATCACAATTTTTAACGGATTTTTTAAATAGATTTTTTTCAATTAAATTTTAATTGGTTACTTGTTTTTTTGTTTATATGTTGTACTTTTATGTATTTTAGAGACGTAATAACAAAATGCATCCAGAAAATCTTTACAAATTTTATTTTAAAAAAGGTTTTGTTAGCTGTCCTATTTATAGGACAGCAGTCCAATGTGGGTTAATCCTTGAGTAGCTCGAGCCATAATTTTGGTAAGTTAAATGATGCTGCATCGTTACATATTGAATTTTCGCGCATTACAATCTCTATGGATTCTTTTTACCAAAATTATGGCTCAAGCTACTCAATGATTATGAAAATAAAAATAAAATAAACATCCAAGCAAAATAAAAAATAACGTGCATTATATGAAAGAATACGTGGAAAATTTAATGACGGCGCTTCATAGACCGTGCAATTTTAGAATATTTTTCGAAATAAATGTATGGGAAGAATTCCATATCCTGTACTGGTTGGCGCGATTGGTGAAGGAATCCAAAATGGCGCCAAAAAGCCATTTTAGCATCTTATAAAATGTTTCAAGATGGCGGAAAAACATGGTCATTAAATATTTATAAACACACACATATATATATATATATTTAATAAATGTCACATGTTAAAAAAATACTATGTTTATACACATAGTTTTGTTTTTATGTATATATACAGGGTGATTCATAAAAGATGGGCAGAACTTTAAGGGGTTATAGTACACTTAAAGACAAATAATATTAAATAGGAGACTAAGGGTCCCAGACGTATTCCCAAGGAGATAGGGGGCATTAAAGTTTAGGGTCCGAAATTTCAAATGATTATAAAACATGGAAAAATTGGTCGATTCGTTTGCGGTTTTTGCAAAAAATTTTCTTTATGCCAATATTTTCTTGAAATAAAATTTTAAAGTTCAATTTCAAAAAATGCCGATAGGGGGCGCTTTAGACTTTGGAGTAACAAACAACTATTTTTTAACGTTATTTTTTGTATTTCTTTAAATGATTTCGAAAGCTTAGACTTAAACTTAAATTTTGATCTAAAAATCTGAGTCCTAACGAGTAGTTAAGTAGCGTAAACTGAAATTTGAAATTTGAAACCCTTCTCCCCCCAGAACAAAAATCAGTTATTCCCGATCTTTGTGTCGTAGATTAGGCTCTAACTACTGCCGCGTTTTGCTAAAATTATTCTTTATGTCAGTATTTTCTTGAAAATAAATTTTAAAGGAAATTTTCAAAAAATTCCGATAGAGGGCGCTTTAGACTTTGGAGTAACGAACAACTATTTTATACCGTTATTTTTTGTGTCTCATTAAATGCTTTCTAAAGCTTAGACTTAAACTTAAATTTTCAGCTCAAAATCTGAATAGTTGAGCGTGGTTCAGTAGCGAGGGGAGGGGGTTCAAATTTCAACTTCTGAACATAGTTCAGTTTGAACTACTTAACCATGCCCAACGATTCTGTGCTGTGATACGAGGCAAAAATACAACTTTCGTCAAGGACTGCATAGTCGGAATTCACTCATAAAGGCACTGGCACAGTTGGAAACGTCGCTCATGCAAACGTTAAAGCTCCATTCCTGACGCTAGTCACCGGGTGAAGAAGGAAACAGAAAGTATGCAAATGTCAAATGGGGAAGAAGAAGAACACGTATGCAAAATTTCGACACGATTCAGGCATAAAAACCACTGAACGGTGAGTCAAGTGTAAGTCGCTGTAGTAATGAATCGGAAGATGGTGCCCTTCACGAATAAGGAAAAGGCTGAGATGCATTTAATTTACGGAGCGGCAGATGGAAATGGTGCAGAGGCACACGAATGTACGGAGAGCGATTTCCCAACAGGCGGTTGCCTAACCGCAAAACTTTCGAGCGCTTGCACAGACAGTTGTGTGAGACGGGATCATTTCTCGCTTCCCGGTCGAATGCAGGTCGTGCAAAAAAGGACAAATCAGTAGTTGTTGCAGAAGCCATTCTGGATGTAGTAGCGGCGCAGCCAAGTACAAGTACACGAACAGTGGCTAGGCAGGTGGATACCTCACAGTCCATGACTTGGACGGTACTGAAGGATGAACATTTGCTCCCGTTTCATGTGCAACGAGTCCAGAAACTGTCTCCAGGGGATTATCCAAATCGTATTGAATTCGCCCGCTGGTTTCTGCAGCAGAACGCGCTAAATCCACATTTTGGACGAACTGTGCTTTTCACCGATGAATGTACCTTCACACGTGAAGGTACATTTAACACACACAATGCACATGTATGGGCGGATGTCAATCCACATGCTACGTATCCACATGCTCATCAGAGACGCTTTTCCATCAATGTTTGGGCAGGAATCCTCGGAGACCACCTAATCGGACCGTACCTTCTTCCTGAACGCCTCAACGGTAAAACATACCTCACATTTCTGCAACATGTGCTGCCAGACCTGTTAAACGTTGTTCCTCCACGCATCCGGCGGGTCATGTGGTTCCAGCACGATGGAGCGCCAGCCCATTACGTACGAGACGTCCGCAACTATCTGGACATCACATTTCCGAACAGATGGATTGGTCGAGGTGGTCCTGTTGCTTGGCCTGCTTGCTCGCCAGATCTTTCACCCCTCGATTTCTTTTTTTGGGGACGATTGAAGGCTCTTATGTATGAGACACCCATTGAATCCCCCGAGGAACTGGTCGCCAGACTTTCCGCCGCTGTAGGGGAAGTGCTCGAAAAGCCTGATGTTTTCGCGAATGTTCGCCGTTCCATTCTTCGCCGTTGTTCTGCGTGCATAACCTCTGGTGGTCACAATTTTGAACATTTATTGTAATTACATGTTAATAAATATGCTTTGGTAACATAATCCTAATTTGTGTCTTTTTACCTCGTATCACAGCCCACAATGTGTGGACATGGTAAACTGAACTGTGCTCAGGAGTAGAAATTTCAAACCCCTCTCCCCAGAAACTTAACCACGTCTAACGATTCAGATTTTGGGCTGAAAATTTAAGTCTAAGCTTTAGAAAGCATTTAATGAGACACAAAAAATAACGGTATAAAATAGTTGTTCGTTACTCCAAAGTCTAAAGCGCCCTCTATCGGAATTTTTTGAAAATTTTCTTTAAAATTTATTTTCAAAAAAATACTGACATAAAGAATAATTTTAGCAAAACGCGGCAGTAGTTAGAGCCTAATCTACGACACAAAGATCGGGAATAACTGATTTTTGTTCTGGGGGGAGAAGGGTTTCAAATTTCAAATTTCAGTTTACGCTACTTAACTACTCGTTAGGACTCAGATTTTTAGATCAAAATTTAAGTTTAAGTCTAAGCTTTCGAAATCATTTAAAGAAATACAAAAAATAACGTTAAAAAATAGTTGTTTGTTACTCCAAAGTCTAAAGCGCCCCCTATCGGCATTTTTTGAAATTGAACTTTAAAATTTTATTTCAAGAAAATACTGGCATAAAGAAAATTTTTTGCAAAAACCGCAAACGAATCGACCAATTTTTCCATGTTTTATAATCATTTGAAATTTCGGACCCTAAACTTTAATGCCCCCTATCTCCTTGGGAATACGTCTGGGACCCTTAGTCTCCTATTTAATATTATTTGTCTTTAAGTGTACTATAACCCCTTAAAGTTCTGCCCATCTTTTATGAATCACCCTGTATTACATATAGAGATATACCTTATACATACACAATATATACACCTATAAATAAATATTATGTACTTATATATAATTTTGTATAGTTATTATGTTTATTATACATGTCAAATTAAAACAAAAGTTATAAAATTTTCCGAAAAAATTATGCTAAATGCAAAAAAATACACAAAAAATACAGTCGGACCTCTATTTAACGAACCTCTATTTTGCGAATTTCTCTATTTTGCGAACTTTTCCTTGGAACCAAGAACATTTTGCGAATTTCTTCGTAAAATAACCTCCAAATAGCGAAGTGCATTCTCTTATTAACGAACTTTTTCTTGTGATCAAATTTTTTTTTCTTCCCATTTCTCAAAATATTATCTGGAGATTTCAAACTTATTTTTTCTTTTAACACATTTTATGATGTTCAATGGCCTTGAACTGGTTTTACCAGGCGCCTTCTTTGTCAGCAGTGAGAATTCGGTAAGTACGGAGGACGAAGACGATAATCTCTTAGAGTAACTTAGAAAAATGTGAATAGAGTGAGAAAAAAGAAGAAATTAACCATGATGTGCTGATTGATGATTGTATTTCACTTAATTCTGAAACTGAGACCTCGGAAACGCTAACCGAATTGGATATTTTCGACAGTGTGAAAAATAAAAACAATACAGCAATGAATTGCGATGAAGACGAATATGATGATGATATAAATTATCATGATGCAGGAATTAACAAAACTTCGTATGATGAAATGCTAAAATCATTTGAAACAATCCGACGCGGATTATAGTTAGAAGAAAATGCGCATGAAGGGGTTTTTGATGCATTGCAAAGATGCGAGACGTATTATGAGAGAAAGCACTTTTTAAAATAAAAAACTCAGGCAAAATTAACAGAGTTTTTCAGAAATCAAATTTAAGGACGCATATGTTAATGTATGGTTAAAATTATTTGGTATAATAATAATAATAAATACGATAATGTCATTAAAATTCGTTAATTTTAATGTAAAACTATTTACTTTAAACAGAAAATACAGTATAATGGCGGATAATGTTTTGTTTTCCTTGCAGATTTCGAAGATTTAAGCACATAGAAAAAATGAATTGATGATGGATATTGGTGGGTAAAATAAATAAAACAAATCGATATAATTTATTTAAAAAAATTTTATTAATTACTTTAAGTAAAAATATTTAGAGTTTATGAATTTAAAATCTGTTTTATGTAATTTAAAGTATTTTAAAAGGTTAATCTCTATTTAACGAATTTTCCATATAACGAACTTTTTTACGGGATTTAGCGACTTCGTTAAACAGAGGTTCGACTGTATATGAATAAAGTCCATTCCAGAAAAAAAGCAACCCCAAAGGCTGAAGATCGCAACCACATCGATTCATTTAATGCTAAAAAAAGCTAGCCAAGAAAACCAGCACAGGATAAGGAACTCTTCCCAAACGTATTTTTACTGGTTTTAAAGTTTTAATTTACACCTTGTAGCGATTGAAATTAGTACAAAATCCAACCTTCTGAACATATATACTTGGATGTTCGTTTCTGATTTTTCAGACTTAAAATATGGTAATTGATCAGACACAGGTTGACAAGAAGACAAGTAACAAATTTCAAATGGATATAGGTAATATGCAAAAGAGGAGGGAGATTAACAAAACTGTTCATAAATACTTCTTAGTTAGTATAGCAATTTATTACATGAGAATTAGTAGGGATTTTTTAAACTTAGGAAGTCAGTATTTATATTATGCATTGTAGCAATATCCTCTATAAATTCCTAGGCATATATTTTGGTTTATAGAGCCTTCATCAGAGAGGTGACCTATGCACAGATCGCATTGAAGTTTGAGTAACGTTTTTGTCAATCTATGGCAACTTATAATGCAGAGCGTACTAACGCCGCCTAATAACGCCAACTGTGGAGCTATACACACGAAAATGCAATCAGCATCAATTTATGCCAAGATCTAAAAGAACATAAATTTTGCTGAAATTCCGTATATTAGTTTTTGAGATATAGCTGTCTCAAAAATCGCAAAAAACAGAATTTAGCAATGTCTGACTGATTTTAAAATTCAATAACTTGTAAACGGTGACAGATATTTAAAAAATTCTTGCAGGAGGGTTATGCATAAGGTCAAAAGTTTTTTTTACAGTGATTTTCAATTTTAGTTCGAATTACAAACAATAGATGGCGCTGCGATCAATAGACGCTAAATTCAGGTTCGATTTTCGGTACTTCGTGGCCCGGATAATACATTTCCATCTCCTTTTTCTGCATGCAACAAGATAAAGGACGAGGTGCCTGATATCTACCCCTTGTATATCTGCCCCCATACGTCATTTTGACTTCACAGTAGAAGGGGACACATATCCAGTGCTACACCATTTCACTTTATTCGAGAATTGTATATCCGACCCCTGTATATATGCCCCCATATCAGAAGGGGGCACATATCCAATACAGAGCATTTTATTTTTCTCAAGAGCTGTATATCCACCCCCTGTATATATGCCCCCATACGTCATTTTGACGTCACAGCTGAAGGGGACACATATCCAGTCCTACAGAATTTTCCTTTCGTTGAAGGGTGTATATCCGACCCCTGTATATATGCCCCCATACGTCATTTTGACGTCATAGCAAAGGGGACACATATCAAGGGGGCAGATATCCAATGATAGGACTTTTACTTTTGGCGAGAGAGTTGGACAACCGACCCCTGTATATATGCCCCCATACGTCATTTTAACGTCACAGCAGAAAGGGACACATATCAAGGGGGCAGATATCCAACGCTAGGACTTTTACTTTTGGCGAGCGGGTTGTATATCCGACCCCTGTATATATGCCCCCATACGTCATTTTGATGTCACAGTCGAGGGGACACATATACATTGCTAGAACATTTTTACGCTCATCGAGAGTTGGATATTTTGCATATATGTCCCCTTCTACGTATAGATTTTATTGTTGCCGCGAAGGCCTTATTTATCTAGAAATCTGTGAAAGACATTTAAAATGTAACTCAAGAATTATGTAATTATATACGAGGACTGGAGTTTCATAACTCACCTTATCCAAACTTTAAAATATCGAGTGTTTTTTATCAATCTATTCTATAGGTGAACCTGCATAAAAAAAACACTATAATCTGAAAAAAAAAACCCTAGTTTTAACGTGTATGTCTGCCATTGTAAAATATTGGTTTACAATGAAAGCCAACGGGTTTTATGCGATTTTCCAAAATTAGATTATCTGGACAAGGCGAGGTTTGAAACTCACGTCTTCATATATACATAAAAAATATATATTGAAAATTTATAAAGTTAAAAAAAATAATCATTTTGCTTCCATTTTAAAATGTTATAGACAGTTATGGTTCAAATAAATGTTATAGTCAGAAATTAGGATATAGTTACTAACATTGTTTCTTACTACGATATAGTAAGAAACTATGTTAGAAACTATATATAGTTAGAAAGAAATATTATTGCTGGTTTTCCATCTGAGGTTCATTCTTGCAGATAGCACATGTGACCAAAATGATAAAGATAAATCATGCCGGTTGTATAGATTATTAAACACTTCCCAACTACTTTTATAATTTACATTTATCCAACTTCAGTTTTTCGAAATACTCTGTACTTTCATGCAATGCTTAACATTACATAAATTTCGTTGAATTTGTCCGAGAAAAACACCATCAAAATGCACTTCAAATAAATTTCTGCTATAGACTCTAATATATCCAATTCTTTTGTTTGCCCCCTATAACAACTATAATTGTTAGATACACCCTCTTTTCTCTGAGAAACATTCTGCAGTATAGCTGAACACTGCTCTCGCATAAAAGGAAGGTACTTTCTGACACATTTCTGAATTCATTTATGTTCCGAAAACCATGAAATTACCCTGTGTTCTTATTCAGAAAGTGTGTAACCAGAAGATTTTTCCGTTTTTTGTTAAAAGCAAAAGACCTTTCTTAAAAATTCTCTCAATGCCGGCTTTTAAACCAAATTACCGACGCGGAAGCGCGAGAAAGGATAAAGACTTTTCATCACTAGACAAAAATCGCTTATAGCTCGATAAGTAATTTATTTGTCAAAAAATAGTAAATTCATTTCGATTCCAAATTGCTTCAATAGCTAGTCTTTCCAGTTTTGCCTCTGGGTTTATAAATGAGCCTGATAATGTGTCAGAAAGTTTCTCGTTTTTGAGAAAGCCATTTTGATAAGCAGTTATAGCTTTTTTACGTTCTCTTTTCTACCCTTTTGTTTCTTTGTGAAACATGCCATTTGAAATTAAATTTACGCGGATTTTTTTTTTTTTTTTAATTTAATCACTTAAGGCGACAAGGAACATACAACTCATTTTTTTATTTTACTTTTTTTTTCACTTTAAATACTATTCAAGGGCACACTATATGCATTATGGTATATATTTATCACACAAGAAATACTAAATACTTTTTTTTTTTTTTTTTTTTTTTGAGAAAAATAAGGAATTTTCCGGGATGTTTTAAGTGTTAGAAGAACTTTTCAAAATACAACATGAGCATTCCAGATCAATTCAAAACCCCCAATATTTTTATTCAAGTTTGCTTTATATATAAAAATAAAACGCTGCCTCGAATTTTATATATTTGAATATAAAAGTAAGAAAAAAATCTTTCTAAATTTTATGAAATTCTCAGAATTTTCGGTCATATTGCTGCAATTAACTACCTTTAACTTTTGATCTGTATTTAGTTTTAAAAATTCAAGCATAATAGCAAACAGCTATAGAACATTTCAAAGCATTCAGAGGAAACATTTTGTGCACATTCAAGAAAAAATGGATAGCGACGAAATTTTCTGAAAAAAAAGACTAATTTTAAGATTTAGTACAAGCGCAAACATTAAAATATAAAAGTTTATTTCTACGCTGACGATGAAATGAACACTTCCGATGATTGTCTGAATTTGGTCGAAAACATTTTGGAATTCTAATTTGATTTTTAAGGTATTTTAAATAATTTTATATTATATACATACACATAAAAACAATTTTATTACTTTTTATTTATATAACTAAAAATATTTAACTGCCGTACTTTAAATTTTAATACGTCACTTTCTCAAGTTTTCAAGATTTATTTTCAGGATATTGAACCATAAACTGGAGATGTTGTACGATAGGGCGTCGTTACATGCTTGATTGTTTTTACACAGGATTTCTATAGATTCTCTTATAGTGCATGCGTAATAACTGGATGTTGGGAATATGATTTTTGCATGATCAAAATCTATTGCGATATTCTGATTGAAACTTAAACGATTGACGGAATGACACAAAAGAAAAATCAAAGAAAGAATAAAAGAACATAAAACAGAGATAAAATTTTGTCGTCAACCCACAACTCACTCTTGTTTAAGTTTCTATTAGAATATCACAATAGATTTTGATCATGCAAAAATCATTTTCCCAACATCCAATTATTACGCATCCACTATAAGAGAATCCATAGAAAACCTGTGTAAAAACAATCAAGTATATAACGACGCCCTATCGTACAATATCCCCAGTTTATGCTTCAATATCCTGAAAATAAATACTGAAAACTGGAGCAAAGTTACGTATTAAAATTTAAAATACGGCAGTTAAATATTTTCTTCTACCCATGAAAAGTGACGTATGAGAACAGAGTGATGCCATAAAATAAATGGAACTGTAATTAATAATAATATATATTTCCTTTGCTGCTACTACTTCTACTTTCAACTCTGGTAATTATTGGTTCTCTCATCTTCAAAACAAAGTGACGTATTTGTATAAATAAACAACATTTAGTTATTAAGATATTCTCTGATGATGAGCTTGGAAAGCTTGAAAGTACTAAGAAGTTTTAAATAAAATGTATATTTTAAACTTGTAAAAACTTTTTCATCACTTTAGTCGCCTTTTAAATAAGACTGTGGGCTTTTTTAAGTTCACATTATATATTTTATCCATCATCTTCATTTTATAACATTTATAACTAGAAATTAAAAATAGTTTTTCTTTACTTTCTTTTATAAGCATAAAATGTTCATCTTGAAAATTGTGCCTATTCTTTTAACGTATTTCATGTTTTTCCCAAAAATTTCCGTATTAATTTGACATTGAATTCGATTATCAAAAATGTACAAATTTTTTAAACTTGGTAGAAAGCGCAAACAAACGAATTTTTTTCAAAAAGACATATTTTTTTTGTCACTTTTTTAAGATAAGGCAACTACAAAGAAAAAAAAAAACATTATTTAATTTCTTATTTTAGAATTTAAAATTTTATTTCTCAACGCATAATCGTAAATTAATTAAAATTAAATTACTATTTCATAATAATGTATTTTTTATACATAAAACTTTTCATCCTTTTTATTTCTAATTTTTTTTAAATTTTTTATTCGGTAATAAAAACTGTTTTCGGAAACAAAAAGTGGAGAAATTATATTTCTAAATTAGATGACGCATGTTTTCATTTCCATAAGTGTTTATCCATCAAATTAAGGTGTTTGTGGTTTAGATGTAAGTAAATTATGTTATTTGGATATTAGAATAGGTGTCGATTTCAGAGATTTTTAAGGAGTAAGTGGCTTCTTAAAGCGACAGTGGACGTTCAAAATCGCAAAAAAACATTAAAAAAATCATTTTTTGTTTTTTCGAAAAAATGTTCCGGCAATCTTCTACTTTCAAATAAAAAAAAATTATTCAAATCTGATAATATTTTTGCAGAGATACAGCTGTTTTTCTAACATAATCAATCGTTAATCTGCACTTAAAATAAAACTTTAAATCCAGTTTTCTCAAAATGAGAATTTTCGCCGACTGAGTAAGTTCAAAATGCTCCATTCGTCTTAATTTTATACTAATTTTATAATACTTGTTAATATTGCTGTTGATATACTTTATTACAAAACTTGCTATTAATATGTGTAAAAAAAAAAGTAATATTTTATCATTGAATTTTATCCGAAATGAACAATATTATATGTTTATAATTATTTTCTGCCAAATTACTTAGTATAATTTTAAAATGTATATCAATTTTTGATGTAATATCATAAAACTATCACCAAAAAAAAAAAAAAAAATTACAAGTTTCTGAAACAAAATTTAATGCGCATGGAGCATTTTTAATTTGTATCACTAATTAGCATATTATTAATTAATTACTCATTTGCATATTAATATTTTTTAATGAAATTAAGAAATTTTCTTAATTATTGCACAAATTATATGTGTATTAAATTTCAAAACGATTGAGCAAAAACTGTAGAAAATGTTTTTGAACGTCCACTGTCGCCTTAATCTGAAAATTCCAGGTGCTAAACTGCGAAAGAAACGCATAAAAGTAATAACGTTTATGTGTGAAAAAAATTCAGGAATACAAAGTGAAAAATAATTTATTTAATATATACACATACACATGTACAACAAAATACATACAAATTACATCAAAATTGTGTACTGTAATCACATAATTCTTTTAACGTGGGTATTAATTAAGTGTAACATTAATATTGAACTATGTAGGGTCAGAAGATTAATCTGAGCAGGATACATGTTACAAAAAATATGTATAAAGTAAGCAATCATGGTAGTGGGGAATATTAGAAAAGCAGTATTTCTTTTTTTCAATTTGTCACACAAGAGTACATATAAAAAATTGTGAATGTGTGATATTTTGATAAATTTTGCATTATAAGAAACAAAATACAGTTTAAACCTTTTTTTTTTCAAGAACAACAAGAAAAATTATTTAAAAAAAAAATCTTATCACCGTCTAATTATAGAGGTGATTCTATTCCCAATTTTTCGAAAATTTAAGGCTTTCGGTTCTCAAAACTCTCACATTAAAAATGTAACGCAACAATATCGCCAATTTCGACAAACGGTCGCCAAAAACTCAATTTCGTCAATCGTTCGCAGAAAAATCGTCAATTTGGTCAAAGGATCGGGAAAAAATATGAATGTAGCAAAAATATTGCAAGTAAATGCAAATTTCGTCAAGGAATCGCCGGAAAAATGCAAATTTCACCAATTTCGCCTAGGGATCAGGGCGGGGCCGTCGCGAAACAACTTTCTTCTCTACGGGCCTGCTTCAAGAATAAGATGAGCCACGCAAGAGATCTGAGTTAGCAAACGAACAAAGTCGAATAGTTGTATGTATGCATCAGAAACAGTGCTATAAATTTCCGTTTTGTAATATTTTGTTATGGCTGTTTGAATTAAACATTCAATAATTAAACATCGAAGGGTCACTAAACAGGTACTTTCTTTCTTTTTTCTTTTTTTGCTTCTTTTTGCCCTTTGATTTAAAATATATTCGAAAACATTTGATTCGCGGTTTTTAATCTATGATTTTAACTTGAAATATACATTTATGACAAAGTTCCCTTTAAAAATTTCTTACATTAAAATGCCTTAATTTAAAATTATAAATATCAGGATTGATATTTCATAAACTCATAAATAAAAATGTTATATTTTTTTATTAATTAAAACAAAAATTCTATTTATCAATAAAAAATTTAATTTTCATAATGTATGCATAACTTAAAATACACATTCCGTTGGTAGGTGTTATAACTAAAATAGCATTTTTCACTAATAGTAAGCACATACTTACAGTAATTTAAAAAATATATGGTATTTAATATTTCATAAAAAAATAATCTCACTTAAACAGACAAGTATTAAGGAAGTTGAAATATCTGGAAACTTATCAACGACTGTTACATGTCTGTTAATACATGTGATTTCATTTTATTAGAAGTGAGTTTTCTGTTGTCATTCTTGACTTTTGCATAGTTATTTATTTTATTATTATATTCGCAATTCCTGACAAACACATAACTTAAGGGGACAGTTCACCTGAAAATTAACCCAAAAAATCGATTTTTTATATTAAAAAAATATTAAATGGAAGCTTATTTAATTATGAATATTGTGACACCTCATTTTTACCCATATGGCGATTATAACACCAGATATTGTAAATTTCATTAATACACCCAGCGCAATTACCCAGAAACAACCATCTTTAAATGTTTTTTGGGCTATGTTCCTATTTTCTTCACTTTCATGTTTTAAAAATGCTAAGGCCTTTTTTTCGTATTTCAAATATAGATTTAAACTTTTTTGTACATGTTCTTTATTATATATGTGAAAAATATGAGCATGGAATTGTCCTTCATGGTTTTATTTTATTTATTTTTTTAATAAAAGTATATGAAGATGTATTAGATTTCACTCTTTTACGCTATGTATATCAGTGAAAAAATTATATTAAATGTAACATTTGATTTATCTAAAACTCCATGCTCAGTCTTGTGTAATACACATTTGAAGATCTTTTTTAAAAAATGGGCAAAAATATTAATATTTAAAAAAGTAGAATTTTAAAAAATTCAAAATGTTTTAAACTATTTTAAAATTTTAACTAAATATGCAGTTAAAAAACATTTTTTTTAAATGTACTTTTAGTTGAACATTGAAATGAAGTGACTTATTGCACCATTTGAATCATTTATTTAAATTTAAAAAAATGTTGAAAAGGCAAACTGCTTCCTTAAATATGTAGCAACGTTGGCTTCCACACTTGCATTGACTTATGAAATCCAGACCTAAATTTTCAGTCTTTTCAATAGTGAGTTGTA
Organism: Maratus speciosus; assembly: GCA_963932465.1. Classification (NCBI taxonomy): domain Eukaryota; kingdom Metazoa; phylum Arthropoda; class Arachnida; order Araneae; family Salticidae; genus Maratus; species Maratus speciosus. Next base: position 198,765,094 of record OZ010798.1, on the reverse strand, counting down.
CAATAAGATTTTGGGCTCTTGGAATTTTAGGAAAGTACTTTTGTAAATATACTATTGTAAAAGTGTTTTTAAAAACTAATTATAATTAGTTTTTAAAAATTTGAAAACCATTTACAATTAGAAATAACATTTCCTGGAGCCATTTTATTTTACCACTGTCTGCCTACATCATGTACTTATACACTTTATTCGGGCAATCTCATTCTAAAATTAAAATTTTAATTGATAAATAGAATTTTTGTTTTAATTGTTTAAAAAAATTAATATCTTTATTTTTGATTTTATATAATATCAATCCTGAAATTTATACTTTTAAATTAAGACGTATTTATTTTTAAAGGGAAATTTAATTATTATCTGCTAAAATTGTGTTATTTTAATACATGATATCTCCTGTCATAAATGTATGTTTCAAGTTAAACAATCCGAAAAATACCATGAATCCCAGTTCTTTAAATATTTTTTTATTTTTATTTTTTCATGATAAAGTTGATAATTTTAATGTATGATTTTTCCTACCATAAATGTATATTTCAAGTTAAAATCTCCGATAAAAACGGCGAATCAAATGTATCTGAATATATTTTAAATCAAAGGAGAAAAAAAAAAGCACCTGTTTAATGACCCTTCTCTGTTTAATTATTGAATGTATAAATCAAATAGATCTAAAACAAGCAACAAATTGCTCAATAAAATATTCTAAAACGGAAATTCCTAGCACTTTTTTGATACAAATATACAACTATCCGACCTATTTCGTTTGCTACTCAGATCTCTTGCGCCGCCATCTTGCTCTACATTTTCGTTTTGAAGCAGGCCCGTAAGAGAAGGAAGTTGTTTCGCGACGGCCCCGATCAGGGGAAGGAACGCGGATTTTGTCAAAAAATCCCGAAAGAAGAAAATAATTTCATCAAAGCATCGCGAAAAAAAAAAACTAATTTCGTTAAAGGATCGCAAAAAATCCCTCAAATTTCGTCAAAGGATCGCGAAAAAAACGCGAATTACATGAAAACATCGCAAAAACCCTGAATTTCTTCACAAGAAGAAAAAAAAGCGAATTTCGACAAAGTATCGCGAAAAAACTCGAATTTTGTGAAAGGGTCGCAGAAATATACGAATTTCATCAAAAGGTCATGAAAAAATGCATAATTAGTGCATGTAGGGGATTTTCCCTCTTTGCTGTAACCTTTTTAGAAAATCTGCTGCGGATATCAGATTTTTGCTTCTCTAATTGCATATATATGCAATTTAATTGTTGGTATATTCTTATAAAATAAATAGCATCATTTATAATGAAATAAAAACTTTATCTGCTTACCAGAATGTAGATTTATAAAATTGTATGCTCATAAAAAATATATTTGTATATATCTTGTTATATACTTTAAAATTTCAATTCAAAACAGAGAGTAAGGAACTCAAGAACTAATAGAAAATGGAAAACTGATAACTAGAACTTGAACTATTAATTATGAAGGTTTGATTTTAAAAAAACATACATATAGAAGTTTATCGAGGATCTTATACACTTATAATCAGAGTAAAAATATTTTTATAATTTCTTTCAATATGTGCGTGTGAATTGTTCAAACAATAAAAATGTATTCTCAAAAAAATTAATATTTCGTATTTCATTTTTAAAAAATTATATCCGTAAAGAGTACACACAAAAATATTGGATTCATAAATGTTTTAAGGAAATTGAGTGAAATTCAATGCGCGCAATATAGACAGTTTCTTTAAACTTATTCAAATTTCAAATTACACTGAAAAATTCCTAAATTTAAAAGAACATGCAAATAAAGAAAATGGATTTTTTTCCCATTTCTTCTTTTTAAAATTTACAATTATTTTTTTTTATTTAATTTAATACAAATTAAAAATAATTGGATACATAGATGAAAGTATTTGTTACACTAATCAGCGTTCTATTCAATTACCTCAAATCAGTATCATATTCATAGTGAGAACTTTCTCACACACTCAAGAAGTCAAATTTAATCTTAGATACACGAACTTGGCAAGCACTCTTATTCAAAAAATGGGAAATTGAGTAGAGATTTCTATATTTCGATAAATGCAAAGAATATTTTTGTTTTAAATACGAAAAGATGATATTTTGAAACAAATTTTCAGAAGCTCTTACAGAGAAAAGTAAAATGAAAAATAAATCACATAAGATGCAATGAGAAATGTTAATGTCACCACGTTACCGTGAGAAATTAATCTCATAAGATGCAATTCATTTATCGAAAACTAAAAACGTTATTTGATTCCAAATTTTTTACAGCTGATGTCTGCTATTTATTTTTCTTTCTTTCTTTCTTTTTTTTTTATTTATTTATTTAAAAATTAGTTCACGAATGTTTCTCGTTATCGAGTGGGAAATTTTCCTCCTTTTTTAAAACAAGCTTAAGCATATAACCTACTTTTGAACACTTTTGTACAGTGCTGGCCTCCATTTTAAAAAGTGCAAGAATTTTTTTTATTATTAAAGATAAACAAAGGTATTTAGATCACGTTATAGGTGCGGACCCTATAAGAGCAGGCGTCAAATACATTGCATCTGCCACATTTCTCATAGTGGCTGCCCCTCTTTTTGTATCACAGAATATGTAAAAATATCCGCATAAAATTATGCGTTTAAAGAAAAAAGTGCGAAATACCTTTTAAAAAACTTTTTTCAGTTAGTATTTAAAATTATTAAAGCTTTTAGAAATTCTAGACTTCAGAGACACTCTATGAAAAAATGAATTAGCACATTAACTTTCAAATTTTTATGCCTATGGAAAATTTATCATAAAATCATCATTGTGTCATCTCTGGAAACACGTAATCTGGTGCAAATAAATATTATACACATATTCAAAATAAAAATTAAATAAAATATACATTTCTGTCGATTTTCTAAACCCATTTTTTTTTTGCAGTTTTTTTTTTTTTTTGCAGTTTTTATGTTGCTGTTATAAATAATAATAAAAAAATATTTATAAAAGAATGGAAATTTTCAGTCGAAAAAAAATAAATAAAATAATAATTTTCAAAATTCATAGATGCAATTATTTAAGAAAATGACTTAACATTAGTGACAATATAGTAAATTACTGAAAAGCAAATATAATGAATAACCAAGATAGAGCACAATAATAGAATATAACAGAATGTTTGTTTGTAAGGTCTACATTTGAGTCCTGCGCAAGTAGGATTGTACCAGAACAGAACCAAAACTTCTGCTTCAAGTCAACTTGAAATCTGATACACTTCAACCCGAATCGAATCGATCGCGAACCAGGAATGAAAGAAAATTAATTCATATTTTAATAGAATTATGGAAAAGTAGTCAATAGTTATGTCATCAATTGTATCTTTTTATGTATTAAAATGAACACATATAATTAATTTTCAAACATATAGTTTTTAATTGAAAATATTTTTGAAAAACTGGTTCAGTCTGAACAAAACTCGAAAAAATCAAAACTCAATATGATCATGAATCATTGAAAGTTAACCTGGTCCACAACGAAAAGAAAAAGCATCAAATAGAAACACAAGTATGGTCGGATTAAAATCTGGTTACCCGAAAATAAGATATGTGCGTTTAAATTATATTTAAAATTACATCCCTCTTTCGTACATTTTCGGAATCATTTTGAAGCATACATGAATGCCATTCGCAGTACTCTTAAGAATTGAATAACGTTTTTCATTTTTCATAAATAGGATACTTTTGGAATTGCAGTTAATCACACCTTGATGATGACTTTTCCAAGACGATCACTTCACGAAAGTTGGCTTTAACTGTCAAAATTGGTAGCATTTTCTGAATACTTTGTAATCATAAATTGTTGTTGATAAGGACATTTTTTGTGTGTTTGCGATTTATAACATGCAGTTATACTTCTAAGGTTTTTAAAATAAAATAAAGCTGATTTTTAGCAAAAAGTTACATAAACATTAAAAAAAAAAAAAAAAAAATCTGTAAAATTTTGAAATGTTATTTAAAAAAAAAAAAAAAAAAAAAAAAAAAAAAAAAAAAAAAAAAAAAATGATAGCGCAAGCTGCAACAAGCTGAATATCAAGCCTGTAACGTACCAACCATTAAAATAAATTAAAAGAAATGGAAAAACAGCAAGAGTAAACATATTATTAGTGTTTTTGCCTAAAGAAAAAAAAATATGCAATTTGAATTTCCATATATCATGTTTTATATAATAAAACATGATATGTGTTATTATGTAAAATAATTATATACATTTTATTATTTATACACATTCATATACATTTATGTAAAATATAATAAAACATGCGTAAATGAAATATATGTAAACGGATACCCTGTGGTAATGGAACTTTTATGATTTCTGGTAAATGATGCACTTTCACAGATATAAATCTGTCTAATACAGAATACGTTTCGATTTTTTGTTTCCGCCTTAGCAGGTTTCATTAGATTCTTCTAAACTACTTGAAGTAAATTTCACATATACTACTGGAATTAAACTTTATATTTTCTTTAAATTGCGAGCGGGTTCCAGACCCGTCAGCGCCCACCCCCCCTTCCCTTGCTTAATACCTGCACTTTCTTTTCCAATGGTTCTGTGGTCATCAAGCAAAGAAAGGATAATCTCAACAAAAGAAAGATGTGGAGACACGTCAACGACGGCCTGTGAAGTTCTATGTCATCTAGAATTCCGCAGAAGTCAACAAACATGAAAGAGAGCGCCTGACCATATCAAACTTTACGACGAAAAGAAACACAGTCTATTCGATGCCTTACTTGTCGGATTCATGCATTTGTAACTTTCCGTAACTAAGCAACAAAGTAAAGTAAATCTGGGCCGTTTTCAAAACTACTGAAGTAAAGCTGGCCCGTTATTATCACAGCAAAGTATCAGATAAGGCGGATAAATTTCAAAAATTAAAAGAGCTCAAGATTAACTATATTTGTTAAGAGAAAAGCAAGGAAAAGAAAAACAGAAATTTCATAAAAAGGGGCAATGTAGGTGGAATTAAAAAAAAAAAAAAAAGAGAAATTTTGTATCAAGCATAGATTTTGGTATCTAGCAGTAAAAAATTAGAAGATTTTTAATCATAGTTATTTCAAAATAAGCACCACCAAAGAAAAAAATGAAATTTAAAGTTATTTAAAAAGAGTAAGAAAAGAGTAGAAAAGAATAGAAAAACGAAGATTTCTGAAAAAGGTTTAATAATAATAATAATAATAATAATAATAATAATAATAATAATAAAAGAGAGAGGGAAATCATGAACCAAGCATCATTGTAAAAAAAAAAAAAAGAAAAAAAAAATATATATATATATAACGTTACTCCATAAAATTAGTGGCAACATGCTACCTCCAATTTTATGGAGTAATTTAACTTATATAATAGTGTAATTTGACCTGATATAATTGGCGTAATATTACACATCAGTGAAGAGGTTCTATGGGGTTCCCCCCCCCCAACATATGTGAACTTCGGAAATTTGAGCTTAGAGTTGGGAAATTATAGATTTTTAAAATTATAGATTGGAAATTATTATTGCTTATTGGAAATTATAGACTTTTTTTAAGTAAAAAAAAAAAAAAAAAAAAAAAAAAAAAAAGATTTTTTATTGTTTTGTTGACTACCTTTCTGAGTTCTGTAATAGCAGAATAGTTAAACTTTCAAAAGAAATACAAAAAGCAGCCAGACTCAATTTCTCATTATGTTTCTCTGTGCTACGAAAATATCATACTTCTACCAGACCTGAATTTCTCTACTGTTATTATGACTCTTACACAATTGAAGACAAAAACTTTCATTAAAATAACCAATAATTATAATTTTTTTGTTTTTAGTTTCAGCATTTTTCTTTGGAAAGAATTCTTTTTTTTTGTATAAGTATTATTATTATTATTAAAGACGCATTGAACATATCATTTTAGTTGGAAAATAGAGCAATTTGTTTCACATTGTGAAATTTTTGAATTATAAGTTGGAAAAATTTTGAACTTTCCCCTTCACCCCCCCCCCCCCCAAAAATAAATTTGTAGCTACACCCCTGTGTAACGCAACATCAGTTATATCCTAATAAAATGCAGGCAGAATAATTGAAAAAAAAATTTTTTATGGAGTAACATTACATATTCTTTACAGTGATAATTATAAACTACTTTTAACAATTCCAGAAAATTGTCACGAAACTTCACAGTGAAGCGAAAAAAATAATAACTAATGAAACAATTTAGAAAATTCATAACACATTAAAAATCTAATTTTAGCAATTTCCGTCCAAAGTTGGAAATATAGTCGATTTATTTTTATGCTGGCTATGATTTACAAATCCGTATATCGTTGAACACTTCTAAAGCACAGAGTTGTGTTTAATATAACTCAGATGTGTTCAAATAAACATTTCCTACTGCTCCACTAGATGCAGATACAATTTTTCATACCAGTAAGCCATACAACTAATTTTCTATTATTTATTGATATATTTTACTATTGCTTTGAGTCGACAATATATATTACAGGTATTTTAAAATTCATTTCAGTTAGTTCAAATTCATAAAACATGTGAAAAATCATCTTCAGAATTTTCTGTCATTAAACGGAAATGTACTCGTATTCCCTTATACTGTCTGCATATTATCTACAGATTTTTATGGACACCCCGGATTAAGCTAAAATTTAAATAATCCAAGTAAAAAATGTTTAACACAACTAAAAACAAACTTCTAGCAATTACTAATCATAGACAGCAATGTATCTTGTTCTTTGCGTAAGCCTGTACAGTAATTTATCTATATTCTACAAACATCATACAGTATACTAAATATATGCATAACAAACTGAAAAACCTTTATTGAACAATTTACATCCTTAACAATTACGTTTACAAATTGTTTTATCTAGATCTATTTTATGCAGATGTAGAACTATACACATCTCGTATTATGCAAAAATTGTGTGAAAAAAGCATAATAGAACGGAAAAAGTATTTTTACTAATTAGTGCTCATAGCCAGTACTGTAACTTTATTATTTTGCGTGTCCCCGTAAATGACTAATAAATGTTATGCATCCAATAATGTACAGAAATCATCTTGTACCGAACTTCAGTAATTTATCAATTTAATTATTTTTAATATCTAGAAACCGCAGAAAAATGACCCTCGTGCGATTTTTCCCACACGCTGCAATGTGATTGAATTCTTTTGTGTGTCCCTGTAACTAAAATCTAAATTTCATAAGGGGGAGCGTTGATTTAGAGTGCTATTTATTTAATATTACAAAAAGCAACAAAATAAAAATAAAATAAAGAGTTGAAAAAATATATAACTTCTTGAGATGATAGGCGGGGAAATGGAGAAAAGGCTTTTTTTTCTTCTTCTTCTTCTGGCGGGGAAAGAGTTTGATTAAATAAATACTTATTTATCATTACTATATGCTTAAAAATAGGACAGGAAAATAATTAAATAATAATAAGCTTTAACTTTTTTTAAACTTTTGCATACTTGGAATAGGGGGGGGGGTGGAAGAAAGTAAAAATTTAGATAGTCGGTTATTTTTTCGTTTCAATAAAGAAACAAACAAAAGAGTTTTACAGATATAAATTATAAATTTAATGATTTTAATCTTTGGGTAGTGTATGAGAGGGAAGAAAAGGGGAGGAAAGCAAGATTTCGGAAAGGGGGGGGGGATTTAGACAATAAAAAAAAATAGAAAGAAAAAGCGTGATATTTAAATTGTTTTAAAGAAAACTGAATTTCAGTAAGATTATATCGATCATGTGTTAGACGCAAATGAATAATTTCCTTACTATTTAAGTAGCATTAAATGTAATTAAATAATTATTATAGAGGTTAAATGGAAAATACAGTCTATTCTGTTATTCAAAAGACATATAAAAGTTACTTGTAATTTCAGAAGATCTTTAAAAAGCCGAATGTTATGAAACTGCGCTTAAAAATGTTTCCTAAATTTTAATTTCAGAAAATTTTAACACACCAGAATTAAAAAGCATTAAGTGCCACTTTAGTCCAAACACTTGGTAGTAATTATGCATGCCTGAAGAAGGATTTATTCCATCAAAACGCGTTGCTTGTTTTATAGTTCAGCATTTATTTATATAGATTAATAGTTTATTTGTCAAGAAACGTGAAACACTAGAATTCGTCTATTATTTTATTATGTTTATTCAAACTCACTGAACAGTCCTCACATATAATAATATATCACATATATCACACAATAATTTTTCATATAAACACGAAATATACCAATGAAAAAGATTATGGGTAATATGAGTCAAAATTATTTTTTATTATCGTATTCAATAATTAACTATTTATAATAACTATTTTGTTTTCTTTTAGAAGGATGATTATTATTTCGAGATACATAAATTAATCAAAACAAAATAAAGCAATTAAACTTTAAGTAGAATAGAATTATTACGGTATTATTGAAATTTTAAGTGTGCTCGAGCAGTGGCGACCGAATTTGTAAAGCTCTGGTCTCGACGGAAAGAAAACAAACAATTATACTTGCTAAGACGGAAACTTTTAATAAACATATTTTTTTTTCTTGGTCCCTTTCGCTTTCGTTTTCACAGGTTTAAATAAATTGAAATGTTATTATACTTTTGTAAAAATTAACTCACTTACCTTTTCGCACACTCTTCTTGGAAAATTTCGCTGTTCGGTGTAAGCTCCGTTTTACATCTATGAAGAATATCCTCACGAAGATTGATTTTTTCTTTATAATGTAAATCTGGTTTGCATGTGTGTGCGGATTTTTCTTCAATTTTTTTCTACCCCTCTGGATTCAGCAAGACTTCCCCGACATTTAATATCTTTGCATGCTAGTTTCCATCTACCGGCACTGGGCTTGCTTTTAATTCTATAAAAAAAATCTATCACCATTGGAAAATAATCATCCATTTTTAGCGCCAGGCACTTCGAAAACTGTTTTTTCCGTTTTAAAATTAGAATTATAAGAAGCTTTAGTAACTATAAAATCTGAACTTGAACAAAAAGTCACTCCTTCCTTTAAAGGCTGACAAATGTAAGTGTGTTCTTGATAAGTGTTTGCAAAAAAGAAATACACGAATACGACTTCCACATTTGGCTGACTAATTATTTTAGGAGGTGTCACGTACAGTGAAAAGAACTCCCCATAGCTAGAAGGCGTAAAGAAATCATATAGAAAAGAGACACTCGTGTGAACTTTAAAAAATCCTAAACCCATAGCACATCGATCACTCTCAATTCATGAAAACATCGTTAAGTGAATTAATTGTCGAAATAAGTAATTGGAAATAAGACTAATGCCACGTTAGAACTAACGAATCGGTCCTTTTTACCTCCCATATTGAGAACATGTGTTACGACATGTACTTAACGAAAGATAATTGTTTCTGGAGACATAAGCCAATTGAGCTATGTTGCTAATTTTCTTGAAATTAATAATAATAAAAAAAGTTAAAACTGATGTTAAGAGGCTACTTCAGTCAAGTGACTCGTTCGCTAATGCTAATCCTATGAAAGAAATTTATAACGATATCTCCGTTACATTTCAATATTTTTAAATGATTTTTTTGCATTAGATAGCTGAGATCGATCTGTACAAAGGCCGTTTTTTAATTTTTCGATTTTGTTTACAGATATTTTTAACGAGGACGCTTTCATTTTCGGAACCGGTTTCGAAACTGAAAGCATGCTCATAAAAAAAAATTTGTAATAAAAATCGAACAAGTAAAAAACGGCCTGCATACAGATCGATCTCAGCTATCCAATGCAAAAAAAATCATTTAAAAATATTGAAATGTAACCGAGATATCGTTATAAATTTCTTCCATGGGATTAGAATTAGCGAACGGGTCTTTTCATTTGACTGAAGTAGCCTCTTAAGATGGTTCTCAAATGACCTGCTCGCGAAATTTTCTGACACAGTTCCTGGCTCATTTATAACCCGTTTACTTTAATTTGTTGCTTAGTTACGAGAAGTTTAAAAAGTATGCACCCTCACCCCCTTTTCAGTAAAGGTGATTAACGCGGGTGGTCTATTGGTATATGTCATTAGCATGCCTGTTTGTGGTTTCCGGAATCTGTCTTCCATTCTTGGTGAATACACCCCCCCAACCCCTTTCCCCCGAATGAAATCCGAAGAAATCATATGCTGTTTGAAAAATAATAATTATCATTTCAAAGTGTCAAAGCGTACTTGATGGATATTCAAATTGTATTTTTTCATGATGAATATGTTATTGATTTGAGTTAGTGGAATAGAAAGCTTCAATAGTGTAGTCAAAATGAATACTTTCATAAAAATACCGAATTATGTTTAATCTTTATTAAATAATAAATAATAATACTAATAACTGTAAATCCTAAATACTTGAAATGAGTGTAATAAAAAATTCAAAATTTAAAAATTTAAGAATTTAGTTTAAATTTGAGTAAGTTTAACTGTGTACAGCATTGAATTTCATCAAAATTTACTTAAAGCATTTTCAGGTTTAATATTTTTATGTGAATTTTTCATGCATATCTATTTTAAAAGTGAAATTTCAAAAGAGAAATAACAATATTAATTTTAATGTAATACTTTTTATTGTTTGAACAATTCGTACACACATATGGAAAGATATGAGCTAAAATAGGTTTGCAGTGAATATAAATTTATAAACTCTTTGTTAAATTTCAAAATGTATATTATTCAAAATAAAAACTTTATATAAGATATTTAAATTGTAATTATTTGTTTTAAATTTTAAATTAGTGGTTAAGTTCCTAAAATTTTGTTTCAAACTAAATTTTTAAAGTATATAAAAAACATTAAAAAATATTCATTTTTATAAACAAAAAACATTATTATATCTTTATAAATTATACATTATAATTCACAAGAATATACAAGAGCAACTAAACTGTGGTTTATATACAATTAGAGAATATTTTCACTTGAACGATAGAAAAACGCAATATTTCATCAAATGTGTCCCTTAAAATTTAGGGCTTAGAATAATGCTTACATCGCATAACAAAATAAGAAAAATAATATAAAATAAATAATACAGAGTTTTACGAATACTAATTTCAGGCACATTTCCTTTGAAAGAGACAAAAAAGTTCAAAATTTCGATTGTAAATTTCTATTACCATGCTTTTTTTATATGATAACCTCGGGAATTACACACTAACGTTTATAATTAAGTTATCTCAATAAATATAGGTGAATTTTACAAAATGTTTCAAATAAAAATAAATAAAATGTAAGCAAAATGTTAGTTTCGTGAATCCTCGTTTTTAGTAAAATAAAATAATTAGTAAAATAGGTTTGTGAATTTTATTTATTGAACTACATATAATTGTGTTCGGGCTATTCAAAAATTCATAAATTATTACTTAATTTTTGCAAAATCTCTTTTAACGAATAATTTTACTGAATTAATTTATTTTATCGAAACACAAACACAAGAGAAGTAATAGCCTGGCACAAGGTGCCGAAAATGGTAGACACTTTATTTTTAATCATAGGCGGCGTTAGTTAGAGCTACCAATTCAAGATCTTTAGTAGAAAACTTAATAAATGGTTTAACAAGTCGTCAAATAAAAATATAAATAAATAAATAAAATTTATATATATGTGATTTGATAATTTCATTTACATACATTGAAATAAATCTTACTACGTTTCTCTGAAACAAACAAACAAATTTAACATTATATTATTATGAAAGGGTACAATATATGATTTAATAACGATTAACAGTACTCATTCAAAATATAGCCGCTCGTATATCATGTTGTCTCTTTTATTTCAAACTTTTTTTCATTACTTTTAGTATTATTTATTCCATAATGAATGAAAGTATCTGAAAATGCCCATTTAAATTCATCATAAAAAAGTAATGCAATTTATTAAAAGTATATTTAAATATACACTTAAACCTACAATTTTAGATACACATGTTTTAATTTCTTTAAGGTTGTTAAACTTAATTCTAGATTTTTCTCAAAAATATATATTAACTAAGACAGATAACACGGAAGATAAATTATCAAAGAAACTGAGAAGCAATAAAGAATATGACATGCTCTTTTGCTTATAGTATCTAAATTTTTTTAACAAATGAAAAGTAGGATTTTCTAGCTTTGTTTGTCTATATCCAATTGATAATATCCTTATAACTACTTTCTTTGTGCTAAAATTTATTTTGTACTAAAATAATTTAAAATGAAATTTTCTGTTTCATCCATTTTTTGATATAGCAAATTAGATTGGATAGCAAGTTAGATTAGACTAGCTGAATGATAAGGAATTGCCCACAAATTGTCACTTTTAATTAATTTTTTTTATTTCATTTTTTATTGATGCTTTAGTTCTTCTTGGATAACCACCAGAAAGAGCCTATACCATGATCAAAAGGGTAACCGGAAAAAAAGTGACCGGAAAAAACGTGACAGGAAAAAATGGGACAAAATAAACAACAGCGGAAAAAACGTGACAAGAAAAATACGTGATCGGAAAAAAGGGGACAAGGAAAAAACGGGACACTGAAAAAACGGGACCGTTTGGTGCTCCGGTATGGAACCATTATAAATAATACAAATATTTTAAGTCAATGTCTACAAATGCGAATTTTGAAAAATGGAGTGGAATATTTGCATACTAGAATGCTTGTTTACAGCTCTACTTGATTTTTGACAATCGCGAACGGGAATACGAATATTTTCCGTCGATGTTTAAGAATGCAAATATTGAGAAAAGTCCCGCATATTCGCATATGAAAATGCATATTTACATCACTACTTGATTTTTGATATATGTAAATTAGGAAACAGGATATTTTAGTCCCGCCGTTTTGGTCCTGATGCCATTTCGGTCCCTTGCAGTTGTTGTTGGAAGCAGCTATATTGTTAATAACAAAATCTCAAAAATTAAATTGTTTTTATTGGCGTATTTATGAGTAACAAATCAAAATTATTTCAATTATTAATTGTTTATATAATTAATTTATCAATTACTTGCTTAAAAAATATTACATGAGCTATATAATAATTACAGGGTAATGCAAATATAATTTTTTTTTTAAATTTTCGTTTACTATAATGTCATTAGATTATATAAAAATGATAATGATTCTGAGGATAAATATGTTGTTTATTTATTTATTATTTAGTTTATAATATTTTCTTGCTATTTAAATATAATTAATTAATAATATCTAGTTTTTTTTTATATTGCAAACTATAACTGTGCTAAAAAAATAAAAATCTAATTCTACATCTGGACAATAACATCACCTAACATCAATTAAAAAATATTTTACATTTTTGTACAATATTACATTATTATTATTATTAATTAATAATAATACCATCAGTCAACAAAACAATTACTTAGACTTAAATTTTTGACTGATTTTTCATTTTTTTGGGAGGGGGGGGGGATAATAAATAAAAACTTTTGAATAAAAACTTTAATTGATGAATAATTGCTATTAATTAATTATTAAAATAGTTAGTAATTTTAATATAAAAATTAAATTAATGTTTTATTAAATATATTTTTAAATTCAATTTATTCTTAATTTATTAAATTATTAACGTTAATATAAATTACAAATTTCTACTTTAAAATAAACTCAATACAAATTATATATTCAGTTTATCATTATATTTAATATCAGCTATAAGCTGAAATTTATCCTTTATCTGCTTTTTTATTTTATATTTAAAGTTACTGAGATTTAAAACTATTAATATAATTAATAATAAAACTAAGATAAAAAAAATTATTAAACTTACTTTCTGGGAAAGATGGAGGAAAAAGGTAATTAAAAGAAAATAATAAAAAACAAATGCTAAAAAGCTTAGTTTTGTCAGTTAAAAAATTATTTATTAAGGTATTAATAACATTATCACATAAAATTAAAAATAATCGTTTTATTAAAAGAAATAGGTCTAATTTTAATAAAATTTGCTCACAAAACTGTTCTTCAAGGGTGGGAAGACTTAAAAAAAGTTGCAAGCAACAATTACAAAAAGAAAGAGCACAGGGAAGGAGGGGGGGGGAGATCTATTTTTTTTTAACAAAATATTTATTTCAGCACGCCCTTGTAAGCAAATCTCTGTTGATTTCCCAATGCATAATGGTAAAGTAACTTATGAAAACAAATTTATAAGATGCAACATTGTATTGAAAATATCAGACATTTGTTACTTAGTTACTTTTTAGTAATTGTTTATGAATAAGTTCAATATTTATAAATTCCGTGTCATGTTTTTTCGGGTCACTTTTTTTCCTTGTCACGTTTTTTCCGGTCATGTTTTTTCCTTGTCACCTTTTTCCGTTCTTGTTTTTTCTGTCACTTTTTTTCCTGTCACGTTTTTTCCGTTCACTTTTTTTCCTAGATTCGGTCAAAAGAAGTATCAAAATCGAAGCATTTTTTCCAAATCTACCCGTTGATAGTCACTAAATACTAACTTTTTTCTAAAAGTCAGTTAATAAAAAATGACATTTTGAGGAAAATCCCTTATCATTCAGCTGCTTTTACAGAACAACTAAAAATTAGCTCACTCTAACGCCGATATCTTTCTGAATTTTTACGATATTTGACTGAATATTTACAATAAATTGCTCCATAGAGTTGACTATTAAATTATGTAACACCGCAAAAAAAAGAAGAACAATTAAATAAACAACCCGAATATAAAACTCTGGAAAATAAATCAACGTAAAATAAAGCACCCGAAAGATAAAGCCGTATATTAGAAGGACTTCAACTCTTGGTTACAATTGCCAAGGTTTAATCAAACTAAAACTGCTACAAAAGCATAAAGTGGAAAATGAGCTGAAGTTTTTCCTTCGGGACGGGCCGATGGCAGTCCGAAATCTCCAATAGGGATTATTCTCTTCCCCAAAATGATTGAGTTGCAACCAGGGCTGCGAAGTCGGACCAATTTTTGAGAAAAAGAGTCGGAGTCGGAATCGCTAAAAAACAAGCCGACTCCGACACTAGATTTTTTTGTTAGACATCTTAAAATTGAAACAAGTGGGTAAGTGTGATCACAGATCGTACAGAGGGTTTTCGTTTAATATTCCTTTCCAAACACTTTATGCTTTTGAAAAATCTGTTAGTTCCACATTTCACAACCAGGGGGCGCACTTGATTCTAAACAAACCTCTATCCGAACGAAAATACGTTTTACATACTATCCGCAGATATATTAGTCAAGGGGATTGGGCCGATAGCACCCGAGATAAGAAGGCGCCCTGGCGGTAAAAAGTGGGACTAAAATATGTAAGGCTGTGGTGCATAATATGAAAGAATGGTCAAAGGGGTGTCGGCAAAAGTTGGAAAAGTACTCCCCGGGTGAAAAGGGCGGAGGTTAGAAAAATTGCTTAAAATACCCAAGTCCCGGAGGAGTAAATAACCTAAGACTTTTTGAAAATTTTATGATTTGCCGTGTGGTCTGAGGCATTCAGCTATACGTATGCAAAAATTCATGTCTCCAACTTAATTAGGGGCTCTCTTAGAAAGAATTGCTTAAAATACATATGTGGTAGCTCAAAGGGTTAAACGTAAGACTTTTTCAAGATTTCATGATATGTCGCCTGGCCTCAGGTGTTCTGCAATAAGTATGCAAAATTTCAAATCTCCAATTTAATTAGGGTCTCAATTAGAAAGAATTGCTTAAAATACACAAGCTGGAGTTGAAAGGGTTAAACATAAAACTTTTTCAAAATTTATTATTTGACGTGTGATCTGAGTTGTTGAGCTATAAGTATGCAAAATTTCACGCCTCCAACATAATTAAGGGCTCATTTAGAAAGAATTGTTTAAAATACACATGTGGGACCCCAAAGGGTTAAACGTACGACATTTTCAAAATTTTATGCTTTGTCGTATGATGTGAGGTGTTCAGCTATAAGTACCCAAAATTTCATGTCTCCAACACGTATAGTTTCTGAGAACATGGCTCTGTGACGGACAGACAGACAGATGAGCGAGACGAATAGAGTTTCGTCAGATGAACGAAATCCTAATTAAAGTAATTATATGCGATTTGAAATCTATAAAATGAATTGTTATTGTTATTTGTGGACTATATCAGGCTACTCAAGTTACAGATGACCGATTTACTGCAGTGTACAAAGTAGATACAAGGGTAGGTAGGTATTGCCCATATACAGAGTAGATGAAAACTGTTTATTTCATAACTGTAGTAGATATTTTACATTTCCTTCTATATATATAAAAAAAGTTTTGATTTGGAAATGGACCAATGAAAATCTGCGTAGATATTCCGGGTAGATCGGCATCCAATTTGAATGCTTAAGCATGCCCTTTCATCGTTAATATTAAAAAAACTGTTGCATACAAAAATATGAAAATCGGCGGTATTATAGAGAAATGTTTGATAAACACGCTGATGCAGACAGTTTTCAAATCGAAGAATTATTTTAAGATATTTAATGCTAAAGTGGTACAAAATCGTCCTATTAAAAATGTTTTATTGGAGCAAAAGCTATACATGAGAATTTAATCATTTTTAGATCATTTTATACGTTATAAGTTCCCGGTGTGCAGATTGTATTTATTTTTCTTATTTGACTCATTTTTTGAGGTTTTATTTCAATTTTAAATTCAAATTTTCAGCATTTCGAGAGATATTTTTTACAAAATTTAGAAAATGTTATTAATTTAAACTGTTGCCAATTGTATAAAAAGCGCAAACAATAATGTTTACTTCATATTAAAAATTTATTTACACGTGACTATTACAAACAGAAAAAAAACTTTAAAATTAGAATTAAATGATTACATGTTAATAGAAGGTAAATTACCTCATAAGAACCATATTTACACTTGAATTTGAGAAACAAAATCTTAAAATAAAAAAATCATTATTATGCATTAAAACTTGTAAATGGGGGAAATTACGTCATATTTAAAATGCCCCAAAAATATGGCAAAACAGTTTAAATTGAAAAATATATTTGCGTGAGATATTTTGAGATAATCTTTTCAACTATTATCGTGAATTCGAAGACAGCGCAAATAATATTTCCTTCTAACAACAAAAGTATTTTCACGTGAATATTAATAAGAGAAATAAAACTTTGGTGTAAATTACGTCAGATTTGAAATGATACATTTAAAATGAATTATTTAAAAGAACTATCTTATAGCGCAGTTAAAAAATACCGGGAGACAATGACACTGTTTACTTAATTCATTTTACATTAGCTTATTTTCCAATGTTTAACTAATTTTTTTAATTAAATACGAAAACAGCCATTGTGTCTCTTAACAGCAGCAGATTTGGTCTTAAAAGTCCCAACCCAAGGAAAACGAATGGAAACCTGTTTACAGAGAGATCGCTACTGTTTTTTTTTTTTTTTTAATTCAATATTTTTAAAGCCGATCAAATTAGCGTGCTTTTTGGATTTTGGTGTGCCTGAACGAGGGTTGGCGAGCGTAGCTCGTAGGGGGTGGAGCCGCCTAGTAGTATATAAATAAGTACTTCCCTCATATTTTTGGGGTTTGCGGATAGAACCAGAGGTACAAAGGTTTGGAAGGACCCAAAATCCGGAAAATGAAGGGAATTTTTCAAACAGGCCGTGTAAGTAGAAATAAGACACTTTATGGTAATTGACCATTAATGACTGTTAAAATGTTATTTTAATGACTATTGAAGAGATTTGGAATCGAACAGCGTTTTCCATTTTTTTTTTAAATAAATTAATGAAATATAAGAGATTCTTGTCACGAGACTGCAGGTTTTTATCCTTTCCCGTGCTATCGCTTCTGAAAATTCGATTAAAAACTTTAATTTTGACAGTATTTTCTCAAAGATATGTTGCCTTTATCAAAAAAAAAAATGGATAACGTAATAACGTAAAGTTTCTGAATAAGAACACCGGCACCAATCTTATGCGTTTCAGAAAAGAAATGAATTCAGAAAT
Source organism: Maratus speciosus (assembly GCA_963932465.1). NCBI lineage: Eukaryota > Metazoa > Arthropoda > Arachnida > Araneae > Salticidae > Maratus > Maratus speciosus. The sequence goes on along the minus strand of OZ010798.1, from coordinate 198,747,129 downwards.
GTATCAGAAAAAAGCTCCTTTGGTATTTGAGAAAAGCCTTATTAAATGACAAAGAAATATTTTTAGAAATCTGCTTTTTGTTATACAGATTCAAAAGTTATCATGTTTTTAACCCACCATTTTTCCATTTATTCTGAACTACATTATTTTTTTAATGAATCCTTATTTAAATGTTGAAACATCTAATACTCTATAAGTAATCATTAATGTTGCTATTCTGTATTCTCTGTCTTGCGAATACATACTAATTTTAAAATATACTGTAAAATTATCCCATAAATATGCATGCAGTATGCATTCAGATTCTTTAAAAGAATTTTAATTGTATGTTTAGAAAAAACTAGATTTTTTTGTAGAAATTGAGTCATTTAATTGATTTTTCCACGGTCCCGCCGGGCCTGATTTCACTGATTTTGTACGGGCCGGGTCATGAACTGTGAAAATATAAATGAACCGGGCCAGGCTCGGAAATTACGACCCGTGCAGGCCTCTAAAAAAGATAATCAATGCCGCAATAGGGAGATTTGAGCTTTATTTTTCTTATATTCTATCATTATTTAAATCAACAGGCAACATTAGTACCCCAGCCCGAGTACTAGTGCAGTCATCCCGGAGTCGGAATAGGAATCGGAGTCGGAGTCGATAAAATATCCCGGAGTCGAAGGCGTCCATTTTTCGCACCGACTCCACATCTCTGGTTGCAACACCACGTGTATACACAATCATATACATTTTTAAATCATTCCCCAATGATTATAAAAAACATGAAAAAAAAAGAAAAAAAGTTTCCACTTTTTAATTATAAATTGTATGAGGTTTTTTTAAATTAAATACATAATAGATTTTTTATTTTTAAATTAATAGAGTGCTTGTCTGAAAATTATAAAAATTTAAATTAAAAATTAAATTTTTCAATATTTTGTCTTTTTCACTTAGTTGAACAATTTTAGATGTAAATAGAAATAAATGTTAATACTAAGTATAGCAGCCTGCTGCAATAGACCAACAAAAAATTACAAATCCATCTAATTTTATACGTTATGGTACATATATTTTTTTTCGAATATTAATTACGGAATACATAAAATATTTTTAAAAATATGATAAAAAATATTATACTATGTAACATTTGAAAAAAATAAGAGAAAAAGCTTATTAGAAGCTTCAAATATCCGAATCCAAAATTGCAGCTCATTTCATTAAGTGGTTTTCGAGTTAAAATTAAAAGAAACTACAGGAATTTCAGTTTTGTTTACAACTATAACAAGTAAGAAAAATCATGCGTTAAGCATAGATTATGAAACACTTTCCAACACTTCCTGAATGCTTTAACAAAACTTCATTATTTAGGGAAATAAGGTATATAAGAGGACTAAGTAAACATTTTAGAAAACGCATAAAACATTTGAAAAACTGATTTCAGCAGTTACCATCCATAGCAAATATGCATTCCAATTCTTTTGAACAGCTCTGTATTTGATTTGCAGGTTGATATATATGCTATAAAATGGGGAAATTTAGTTTAGCAAGAAAACGAATACAGGTTGAAATTTCTCTTTCAGCAATTTATACTAATAGATGGAAACATACTTGTATACTTTTGTACAACCCTATAGTTAACCTTAGTACCTTTATTACACGCCACTATTTAGCTAAAGTTTAATTCAAAGTAAAACACTCTTAAAACTACTGGAATCACATTTCTAGAAATTATTATTTATAGACGGTCATGTATCCTGTTCTTTGCGTGACCCTGTATATAATTTTATCTATGTTCTACAAACATTTCTTAGTAAACAAAATGCAGTTCAGCGTAAAAATGCATAACCCATTTAAAAACCACCTTTAAGCAATTTACAATCATACTCAGTAACCATTACGAAATCTTTTGTATAGCCCTGTATATGAATTACAGCATTTATACACACCATATACAATGCATAAATATAGTGAAACATAAAAGCACATAACATAATTAAAAATGCATTTCCAGCAATCATTGCTACCGTACAGTACTTCGGATACAATATCGTATCTGAAATCTTTTTTGCGTCCCTGTAAGTGCTATGCACTTCTTATTATACATGAAATAAGTAGTAGTAAACTTCAGCGACGTATATCAATTTCATTACACATGAAATAATTTAACATAATTAAAATATGCCGGAAAAAATTCCCTCCACCCGTATATCATTATGTAACGGAGATATTTTGTGTGGCCCTGTAAATTATTATTATAATTATTCTTTGCACCGCATATTTTAGTGCATTTGATAAATGCATATCAATTTTAATATGTTTGAAAGCATGTAACATCATTGAAAATAATTTTAAACGATTTTTTCCCATAGGCCGTAATGTAACGGAAAACTTTTGACTGTCCCTGTAAATGAACTAAACATGCTACAAACTTCACTTGAAATAGGGTACGTGCTATGGTAGAGGTCAGTAACATACAAAAATTTCAGAACGATCTGAGTATATTTACGGGAGTTAGAGCGCGTACAGCCGGACAGACGACCAGACAAACCGAATGCATAAACACTTTTCAACTTTGTTGGAAAGTGTTAAAAATGAATTTAACATTGACTTTGTGTTTGGTATTCTAGGGCAGTTTTTTAATTAATTCAAATATAATGTCAATTTTGGGTGTTCATATTAAAAATTTCATTTTTGTATACGTGTGTTATTATTATTATTATTATTATTATTATTATTATTACTCTTGTATTATGTGTAATTTAAAATTTTGATACAGCCTTCCAAATATGCTCATTTTAAAATAAATAATTTCCCTGAAACTATAGTGCGAATTCCATGAAAATTCGTTTTTAGACTAATTAAGTGGTGTAGAATTTATTTATGGTGTCAAAATTGTGATTTGCTTAAAAAAAACAAAACAAAAAACAAACAAACATTGAGTTTGTTTTCATATACGTACATATAGCCCTCTAAGCAAAATTTATATACATTATTTAACAGTAGACTTTATTTCCGATAGTTTGGCACCAACAACTTTCTGCTATGATAATTTATTGCTTAATTTGTGGGGGCTGTTTATTTTTTATTTATTTATATTTTTTTTTTACGACTGTACATTTATTATAAAGATTAATCCAGAATTTGAAAAAAATAACAAAGTAATTTCATTTTTTTATATATATATAAAATTCATTGCATTTTGCACTTTTTCTCTTAATGGAATTATTTCTAAATTTTCTTTTATTACATAAAAAATAACATAAGTTAACTTGACAAAGTTAATCAAGCTTCATTTCCCCTATAAAATCTTTGTCTTTTTAGTAATTTTTCTTCTTAACTTTTCTTTTTCGGATTAAAATATAACTTATTTACCGATATATATTTTTATATGAAAACCTTAAAAAACTTCAGATACGCCTAACTTTTAGATTTAAATGATTTGACATTAAATTAAAATAAACTTAATAAACAACAATAATACGAAGAATAATATTGTTTAAAAAATGTCAAAATCATAATTTAAGTGAAATAAATAATCTTAAATAAGTTTTTTTTTTTTTTTTTTTTTTTTTTTTTTTAGGCATATCTTCTGAAAATGTGGTGATCCCCTGAATTTAGTCTTTTTTATGAAGTTTTTTTTATTTTATGAAAATATTACAAAGTTTGTAGCCCTTTTTCGACTTTTCTTCTCTTTTGAGTTTTATGTCTCTGAATTATTTATATATATATATATATGAATTACCGCCGCTAGATTACAGACAATTTATCTTGTAACTCTCTATGTCTCTTTTTACCTCTTTTTTGAATCTCCATGTTGTCCAGATTATATTATCTTTTTCTATTCGCAATAAAAACCGAGCGGTAGTTAAAAGACATCAAAGATTAATTGTTGGCAACCTTGGTTTTTGCTATAATATTTGCTAAGCCTTTACTGATCAATAACCAATAGATCAATAAACGTTCCATCAAACCAGTGTGAGGAAATGGAAAATTAATGATGTATACCGAAAAGAAAGCGATAATCAAAACCGTACTTTCCGGATTCTCCGAAAACTCATCAATCAAGTACTCAATCAAGCACTTCCGTTAGGAAAGAACCTGAGCCCGAAAATCATTTAGAGTGGGAAATGTAAAGGATGATATAGGAGTCGCATAGTGCCAATGTTCAGTTCTAAATTTCAGCAAGATAAAAAAAAATCTAAATAAATACTATTGGCTATGTTCTCGCTATAAAACCTGCAACGCAAGAATTATATTAAAACTGAACCAAAGTTCGTTTGTAATTCTAGGCACAAAAACAGATAATCTTAATGAGTACAATATTTTCAACAATAATTTTTAAATACAAAATTTTACTAAATTATGTACAAATTAAAATCCAATCTTAAGTTGTAGGTATAATATCTAAATTCTTAAAGATTGCATGCAAAAATATTAACTAATCTAAAATACATCTTTTGTGCGCAATTAACAAAAAAAATGGTTTTTATCTTTCTGAGAAAAATATCTTTAAAAGTGTCTTTTAAATCATTGTTTGCAGTAAAATGGTGGACGCATTTTTTTAGTCATAACTTACGTAAAACTAGAAATATTTCTATGCAAAATGTTTTAAAATGCAACAAACTACTATAATGTTCTTTCATATATAATTTTTTGAAAAATCAATATTTTGGTGATTAAACAGCTCTAGTCTCTTAAAATTTCAAGATAATAAGATTTTGTTGCTAACAAAAAAATGCTTAATTTTCTTTTATAATCAGAAATATTTAAATTGCATATACATATATATCAATCTTTTTGAAATATGAATCTAACCATTTTAAGGTAATATGATCTCTACAATATACAACTCTTTTTTTAAATAGTCTAGTGAATTTTCACGGGAAACAATATATATATATATAGTTATAATCTGTTGATTTTAATCCATGTACAGAAGAGCGCCGATTATCGGAACTCCAATCAACCGAACATCCAACTATCCGAACAGCCTATTTCTCTCAAAAATGTTTTTAACCGAACTTACAGTCATCCGAACAGCCTATTTCTCCCCCAAAAAAATTTGTAACCGAACTCCCACTTATCCATTGGCTTGAAATAAAATTTTAAATGAAGAAAAAGCTGATAGTGGATCAGGAAATGAGGAATGTAAAACAATAAAGGAGATGGGAAGAAGGCATGAAGAAAATGAAATTAACGAGTGGTTAGATAGTGAAGTAGTACATAACCCTGGATATCAGATTTTAAAAGATGATGAGATTGTGGATGAGATTCATGATGAAAAAGAAATTGTAGATAATGAAAACGAATGCTCTGGAAATAACCAAGGTCCATCACATAATGAAGCATTTGAATATTTGGAAACAGCTATGAAATGGCTCGAACGGCAGAAGAACGTTGATCGTATTCAACTAACATATTTAAGAAGAATTAGAAATAGGGCAGCATTGAAAAGAATTTCTTCGTTTAAGTAAGCAACAATCAAAAGCTTTTTTGCTTAAATTATAATCTCTGGAGTTGAGAAAATGATATGGAAAGAAAAAAATTTAATGGTAAACATATAAAAAAAAAATAAAAATAAATAAACGTGCCAGCACTAACTTGTGCTGCCAGACTTAAGCTTAGATAAGGTATGAAGGTTTTAGTAAAGTCAGAAACATTCCTTAAATTATCTGTCCATTTATCCGAACTTTTGCTTATCTGAACCAGGGTCGGTTCCAGCTTGTTCGGATAATCGGCGCTCTACTGTATTCAGTTTTAGATTTTATTTTGTGCAAACCGTTACATACAAAACTTTAAAAGGCAAATTAATTAAAATAATTTAAAAAAAACTTTAACTTATATGTTCCATTTTTTTAAGACATGTCCTTCTGAAAAATTTGTTGATGCACATTTTCATTAATTACGTAAAAATTTAATGTCTAAAACTCATAATCAGTACAATACTTATGTAAACAATATGCTTTCTGTGAATCTTAATGTGCTAAAGTTCTGTCCATTATGGACATTTTGAGAAGAAAATTTTGCTAAATATATAAGATTTCTACACATTTGCTTGTAGTAGCTCCTAAGGTGTCTTTAACCTCTTAATTCTCGGCGCCCGTGATATTCACGGGCTGTGTCTTTTATTCAGTTTGTTTAATCCCCACCAGTTTTATAAAACAGTGTAATTGGTTTTATTATGGTATCATTTCACCTGCTATTAAATAATGTGAATATTTCTTTTTCAAAAAAAAAAAAAAAAAAAAAAGGTGGCAATAAGCAATTTGAATTTTTAAACTGTAATTTAATGCGACAGTTAAGGGGTTAATCTGAAGACCGTGAGCCGACGCATTACCACTAATTCAATATCTAAAAATTGTCTTATTTAATAGCAGAAACTTTGCAATTAAATAAGGCGATAAAGAGTTCATAATATTACCTTTTGAAATTTGGTGGGGGAACCCGACTATATATACACAAATTAAATAAATTCATGAAAATAAAAAACACAGATTTTTTCGGGATGCTTTGAAAGATAAAAGTATTCATTATGTAAAATATTTGAAAGATATTTTTTTGTATTTAACTCTGAGTGCAACATTCAAAGACAAAATATTATAAATAATAAAAAATATATAAACTCGTATTAAAATATTATTAAATTTAATAAATTTTTTATTTATAAAATACTTATATTTTTTATAATACTTTCATACTAGATTAATTTTTTTATATCTGAAAAAAAAAAAAAAAAACCTCAAATAGAAAAAAAAGTATTTTTTCATACTGGAAAAGCAACCAGTACAACTAAAAAAATAAAAATAAACTCCAAATTTGATTTTAATACTTTTAATAAGAATGTCAACGATTTTAATCAGACAATTAAAATTAATGATTAAATCGTGTTTAAAAATTAGATTTTTAAAACGGTATAAAAAGCATTGAAATATAAAGTGGTAAAGTTTCTATGGATATTTTGCCTTAATGAATAACCGAAAAATGCTTTAAATACATGTTTTAGCTTAAATGATTATGTTTATAAAAATTAAATATGATAAGTTTGTAAAAAGCAAGTTCTTATCTGGCGTAAAAATCATACAATTTAAAAAATATATTTAAATCTAATGCTGCTATTTTGTGGATTTCAAATATAACTTCAGATATAAAATTGGTCATTCTCATATTTACTTTGTGTGCATAATTTAATGGTTTCCACCCATTTTCATAATTTGTTTTGATTAGCAAGCATATACCTGCGTGTAAGTTTTCATTTATGGTGTTAACAGTAATTTTTATAAGTTGAAATGCAAAAATTCTTGCCATGATATTTGTTTGATTTGTTATTTGTGTTTACTGATGAAATTACTTATGTGAAGTTTTATTTATTTCTGTAATTATATTAATTATAATTTTATTAATCAAAACGTAAAATGTGTAATGTTCTAACTAGAGAAATTATTGTTTAATAACTATTAATTTAAATAGTATTAACAATTTTATATTAAATTAAGTTATTAATAATTTTAATAAATATAAATATCTGCAGTATTTAATATAGGTTTACATAATTATTACAAATTTCAACATACATAATGGTATTACTAACTGATAAAATAACTAATTTGGTGATTTAATCTTTTAGTACTAATAATAGTTTTATTAATTAAAGCATAAAAACATAGATTATGACACATGTTTTGGTAAAAAACCTGACAACTATATAACCTCCTGAATGAAATTTTAAGATGCATTACGCAATCTCTTCTTTTTTTTTTTTTCGGAATTATAATCAAGATTTTTTTCTTTACTTGCGTGCTGATACTCAGATCTCAAATTCTTTGACTTTGAAACCTATATCATTAACCAAAATTTATCCCTAGAAGGTCTTGGCAGCATTACAATAGTTTGTTCACAATAGTATGTTTCCAGCTCACATAAATAAACAATATAAGAATCACATTTTTTTTAATTTAAAATAATAATAATAATAATACATTATTATTATTATTCAGAAGCAGAGCTAACACAATAACGTTTTCCGAAAAAAAAATTATATTGCTTGCAATTTTATTTGACAACACAAATATCTGTATCTCACAAATAATACATTTGAATTTCATGATAATTGGATTAATCATATAAATAATAGATTACCGAAGGGGAAAAGAAGGGATTTACATCCCTTCTACAGTGAGCTGCTACAAGAAAATCGAAAATGGTTTGCCTATATTTTAATATTTTATATTTCTATTTAAAATCTTTAGATGAAAAGTGTTATAATAAACAGTAATGCTGTAAAAAAAAAAAAATAAATAAAAAATAAAAATAAATAAATAAATAATAATAATAATAATAATAATAATAATAATAATAATAATTGTAAGCAAATTTATAGACGTTAGAAAAAAACTTGCCCACAAATATATTTTCTAATAGAGTAAAGCCTGTCTGTAACGGAATCTCACTTTAAACGGGAAAAATCATGTTCTTGCCAAAAAATACCATGCAATTATACCACTTCAGACGTAAAAAACTTGTGTAAAACGGAATTCTTTACTGATAAATTAAGTTTTCGTCTTAGCAGATATTTCTTTATCATACTTGTGGTGGCATTCGAATTATTAACGGGGCCGGCTGTCTCTGTCTACGGTCCTGTTTCGGCATAGTATGTCCTTGAAAGCCGAGTATGCAAAATAAGCGAGACATTATTTTTTATATTACACACTAAATCTTTCCTACATATTTCTTCAAGGCCGTATACTAATTCACAGCAACATCAAAATATGCACGTAAAAGGGGGGGGGGGGGAGACACATATACAGGAGTCGAATAATCAGCTGTCGACGAACCTAAAAATATTCTTATAGCATCGAATATGTGACCCCTCAGCTGTGACATCAACATGACGTTTGGGGGCATATATACAGGGGTCGGATATCCAACTCTCTCACCAAAAGTAAAAGCCTTAGCATTGGATATCTGACCCCTTGATATGTATCCCCTTTGCTCTGACGTCAAAATGACGTATTGGGGCAGATATACAGGGGTCGGATATCCAAATCTCTCTCCAAAAGTAAAAGTCCTAGCATTGGATATCTGCCCCCTTGATATGTGTCCCCTTCTGCTGTGACGTCAAAATTACGTATGGGGGCATATATACAGGGGTTGGATATACACCCTTCGACGAAAGGAAAATTCTCTAGGACTGGATATGTGTCCCCTTCAGCTGTGACGTCGTATGGGGGCAAATATACAGGGGGTGGATATACAGCTATCGACGAAAATAAAATGCTCTGTATTGGATATGTGCCCCCATCTGCTATGGGGGCATATATACAGGGGTCGGATATACACCCTTCGACGACAGTGAAATTCTGCAGCACTGGATATCTGCCCCCTTCTATCTGTGACGTCAAAATGACGTATGGGGGCAGATATACAGGGGGTAGATATAAGCGTCCCCTAAAGGACCAAAAATCGAGCCTGTATTTAGCGATTATTGCTTACAGCGCCATCTATTGTTTTTAAATCGAACTAAATTGAAAATCACTGTAATAAAACTTTTGACCTTATGCATAACCCTCCTGCAAGAATTTTTTTAATATCTGTCACCGTTTGCAAGTTATTGAATTTTAAAATCAGTCAGTCCTTTTTGGGACACCCGGTATATATATAGGGCGAACATAAAAAATGTTGTTTAAAGAAATATATCTGAACTCAACTGAGCCACTCTTTGGAATAATATTTGTAGCATTGATATGTTCCCGTGTATGTCGAATTTAGAAATCTGTTCTCGAAAGAAAGGGGGACCCGAAATGACACTGTGCTTCTCATAGTTTCAGAGGTTAACCCTTTATATACTGAATTATGAATTCATAAAAATTTTATCTTCTAAAGCATTTTTCGTGAATTTTTGAAACTACATTACAAAATTTACATATCATATAATAAATTTTAGAAGGATTTTAGAAGGATTGAAGGATTTAGAAAGATTAATTAAATTTGAATTTATAGGGATTTTGTGCACTATTTATAACCCCGCTCAAATCTTTTATTTTAAATATCTTTCTTTATCGTTTGTAGAATTAGGAAATGTACAAATATAACGTTCTTACAATAGAAATATAGAAATATTTCCGAATTCAAAAATCCTCCCCCACCCCCCAATGCCAAAAAATCTGAAAAGATGCAAAGGCAAAAGAAATCATCCTTTTAAAAATACTTTTGTTTTGTGTAACCAATAATGCTTTTGGAACAAGATAAAGTAATGCATCTATAACTTATTCTAAACTGTATTTCTACTAATCGATGTATTAAATTAATTTTATAAAAAGTTATTTTAATGGCACTTATAAGTACCGTCAGTAGATAAAGGGTTAACCGGAGCCTGCGGACAGATATTTTTTAAAACAGTCAAATCACGTTGAAGACTTTCTTGAGTTCGTATAAATCAGTCGAAAACCGAAAGTCAAAATTTTTCCTGAATCCAATACTTGCTTCGTGTAAAGATCAAAGAAATTAATATCTCTGTGCAACAATGAAATTTATAAATGAAAGTTAAAATACCAGTGCTATATTCACCTTGAGTTAAATAATTAAAGCACATATAAAAGCACAAATAATTGTACAAAAATTACTTGCAGGTGCTTACATATCATATACAGATATAGTGAAACCTCCCTGTGCGACCACCTCCATTAAACGATCACCTCCCTGAACGACCATTTTTTCATGGAACGAAATTTATTCCCATAGGTTCAATACTAATTTTACCTCCATTCAGAGACCATCCAAGTTGAACTCCCTCCATGAGCGACCCATTTCTTTGAAGAAAATTAAACAAATTCTGTTTTTTCCTGACCGCTTGAAGAAGGTTTTTTTTATTCTGGTACTTTTAAGTGTTTAAACCTCTTTGTGCCTTTTTAGGCCATGAATTTAACTCTGATGACAAGTTCAGAATGACAGTCAATAAACTCCCTTGCCCTATTCTGTCAGAAAGAAATAGATAAATTAATGAAATCGTCATTATTTGTTTCCGTCCAAAAAAATTGCATTTATTTACTGAACTTCGAAAACACTTGGGAATAAAAGTTATAAAAGAAAAAACCATAAAATCAAATCTAACGTCCATGTATTCATTTTTTAAACTCTGCAGTATTTATTTTATGCACTTTTATTTTGATACTTAAATTTTTATATTTTTTTCCTAATGTGAAAAATAAATTTTAGTAACATTAATTGTTACCTTTTTTTCAACAAATAAAATCTAGATTTAAACATGACCTCCATTAAGAGACCACATCTCGGAGCGACCAATTTTTATTGGAACGGAACGTGATCGCTTTAGGGAGGTTTTATTGTATTTAAAATACAAATTAAAAATATCTTAAAATACATTAGAAAAACCCAGCACGTTTTCAACCATTACAAAGCCGTCATCAGTAGGATTTAAATATTATTATTTGCGCTTATTCGAGAATTGTCCAGAAGAAAACATTGTAATTTAAAAGTTGTACGTCAGATGTGAATACAGTCGAACCTCGTTATCCCGACACTCTGATGACCAGAAAAAAGTGTCGTCATAAGCGGAGTGTCACGGTAACCGGAGTTGAAGAAAACATATTTATAACAAGCTCTATTTTTATTTAAGACAATTTTTAATTCACAACTTTTCTTGCAGTTTTAAGCAATAAAACATTATTATTAAACAAAATAAACACAAAAACAAATTTGAAAAGAATAAAAATCAGATTTAAGATGACTTGTTTTTTATTGTAACATGAAATATTGATGAATTAAGGTTTGCTTATCCCTAGATGTTCTTCCTATAATTCTTTTTTTAATATTATACAATGAATTGTAATCAATATTCATTGTCACAGAAATGGATGTTAGATAATTTCTGAACGGTTCAATGTATGTAATGCAATGCTTTTAGTCCGATGAAAAACACCGTGTAACCACAAGAGAGCACCACCTGACCAGAACAAAAAGACAGCGAGTAGACTGATACGTCTATATGGAGCTTAAGTGGATCATTCATAGTGTGTGGGTTTATTTATTCAGATAAAGGATTAAAGTAAAATTTCTCATTTGCCTCAATGTGTATTTTAGACACTTTTGTGAAAAGTTTGGCTAAGACATTTCTTACCGCTTAATTTCCGTGCTTATAAGATGGATTATGAAAAATGGACAATTTTCCTTAACCGTCGGTATATCCGGAGTGGAAAATTATTCAACAACGTAAAATCCGGAGTTTATTTACATTAAAATCATATACAGAAAATCGGGACTTTGAAAAACTGACGTGATATGCGGAGCGACGTGAAAACCGGGTGTCGGAATAACGAGGTCCAACTGTAATTTTATCTGGCCATCTCATCTGACGTACAACCTTTAAATTACAATGTTTTCTTCTGGACAATTCGCGAATAAGCGCAAAGAAAATAATAACAACATTTAAATCCTACTGATGACGGCCTTGTAATGGTTGAAAAAAATCTTTGTTTTTCTAATGTATTTTAAGATATTTTTAATTTGTATTTTAAATATCTTTATATTATTGCACCTAAAAGTAATTTTTGTACAATTATTTGTGTTTTTATATGTATTTTAATGAAATTTATTCTGAACTGAAAGTGTACAATTCGTATGAAATTAATTCACGGATCACGGAACACGGATATCACTATGAAACAGCAGCATCGGCTCTTGTTTCAGAAATGCAGATGTGCGACGTTAAGATTTTTCAGTGAAAGTTGTTAGACTTTTAATATGTGGAAGCCTAATTTATGTCCAGCATTAATTTGTAGAAATTATTTCCATCTACTGGTACCTATCACTACGATTATTTTTTCACAGGCTATCAAAGCCTGAGAGCTAACTTACCTTCATCCATGGAGGCTAGTTGAACTTTAGCTGCTGTTGCAATGGAAATAATTCTGTCAGCGCCACCTAGTATCTTTTAAGTAAATGTGCGTTTGGAGGGACTGAGATGATGGTCAACTTCAGGGACAAGTATATTTACTATACAATATATACTAATAAAGGAAAATAATAATTTCCCATACTGTATATATATAAGTATAAATATATAATAGCAAAACTTAATAATAATTATAGAAATTTTTACAGCACAGATTTAATATTGGGTATTTGTACCTGGTGACAGGGACTGAAATGATGATTTCATTTGTTTAAAGGATAAAATTAATTATTAATGCATTAGTATATGTCCATTTATCATTGGTAATTGTTATAACAAATGTTACAATATATTACATTTTTCAGTTTTTGGTTTTAGTATAATTAATAAAATATTATTGGCAGTGGACGCAAATTGTCCAATTTTCAGATATTGACCCATAACGTGCATAGTGAGACAAAAGATGGTATTTATTATAGAATTTTGCATTATATTGATCACATTTCACACATCAATAAAATTACCTTCTAAATATGGTCAAATATGTCTGAAACATAATAATATGCAGTAGAAGATCTTTATACATTCATAGGTGCAGATTATTATCAATAAGTTTTTGCCATCACATAGAAATAATTGACGGAAGTTTATGAAATTGCTACATTTTATTAGTCCTTTTCTGTATAGTCACCGTGTACAGTAACACATTTCTGCAAACGGTATTTCAAGAGAGGGAGGAGGGTGTATTCCAGGAGGGGCGATAGTAGAGCCAAAAGGGAGCACTTACGAGGGGTGTCAGCAAAATTTAAAAAAGTGCCCCGAGGTGCAAATCGGGGGGAGGGGCTCAGGGGGTGCATAACATAAATAAGTGGTCACAGGCCTTTCCAACAATATGTCACATGAAGGGAGGGGGTCAGCAAAAGTGCCTCCTTTGGGTCTACTATCGCGCCTCCTGGTATACAAACTCCTCCCCCTCTTGAAATACCGTTTGCAGAAATGTGTTACTGTGCACGGTGACTGTGTAGAAAAGGACCAATAAAAGGCAGCAATTTCATAAATTTCACTTAATTATTTCTTGGTGAGGGCAAAAGCTTATTGATACTCCCTCGTATTTACATAATATAGGTGATTTTACACATTGTTAAATTACTTTAAACATAATCCTAATATGCCTGGGCCAAATCATTATAATACTCATTTTCAAAATTTAACATAATAATACCAACTTTTTTATTAAAGGAATAAAGGTGAAATAATGTCTGAAACTTTGTACTCTATCTAGACCAGTGGTTTCCAACGTGGGATGTATGCCCCACCGGGGGACAATTCCAAATTTCTTACTCACTCATTCCCTATCAGTTTATTTTGTCTTTTTTGGGGAAAAGTAATGTTGTCCTTCTATATATAAAAAAAAGTTTTGATTTGAAAATGGACCAATGGAAATCTGCGTAGATATTCCGGATAGATCGGCATCCAATTTGAATGCTTAAGCATGGCCTTTCATCGTTAATATTTAAAAAAAAAAACTGTTGCATACAAAAATATGAAAATTGGTTGTTTTATAGAGAAATGTTTGATAAACACGCTGATGCAGACAGTTTTCAAATCGAAGAATTATTTTAAGACATATTTAATACCAAAGTTGGACAAAATCGTTCCATTAAAAAAGTTTTATTGGAGCAAAAGCTATGCATGAGAATTTAATCATTTTTAGATCATTTTATACGTTATAAGTTCCCTGTGTGCAGATTGCATTTATTTTTCTTATTTGACTCATTTTTTGAGGTTTTATTTCTATTTTAAATTCAAATTTTCAGCATTTCGAGAGATATTTTTTACAAATTTTAGAAAATGTTATTAATTTAAACTGTTGCCAATTGTATAAACAGCGCAAACAATAATGTTTACTTCAAATTAAAAATTTATTTACACGTGACTATTACAAACAGAAAAAAAACTTTAAAATTAGAATTAAATTATTACATGTTAAAAGCAGGAAAATTACGTCATAAGAACGATATTTACACGTGAATTTGAGAAACAAAATCTTAAAATAAAAAAAAATCATTATTATGCGTTAAAATTTGTAAATGGGGGAAATTACGTCATATTTAAAATGGCCAAAAAATATGACAAAATAATTTAAATTGAAAAATATATTTGCGTGAGATATTTTGAGATAATCTTTTCAACTATTATCGTGAATTCGAAGACAGCGCAAATAATATTTCCTTCTAACAACAAAAGTATTTTCACGTGAATATTAATAACAGAAATAAAACTTTAGTGTAAATTACGTTAGATTTGAAACGATACATTTAAAATGGATTATTTAAAAGAACTATCTTATAGCGGCTGTTAAAAAATACCGGGAGACAGTGACACTGTTTACTTAATTCATTTTACATTAGCTTATTTTCAAATGTTTAACTAATTTTTTAAATTAAATACGAAAACAGCCATTGTATCTCTTAACAGCAGCAGATTTGGTCTTAAAAATCCCCAATCCAAGGAAAACGAATGGAAACCCGTTTACAGAGAGATCGCTACTGTTTTTTTTTTTTTAATTTTAATTCAATATTTTTAAAGCCTATCAAATTAGCGTGCTTTTTGGATTTTGGTGTGCCTGAACGGGGGTTGGCGAACGTAGCTCGTAGGGTGCAGAGCCCCCTAGTAGACTAAAAATAAATGAAATACAAGCAAAATTTAAGAAAGCCGTTTTTTTTATTGAATTTTTAAAATATTCTCTATCGAAATTTTAAAATAGATTAGAAAGCAGAATAATTATTCCAATAATCTTTTAAAATCGGTTCGAAGATGTTTTGGTCGAGGAGCCTGGGACTCTTGTCCCACATCCTCGACACATAAGATGGTGCAGGTTAAATGGAATAGCAAAATTCGTAGCTGGTAGCAGCGAGGGCATAAAAAGTTTAAAAAATCTAACAGGGAAAGCTTGGGAAAAGTGCTCAAAAAAAAAAAAGAAAAGAAAAGAAAAAGTAGGGAAGAAAGTTTAAGCATAACATTACAACAAAAAGATACATTTTTGAATTTTCCCTAGTAGCATCGACAGATCGTATTTTTCTCGGCCTTTCATCAATTCCTCGAAATGTGCTCGAGTAATAACACATGTATATCCTTGCGAGCAGTACCTGAGAACCGGTTTTCGATGGGCACAATTTCCTCGGTTAAAAGGTATCATTATGAGCATAATCACCGAGGAAAATGTGCTAATCGCATAGTCATGTGCTACAGATAACTGCCCGATATCAAATCATGGTGAAAAATGTTAGAAAACGCAGTTTTTCTGGAAGCGTGAATCTGATTGGTTGAAACACGAGAGCTACGAAGATCCCGGATGAAGACGATGTTGTTGTTGACGGTAGTTCGCGAGGAAGAAGGAAGCGGTCGCCATTGCTACACCGCATTATCCGTGGAATAAATACATTTTTTCCGGAAATATGTAAGTACCTATTTCATTCTTTCTGATGTTATTACCTTTTTCATTTGACAATGCTTCTGATTTACACACGTTTTCCCGTGCTCTTGATTGTAATGCACCTTTTTTAATAGTCTGTGTAATTGTTTATATTTAATCTTATATGACAACAAAGCGCAATTTAAAACTGAAAAAAAAATTGATTTCATTTCTGATTTTTGGATTTCGGAGCTTGGCAAGTCTGTATGTAGTAGGGTGTCAACGATTTAAATCAGTTGATTTAAATCAGCGATTTAAATCATGATTTTAATCAAGTGATTTTTTAAAAAAAATCATTGATTAAAATCAAAAAAATTCTAAATGTTTAAAATGACGTAAAAAGTATTCAAATCTAAGATGAACATAATTTGGAAAGTTTCTACAGTTATTGTGACTTATGAATACACAAAACAAAGCTTTAAATAATTGTTTCTAAGCATAATTCCTGAGTATTGTGAAATTTTAAGTACAGTAAGTTTGTAAAAAGCATGGTTTTTATCTAACAAACATAAAAAGCATTTAATTTAAAAATGATATTTCAATCTAATATAATTTACAATGCCATAATTTCCTTTTAATAATCAAGTTATTCATTCTTTTATACTATACAATAAACATAGCAATAGAGTGTCAATGATTTTAATCAATTGATTTGAATCAGATGATAAAATCACATATTTTCTGATTTTTTAAAATAGTGTGAAAAAGCATTATAATCAGTAATGAAAATGATCACTAAATCACTTGTAAAAAATGTAATATTTGTTATTGTTAATTATAAAAATATTAAACTGTGTAAAAAGAAGTATTATACATTTAAAAAAAACATCTAACTAAATGTTAAATAACTTCAAAACATTATAATATTTAGTAGCTATTCAAATATTTTAATGTTATGGGGAAAAAATCCGATTTAAGTTTCAAAAATACAATTTTTGTAATCTATTTTTAAATTATGTGTGAATTTGCTGTATACATTGCTACAATTTTTGATCAATTTGATATACATACGCTTTAGAACCTGTGTAAAATTACTGGCTGCTTTATGTATTTATCAAACTATTATTTATCACCTTTTTTCAATCACCTTTTCAAAAATGTAGATTGTGTTCTTAAAAAGTTAATTGTTTAATAATTACAAAATTTAATCTGTATCATCAATTTAAAATTAAATGCAATTTATCAATAACTTTAAAATGTAAGCAGTATTTAATATTGGTTTACATAATTATTACAAAATATTAATGCACATAATGTTGTATGTTACTAAAGAAATTTTTAATTTGCAGTTTTTTGTAAATTCTATAATTGCATAATTAAAATTTTATTAATTAAAGCAAAAAAACATAGATTATGTTAGTAACTGAAGGGTTGTTCATTTTTCAAATGCTTAATTCTTGGTAAATGTTTAATATTTTAACACAGGGAAAAAAAATAAAAAAATCTGATTTTTTAAAAAAAATCGGTACAGATGTCATATTCGCCCCATATTGGCGCGATTTTTTTCGCTTGCCAATTTGGCGAAAACATCAACAGCATAAACAACATAATCCGGGTTACCACATCAAGCACTTTGGCGCAAGTTAAGTACCTGTTGCCTATATGATATTGGCGACAGAAAAAAATCGCGCCAATCTTGGGCGAATATGACATCTGTTCCAAAAATCATGATTTTTTTACACCCTAGTATGTAGTAGTATTTTGTTTCTGAAACCAAGCAGTCTGGCAGCCAAAATCCAAAATGCTTTAGTATCATTCAGTCAAGATTTAAGGATACTAAACAAAAAACATCTTTTAACGCTTTCGTTTATTAACACACAAAACAAACCCTACTGCTGGGATATTTAAAAAGAAAAAAAAAAAACAGGCAGAGGGGGGGGGGGGTGATATTAAAATACAAAGAAGTTCATAAAATACTCTTATTTTTATCGCTTATGATAAAAAATAAATTTTTGCAGGGTTCGCAAATATCAAAACAGCGGTAGAAATGATTAAAAAAAAGTCACTGGTCCCAAGGACCAGTAAACATCAGAGTTTACTGGTCCGCAGACATCGTCACTGGCCCTCTACATAAAATTATATTAAGTACTTTTAACCCTTTGAGTGACACCCCCCTCTCCTCCTCCAAGAATATAAACCAAACTTCCTTTCAGTTACCCAAAATTTTCAGCATAATAAAATGTAAAATTATTTAAATAAGTAGTACATTAACAAAAACTGAAATTATTAATTATGTATTTTATTTTCGTTTACTTATTTTATGCTTATTGTAATGTTTGGTTGCGGTTTTTGTCAGGGATGGGGTAATTTAAGTTTACCTGTCAGAGAGGGGGGGAAAAAGTTACTTGCTTCATCGGAATGTTAAAAGACATATTGAATAGATCTTTTTTTTTTTTTTTAACCAAAATTTTTCTAATTTACCGATGTTTTTGAAGACAAAATAATATTTTGTATTTATCGCTAATGCTGCTTGGGGACAAGTATTATAACAAATGTTATTAAATACAAGAATATTGTTTTGAATTTTTAATCTTATCATCTGTTAACCTTATGTTAATTTTTATAATGAAATTGAATGAGTTTTTGTATATCCCTTGCATATTCTCCCTTGATCGTCTGTCATCTTTTTTGTTATGACCGACATTTTTTTAGCGATTTTGCAACCCCGACTATTTTCAGCGGTAGAATTGATTAAAAAAAAAATCACTGATCACAAGGAACAGTAAACATCAGAGTTTACTGGTCCGCAGACATCGTCACTGGCCCGCTACATAAAATTATATAAGTACCTTAACCCTTTGAGTGACACCCCCCCCCCCCCCCTCTCCTCCTCCGAGAATATAAATTAAACTTCCTTTCAGTTACCCAAAATTTTCGGCATAATAAAATGTAAAATTATATTTTGCTAAAAATTAAATAGTACATAAACAAAAACTGAAATTATTATGTTTTTTATTTCCGTCTATTTATTTTAACTAAGTTTTTATGCAAATTTTATGCTTATTGTAATGTTTGGTTGCAGTTTTCTCAGGGATGGGAAAATTTACGTTTACCTGTCAGAAAGGGGAAAAAGTTACTGTTAGTTACTGGTCCTTCGGACCACTAAATTTTTTAAATTAGTGGTCCAATTGAATTTTTAGTGGTCTCGGACCAGCGGACCACCAAGGATTTTGAATGCTGCAAAATAGTCAAATACTTATTGCTGATTATAAATATTTTGAGATTTAATATAAATTGGAAACTAAAATATATTGCACCTAAAAAGAACACAATCTTTTTCTTTCTATTTACACCAAAAATGACAGTCAACTAATTGAAAACAGAAACAATTTGCTTTTCACAAAAAACAAACATTCACTATCAAGGGAATTTTTATACACAGAACAAAATATATTTTTTACTGAAGAATTTGAATGCAAATGTTAGCATGCCTGTATTTTTATTGCCTAACCTTTTTAAACTAAATTAAATGAAAACCAGAAAATATTCTTTCTAATGAAACTATAAGTAACTCATTGTCTTCTAAATTAGGCAGTTTATAAATTAATATTGCTCCACATAAATATTCGTTCTACATTTACAAATCAACATTCAGAATCCTTGGTGTTCTGCTGGTCCGCGACCACTGAAAATTCAACCTGACCACTAAGGGACAGTCCATAAATGATGTCACACTTTTTGGCCCCTTCCCCCCCCCTTTGTCACACTTCACCTTACCTCTTGCCCTCCCCTCTTGTCGCATGTCATGCTATATTACATAACATATACTTGCAGTTCAGAAACAAAGCACTGCTTTATAGATCATATTTAAAATTTTAACTTTATAATTAAACTTTCATATTAACTTTAACTATTGGTTTTCACGACATTTGTGAGCATAACTATAAAATATGATTTGTGTATTTATTTTGTATGAAATAATATTAAGGTTTACGACAAAAAACATAAATTAATATGCAATAGTCATAAAATATTAATATGAAAGAGCATTTGAAAACAGTAGTATTTTGGAATTTGAAATGGAATTTAATATATTTGGCTTTAAATCTTATCCTTTAGTGTTGACTCTAGAAAAAAAGGGCCGCCGGGCAGTAATTTTTCAAAAAGGGAACACTATTCTAAAAAAAGGGAACACTATCTAAAAAAGGGTACATTTCTTCAAAAAGGAAACATTGTTCTAAAAAAAGGCACATTTTTTTTTTTTTCAAAAAAGGGACACTTAAACCTTGTTCACAAAAATATTTTGAACTGGTTTGTTTAGAGAGCCTAGAATTTGTGATATTTTTTCGGGATCAATTGGACTGCCACGAGGCACATAGGAAATGTTGAAAAGGGCAGCTGGGCGTATCGGGAGGGTTTAAAAGAGCTGCCGGGCGCAAAAAAGAAATAAAAAGGGCCGCCTAGCGCTGCGCCCTGCTAAAAAGCGGCTTAGAGTCAACTCAATACTATCCTTACTTTATGAGTATAAAATACTTTCAAGGATCGATGCAGGTTTTTATTCTTGGGGCCCATTTTGTGAAAAGTAAGTTATTTTTGTGAATTTTATAATATTTTTGTGAAAAATAGCATTTTGTAACGAAAGTGGAAATCCAGTTACTCATTCGAACCAAGAATTTATAAACAAAAACTTCTTTAAATCCCCTTGCTAAATTTTTTGTTTTTCGTGATCTGGTTTTATTTACAAATTACACATTTTAAAACAGTTTTTATGAAAAAGAATGTTATGAAAGGGGCCTGTTTATTAAAAGGAATTTTGTGAAGGGGCCTATTTTATTAAATAGATTTTTGTGAAAGGGCCCTAAATAGGCCCCAAATTTTGCATGGATCGACCCCTGATTTTAATTTCAAAATAACTTCAAAATTTAATCTGCTGATTTTTAATGCTTTTATTTTAACCAAAATGTGTGATATCACATTTCTTCTTAACCCCTCCCATCCCCTTGTCACAATTTCACGAACCCTACTCCAAGCATGACATTAGTTGTGGGCAGCCCCTAATTTGAAAAATTTAGTTGTCCGCAGAACCAGTAACTTTTCTGCCCTCCCGATCGCAAATCACAATTTTATTTTATTTTTAACAAATTAAAATTTCACATTTTATTAATGCTGAAAATTTTGGATAACTGAAAAGTGAGTTTGGTTTATATTCTGGGGAGGGGAGAGGGCTCAAAGGGTTAAAGGTGCTTAATAGAATTTTATGTTGTGGACCAGTAAATTCTAATGTTTGAGTCCTTGAGACCAGTGACTTTTTATTAATCAGTTCTGACACAGCAAATTTAGCTCGAAACATAAAGATTGGGGGATATATATATAATAGTAGAAATAAGCAAAAAAAAAAAAAAAAAAATGCAATTTTGTACCAATCATTCTGACAGCCATAGTTTGGTTATCTTCACTGCAGTCTTGATTGGTTGTTGCCATACTTTCTTAGCAATCTTCTATAATTAGAATGCACAGACAAGATATTTGACTGTGGTCCAAAAATGATAAACATGTAACAAATGTGACCATATTACACTTATAAACTTTGTGGTCTTAAATCACATTGTTTGGCGACTTTTTTTCTTTTTTTTTTCTTTTTTTTTAATATAATATATAAGTGAACTATTAAATACAGTCAACTCTGTGAAATCCGCTGATGTATAATCCGCCAATGTCTATTATCCGGACTACATGTTAGAATGTAAACAATGAAAATTCCATTAACAGTTAAACTCTTAGATAAAGTTAAATTTGGTATTTTTTTTTCATAAGTTATCAATTCTCCAATGAATAAATATTTAAATATAAATTGGACATAAATGTTTAAATTTCCCAGGGCAACAAAATTTTATCTCAGAGCAAAAAGTAATGATTGTTCATAGACTATAGAAAAAAATTATTGACAACAAAGCAAAACTGAAATTACCATTATGTTGTGTCAACGTTTTAAAAAATTAATACAATTAGTAAAATAATAATGCATTATGTTTTTCTTTTACATTGTAATTATAATTTGTGTGCAGTTGTTTCTAATTTATTGCCAGACTCTAAAAAGTAAAATGTAAACAAATGGATGATCTATAATCTGCAAAAATGTGTAGGGGAAGACGGGGTACAATGAAACAAAATTTACTAATTTTTTTTTTCCTATCCCCAATTTTGCATGCACAAAAATATAATTAATGCATATTTTTAATCTTGTATTTTCCCCATCTAAATAAATTTTTATTAGGTTCTAAACAATATCTTTATGCTTGAAAAATAACAAAAAATAAATGTCTTACAGTGTTTCATTGTACCCCGTACGCCGGGGTACAATGAAACACATACTGGGGTACAATGAAACACTCCAAATGATAGAAGCAATTTTCACCCAGTATAGTTTATTTTATGAAAAATGAGATAAATACAAAAACAAAACTTGATTAATAAGGAACTTGATAAAAATATTATAGTCTAAGATGAAAAATAAGAAAATTCTATTAGTTTAAGAAATACCTTTCATTTTACATTAAATTGGCGCAAGTCAGTTTCAAAAATTAGCATTTCTGTTTATATTTCAGTTGATCCTGAAGGAATATGGGGTGGTAGTTTCAACAGAATGAGTTTTTTTTTAAATGTAAGTTTCTAAAAAAAAAAAAAAAAAAAAACTACGTTGGAGTCTTTATATCAAGTATTTCACATTTGACTTCATTTAAATGTATGATTTCCCCAACAGTATATATTTCCTTATGTTTTCATTTATGCGGATACTGCTTGTGCCATACATGTTGTGTGTGAATATCTCATTCTTAGTACCTCGATGACCAGCTGGGCCTGGAAAAAAATCTGGATCATCATCAGAGTCTGTAGCAGGCAGAGTTTGTTTACAAAACAATCCCTTCTCAGCTTTTTTTCTTTTTCTATTTTTTAATTGCTTAACAAGAGCATTTTTTACTGACCTGGTTAGAATAAAACTTTTTTTTTCTGTTTTCCTACTCTTACTTCTAATATATTCTATTTACTACTTTTATTACTATAATAAAACATGTTTCATTGTACCCCGTCTGCAAGTGTTTCATTGTACCCCGCACTGAGGTTACTAAATAAAAATTTATTTTCAAACTTCTAATATTTATTTATTTTTAGTTTGGTTTTGGAAGTATGAAGACAACAACCCAAAGATAACAATGTATAGAAAAAATAATTATTACATATAACAACAAGAAAAAAAAAAACTAAATTACTTTTAGTAAAGAAAGTTACTTTCAATGGCGTAAAAGCAATAATCTTCTATTGCTACTGTTGTAGAAGTGTGAATGTATCCAAATCACATCAGTAATTGGAACATATAGTTGTATAACATATATATAAACTGCAACTCTCTATGACAAATTTGACTGATTTTACAAGTAATGTTTCATTGTACCCCGTGTTTCATTGTACCCCGTCTTCCCCTAATCCGCAAAACCCTCTGTCCCTAAGTGTGCAGATTTCACAGAGTCGACTGTATATAATTTTATTTTTATTTTATGAAAATCAAAAGGGTTTTGTCGTAAAGATGAAAATAAGCACTCGCCACCCGGCGATTAAACTTGAAAGACTGGCGACTAAAAATATGGAAGGAACCGGTGCAGGATTTTGTAAAAAAAAAAAAAAAAAAAAAAACTCAAATTTCATCAAAAAATCATGAAAAATGCCGCTAATTTTGTTAAGAGATCACGAAAGAAGCGTAAATTTCGTCAAAGGATCGCTAAAAACTCTAATTTCGTCGAAGGATCACGAGAACTCAAATTTCTTCGAAGGATCACAAAAACTCAATTTCTTTGAAGGATTTTGAAAACTCAATTTCTTCGTAGGATCACGAAAACTCCAATTTCTTGGAAGGATTGCGAAAACTCAATTTCTTCGAAGGTTCGCGAAAACTCCAATTTCTTCGAAGCATTGTGAAAACTCTCATTTCTTCGAAGCATCATGAAAACTCTCATTTCTTCGAAGGATCGTGAAAACTCTCATTTCTTCGAAGGATCGTGAAAACTCTCATTTCTTCGAAGGATCGTGAAAACTCGCATTTCTTCGAAGGATCGTGAAAACTCGCATTTCTTCGAAGGATCGTGAAAACTCGCATTTCTTCGAAGGATCGTGAAAACTCGCATTTCTTCGAAGAATTGTGAAAACTCTCATTTCTTCGAAGGATCGTAAAAACTCTCATTTCTTCGAAGGATCGTGAAAACTCGCATTTCTTCGAAGGATCGTGAAAACTCGCATTTCTTCGAAGGATCGTGAAAACTCGCATTTCTTCGAAGGATCGTGAAAACTCGCATTTCTTCGAAGGATCGTGAAAACAATTTCTTCGAAGGATCGTGAAAACTCTCATTTTTTCGAAGGATCGTGAAAACTCCAATTTCTTCGAAGGATCGTGAAAACTCCAATTTCTTCGAAAGATCGTGAAAACTCTCATTTCTTCGAAGGAACGTGAAAACTCGCATTTCTTCGAAGGATCGTGAAAACTCGCATTTCTTCGAAGGATCGTGAAAACTCCAATTTCTTCGAAGGATCGTGAAAACTCTCATTTTTTCGAAGGATCGTGAAAACTCCAATTTCTTCGAAGGATCGTGAAAACTCCAATTTCTTCGAAAGATCGTGAAAACTCTCATTTCTTCGAAGGATCGTGAAAACTCTCATTTCTTCGAAGGATCGTGAAAACTCCAATTTCTTCGAAGGATCGTGAAAACTCCAATTTCTTCGAAGGATCGTGAAAACTCCAATTTCTTCGAAGGATCGTGAAGACTCCAATTTCTTCGAAGGATCACAAAAACTCCAATTTCTTGGAAGGATTGCGAAAACTCAATTTCTTCGAAGGTTCGCGAAAACTCCAATTTTTTCGAAGGATCGCGAAAACTCCAATTTCTTCGAAGGATTGCGAAAACTCCAATTTCTTCGAAGCATCGCGAAAACTCAAATTTCGTCGAATGGCTGCTGAAAAATCGTGAATTTCATCGAAGGATCATGGGGGGGGATGCAAATTTCATCATAGGGCACGGAAAAGTTCAAATTTTGTGAATGGTTCGCAGAAAAGACTAGAACGGGCTCTGTGACAGACTGACAGAGGAGCGAGACGAATAGGGTTTCATCAGATGAACGAAACCCTAAAAATTGAATTTCAAGCCCTGTCTTCAGCGGTTATAAAATTTTTGCGACGATTGATAAATCCTGCCATTTCATTTTACGATTGATTGACAAAATTTACTCTGTTTTTCCTCTGTTGAATTGAAAAATTGCATGTTTTTTTTCTGAGATGAGTAGACAATTTGATATTTTTTCCCATTAATCGATCACAATTAAAAGATTTCGCAGTTTTTTTCTTGTGTGGAGTTGACATATTTCTTGATTTTTCCCCCCCTCTTTACAATCAATTAACAAATTTTGCATTTCCCTTGCCTATTCGATGAATTTAGCTGGGTTTTTTTCTCCTTCGGCCAATTAGTGAAATTCAGATTTTTTTTTTTGCAGCTGATTGATGTATTTTTCGATTAAATTAAATAAAAGGGTGAATCAAAAAAAGCAGTAAGGACCCCTGGGTGCATAAAGTAGTTAGTAGTAGGGCCGCCGGGCTTTATGCCCTGACAAATAAGCCCATAGTCAATACTATTTTTACATTACCAAAATTCCTTTTTAGGTGCATTCGTAATTATATAAATATGTAGCTATAGTTGTCATTCAGTCAGTACGTCTGTCTGTCTGTCACTCTGCATATAACTGAGGAAAAACTACCCAACCGAATGTTCTGAAATTTTAAATATATAATTATTGCAATATTTTGTTGAGTCATTTCAAATTTTATGAAAATCAGATCTATAGTTTAATGACAGGGATAGTCTAAAGTTTTCCATTACATTACGGCCAATGGGAAAAAAAAAAAAATTCAAGTGCATTTTAATGATGTTACAGCCAACAGAATGAAATGGATATGCACTTATTGAACCGTACTAAAATATACATTCAGTGAGTACAATATGCGGTGCAAAAAATATTTATAAAACTAGCTATAGTACGAACGCACCTCATTAGCTACGTTTGACGTGCAATTTCCAACTTGTTTTTGTGTATCAGTACTTTAATGAAATCCAATATTTTTTTTACATTTCAATTGCTTTTTTTTTTTTTAATCCTTAGGATATACCTAGAATTCCTGAGAGTCCACTCTGAGAATGCAAACAGTGTTCCCCTTGCAGCGTGACTTTTTAGAGAAATCTGTTTAACGGTAATTATAATTATGTTTATGCTAAAGAAACTACTTTTTGCAGTAGATGCTGCTTAATGTGATTATGTGTAATATCAGCCTGTTAGTGTTTTCAAAATCATCATGTCTCGACCTAACGCATCATGCTAAAAGCATCGCTTTGTGTGAAAAATATTTTGAATTATATTAAGAATTATATATAAAAAAATTCAGTTGTAGTTGGTTCAATATATTCTTAATGCAGCAAACCAGTCCCATGAGATACAAATGTACTTTTTAAATTAACTTAATTTTTTATATATATATTTTGCTAAATCATACTTAATTAATGCAAAATTATACCCAGGTTTCACTGATGAATGTATATGTATTATGTAGAAGTTTAAAGTGTTCTGCAAAAAAACTCAATAAAGTCCCCCCCCCTTTTTTTTTTAAAGAAAACCCCGAGTTTTAGACCAGTGTGCTGGGTGTTTTAAAACCCTGTATATTGTTATCAAAAACTTGTGGTCCCGAAGTAATCACATTAAGCAGCATCTATACTATACAGTGAAACCCCCGATCTATCGTTCCAGCATCCATCGTTTTCCCACATTGATCGTTTTACTTCTATGGTCCCTGCACAAATTATACTTAAATAATGTTAACGAAACCCGCATTCATCGTTCGTCAAGAAATCTTTTTCCCGCATTCATCGTTGTAAAATTTTTCTCCCCACCGAAATGAAATTGAAGGTCAAGCGGATCCATATGACATACAAACTGGAATTACTTCTTTTATCCTAAAATAACTCATTTGAGCTGTTTCGGGAGGGGGGGGGGGGGCAGAGATTATCAAGAGGTCGTACATCTTCTTGATGCCAGAATAATCAATTGTTTTAAGAAGCAATTTTACAGGAGAAAGCTAGTGAAATATCTTTGTTTCATGGAATAAGCAAAAGAACGTACTCCAAAAATAGAGCTTCTGCAGGCTATTCATTTTGTACTTTCAGCTTGGCATGGAGTAACTTCTTCATTCCATCCAGAAGTGTTTCGTGAAATGCAGTTTTTTTGCGAAAAACTCATGAAGAATGCTCAACAGAAGGGAAAGAAAATAATGAATATGCTGACGATAATGCAAATGAAGAGTGGTTGCGTGTAAAAGAGGATGTCTCTGTTACAAAATTTAACGATATATTTCTATTGATCGAGATGTTGCGACATGTGGTGTCCTAAGCATAGAAGAAATGTGTGATGATGCAAAAAATGAAAATAATGGCGAAGAAGCAGAGGATAATGTTCATGCCGATGAAGCTAAGCCTACACCAGCGCAAAGTCTGTCTGATTTAATTACGGCATTTGAAACTATACGAAATTTTTTATATGTACATGAAATTACAGAAAATGACCAGAAATATGTTGTACATCCTGAAAATTTGTTGTTTAATTTAAAAAATGAACGAAAAACTGAATATAAAATTACTCATTTTTAGAATAAATATCCATTTTCTACAACTTTGATTTATTTATTTTACAGTTTGGTCTGTAACAAATTAGTATTTATTAATATACTGTATACATTGCATGTATTAGTAAGTAATGCTTAAACTTTGTTTTGTTTTTTTTTCGTGTTTTGACGTTAAACCACATTCATCGTTTTCCTGCATTTATCGTTTTTTCCACACACACCTTGAAAAACGATGGATCGAGGTTCTACTGTATTTAAATATTAATAAATTTGTATGTGTTCAAACTGTTCAAAGCAAAAAAGACAGTATTTATATGAAACATTTAATTATAGACTTTTTTCCATAATTGTATTAAAATATGTATTACTTTCCTTTCTCTTCAGTTTGTAGAATTTTTTTGTTGTTGGATTCGTATTGATTTTAAGCAGAAAATTCGTGTTTTGGTTGGTATAAACTGATCCATGTTAAACGTTAATGTTTTTGAGTTACCAGACGTAACTTGACGTCTCTTGCTACTTCAAAGAGTATGTTAAGTTATACACTAACGTAACAAATACTTCTTTATTATAGGGGCTATGACATAGCTCAGTCATGACCGAGTTAAGATTAAGAAAGTGTGATTTCTTGGCAAATACAGTACAGGACCTATTATCCGGAATCCTCGGGACCGAAGGCTTTCCGGATTTTGGAATTTTCTGGATTTCGGGTCCCCCCGAATTCCGTCAAAAAAATTCCGGGAAAAACGCAAATTTCATCAAAGAATGGCGAAAAAAAAAATTCTTCTAAGCACCGCAAAAAAACCCCCACAAATTGCGTCAAAATATAGTGAAAAAAACAAATTTCTTCAAAGGATCGAAAAAGCCTACTGCAATTTCGTCAAAAGATCGCTAAAAAATCCGCAAATTTCGTCCAAAAATCGCGTAAAAAAAACAAATTTCGTTAAAAGATCGCGGAAAAACCGCAAATTTCGCAAAAAGATCGCAAACAAATGAAATTTTGTAAAAGGATCGCGAAAAACACGCAAATTTAGTTAAAGGATTGCGGAAGAAAAACGCAAATTTCGTCAAAATCTCGCAGAAAAGAAACGCAAATTTTGTCAAAAGATAGCAAAAAAAAAAAAAAAAATTCTTCAAAGGATCGCAAAACTCTCTCTTAATTTCGTCAAAAGATCGCGTAAAAGCGCGAATTTCGTTAAAGGATCGTGGAAAAAACGCATAATTAGTGCCGAGAGGCCCCCTTCCCTCTTCTGTAAACTTTCAAAAAATTTGCTGTGAATTTCAGATTTTTTTTTTTTTTTACTCAGAATCACCCCCTGATTCAAGTAACATAATTGTGTAGTCATAATATTTTATCGAAGTGAGAGGGAGGGTATGAAATATCTTTTTTAAAAATGAATCATAATATAAATTCATTTTAAACTAATTTGACAGAAAAATAATTTTTTTCTAATTTTTTTTTTTTTTTTTTTTTGGGGGGGGGGGTGCACCGTGTTCCCTCATCGCTGATGTAACATATTTTAGTGGTTACACATTGCAACACAATAGACCAAAAAGAAAATTAGGAATCTGTAAAATTTTCGACAAATTTCAGAAATTGCGAAATTTTAGTAAAAATTAACAAATTTATAGAAAATTTTCAATTTTTTTTTCTTCCGGATTTTGGGTCCTTCCGGATAATGGGTCCTGTACTGTATTATAAACTGTTGTGAAACTGAAATTGCGACCAATAAAAAATGTCTAACTATATATGGCTTATTTCTTATTATATATATATATATTGTATTAATTGTTATGTTTTATTTATGCATAAATTAAACTAATAGTTTTTTAATGTGTATATTAAATGGTATCAATATAAAACAAATAATTGTTTGTGCGTTTGATACATTGATAACTATTTTATAAAGATATTTCAATCTGTGAATGTTTTTAAAATGTAAATAAAGGTTGCCACAAAGTGATTTTGAAAATGTTGATAAATTGCCAAATAATTTTTGCAGTTGTAATTATTTATGAGTACAAAAACAACGAAGATAATGTGTCAAATGATTTCTGCCAAAATATGCCAACTGACTGTGAATCTGCAGTAACAAAATATTTTAAGCACTAAAAAGTAGAAAATATAAATAAATAAAAAATGTATTTAAAAATATTACTTTTTTATCATTTCAAATTTTCAAATAGTTTAATATTAATATAATTATGATTACACATTGAGTAAACAGTTTAGAAGAAGTGTAGTTATAATTGTTTATGAGTACAAAAACAATGAAGATAATGTGTCAAATCATTTCTTCGAAAATATGCCAACTG
The DNA here is from genome assembly GCA_963932465.1 of Maratus speciosus. Taxonomy (NCBI): domain Eukaryota; kingdom Metazoa; phylum Arthropoda; class Arachnida; order Araneae; family Salticidae; genus Maratus; species Maratus speciosus. The sequence goes on along the minus strand of OZ010798.1, from coordinate 198,716,805 downwards.
ACTGTGAATCTGCAACAACAAAATATTTAAACACTAAAAAGTAGAAAAGATAAAAAAAATAATGTATTTAAAAATTTATATGCCTACTCTTTTTATCATTTAAAATTTTCAAATGGTTTAATAAATATAATTATGATTACACATCAAGAAAACCGTGTAGAAGTCTTATTTTTAAGGACCATTTCATGTTTTTTATCCAAGTGTCAATCAAAAGGATGAATTTTCAATAATCGGGCCCATGCCAAATTAACGTGTTGTAATGAAAATTTTTTTTAACTACATAAACTTGCAGTTTTGAAAGGTGTGATTTTTAAAAATAAACGTTGAATGCTTATGAATTGTTTTTTAAATTGTTGCTATTTTTTTTCACCCCTCCCTTTTTTTCCCCTCTTCTCCCTCATGTCTGTGGAAACATAAATAATTTCGAAATTGGAAACTCCCCCCCCCCCCCCCCAATTGTGAAAATTTGGCTTTTTTTTTTTTCTCCTCAGGTTTCCAAGAATAAAAATTATACAAAATTGTATTTTTTTTTTTTTTTTGCTTGGTTTTATGCACCTTGGACCTGAAATAAAACAGATGTTGTAAAATTATCTGTGTGACTGAAAATAAAGCCAAAAATAGTAAATTTTCTCTTCAATCTGCGTGCAGCCTGTCTCAAATCGAAAGGTCTGTGTGACATAAAATAACGATGGTGGTGTAAACTTTTTACAAATTTTACAGCAGTTCATTGAAATTTAATTTTTTTTTTTTTTTGGGGGGGGGGGGAATTGTTTTCAGGAAAAAAGTGTCATATTTTTTCTGAAAACTTTTATCTCTTAACTTCGGTGTAGCTCAAAGAATATATTATAATTACATATGTAAAAGGCTGATGGGCCCGCAAAATATTCTGCTATTTCCAAAAAGAAAAACATGATTGGGTGATCCATTTAAACTGTATTTTACATGTCATGCTAAAAATGTTGTATATGCAACTGACAATATTGCCATCAGTTTTAATAGTTGTTGTCCCGGTAGCAGAATGTTCAAAACAGGAGACGAGCTTCGCAGATTTTCTTTTCTCTTTTGCAGATTCTTCTTCGTCAGACCTTTATTTTGCTTCATAGTATTATGTTTAGCTCTTTCTTTATTACTTAATACAAAAAGTTAATATTGTTATTAATAAAATATTTTAAAATGTCTAAAAACGTTACATGTAAGTGATTGTTTGATTAATTAACGCTTCAATTGTAAAAATATTTTACCTGCAGATTATTTTTTGTCCCTGAAGTATCTGTCACAGGCACATGGAGAATTTTCTGCTACTGGGGTTGTTGTATAATAAAAAATATCTGTTATACTACAAACTATGAATAATAACTGGTTAAATTCAGTTTTTGTGGTACTTTATTCTTTCTATGGGGGGGAGGATGAAATTGACCTACTTTTTCGGCTCAATGAATGGTATCCTGCCTTTAAAGAAAATTATAGAGGATTCCATGAAATCATAAAACCACCTTTTCTTCATAGCAAAAAGCTGGTTTTTGTTGTTTGAAATAAGATTTGGGGTGAAATCTGTAGGGTATACTTGATAAGTACCAGGTTTCAATCTGAAGAAAATCTCCAAAATTGGCTCTTTGTAAAATGGTTATTTAAACACTGAAACTGTTTATAGAAACAAAGTGTAATTTTGTATATGAAGTCTTATTTTTTTTTTCTTTGCAAATTTGCCGGTTCCTATTTGGAAAGTTTTATGTTTGTTAATTTTAACTTGTATATAGAAAAATTAACTGAAATAACAGTAGACATTAAAGGTCTGCACAGACTAAAATTTTCAGGTTTGGCCTTAACAAATTCTATCTTGGCTTAAAATTTTTACAATTTTGCTGTTATTTCAAATTGTGCAGACCCAAAAAATCCAAGATTTAAAAAAAAAAAAAAAATACTAAGCTGGGGCCAAAATCCCAAATTCACCTTCAGTTTCTTTTTTGAATAAGTATTCAATCCTTTTCAAAAGATATTTTTTCTTTCTTAAAAATTTCAAAATGGACTTTTTTGAATGACCCCATATATCTCTCATTGAAATAAAATACAAGGGTACTAAATAAAGCTTACTGAAATAAACCACAGTTTTATATGTATATACACAACACATGATTATGCACAAAAATTTACTATTTTTTTCTCTTTTTGTCTAGCTTTGTGAACTGCATTTTACATCTGATGACATTCATGATATCCCCTCTCTACACTGCAGAAAATGAAATATTGTCAGCAGTTTTGTTAGCTACATTTAAGAAAAGATGGCATTCCGTCCTGATAATTTGACTAGAACACTTCTAAAACAAGATACTTCATGTAATTACCCAGATGACAGACTTCAAATAGAAAATACAGATCAACCTTCCCTTGCGATTTTTTTTTCCGAAGTTATTTTAAATGCATTAGTTTTTGTTTGTTCCTGTTGGAACATTAATTATAAACAGTGTAATTGATGCACTTATATATTTAAACTTACCTTGAATTTCTTTTGATGTGTATGTTATATTATGTGTTATTTAAAAATAAATAAATCTTAAATTTATATCCGAGTTAATTAAAGTTTGCTTTTGAAATTATTAGCTATATTTGAGGACATGAGTTTCAAAATTCGCCTTATCCAGAAGATCAAATTTTCAGAAATCGTGAAAAACCTCTGATCACGTTGCTCTTCATTCTAAACCAAGATTTTACAATGCCAGAAATACACAGTAAAGCTAGTGTTTTGCAGATTGTATTGTTTTCTCAATTCATGTCCACCAGTACCAGTAGAATAGAATGACAGAGAAAACTCGATTTTTTAACTTTTAGATAAGACAAGTTTTGAAACTGATGTCCTCATTTAATTCTTATGCATGAATATTCAATAAATATTTTATTACTTCTACTTTTTTATGGGATGTGAATATACACAGCCACGTTTGAATCATTCTGTGACAATAAATTGCTTCAGAAACTTATTTAACTTAGAAGATTTGTGTTTAGATTTCTATGAAGAGTTACGGGAAGAAGCAACAATTTTTTTTTCTGCCATTGTTTAAGCTTAATAAAACTTTCAAATAGTACATTTATATGAAATGAGCAAGTTAATTGAACAGAATTTAAGTACTTTTTGTATACTCTAATTTCAGATGTACATAGTTTGCAGCCGATCCAATAAATTTTACATCAAGAAAGTTTCTTTAAATATGTAGAAAATAGAAATAAGATAAATCTTATTTATTAACATTTCTGGATCTAAACATGTTTGTTTGATCAGCAGAGTATGCACTAGAAATTGGGGTATTTTATTAATGTAGTAATTAAAAAATGCAGATAGTATATGTAGATTCTTAAAACAACACTTCAAGTTTAGAAACAATAAGATAAAATAGCTAACATTAATGTGATGTTTTATGTAGGCATAGAGATATAAAACTGAAAAGAAAAATGAATTAAGATAATGTATTTTTTCAGTCATCTGCCCTAAAATCTAAACAGCATAGCTGCCAACTTGTACGGATTTTTCATACCACTAAAATGTAACAGAAAATTTTAGTTAATTTAATCACCGCAATTCAAGCAATTTTAACGTTTAAATAAATAAAAAAATTCTATAAAATTTTAGTGGTAAGAAAAATAGGTACAAGTTGGCAGCTATGAAACAGAAACTAACAGGAGATGGATGTTGCTATTAAACAACAAAAAGTACATTCAAACCTCATTAACATGTACAGAATTAACCTGGTATACTTTTAATATGAATTGTTCCTACAATGCCTGTCAAAATTAATACAACAATTTTGTTACTAATAATATAAACTATTGATGATAACATGAGGGAAAAACTTTTAATTTGCCTTGAAATTTATGTTAACGAGGTTTGACTGTATAACTACTACAGTAGTATTTTAAATTTTGTTTCAGTCATGAAATTTATGGATTAATAAACAAAAACAGTTAAACATTTTAAATAATATCACGAGCATTAAAGCCTTTCCTTATTCCACGTTGTGTGGATTTGTTCGCATTCAACTATTGTGACCTATGCATCTGGATGCGTAAGTTTAGGTGTTGAAAATTTTTTTCCTACACTTCCAGAGAATGTTGATCCTGTGCTAATGAAGCCCAATTCCATAATGAATATAAATTTATGTAAATTTTTTGAATGAAAAAAATCATCGCAGCAGTGTTTTGGGAAAAAAATTATCAGAAAGGCTCAAAAAGTTATTTTCAAATAAATTGGACAATTAGATTGATCAATAATTATTAAAATATTAATTAAAATAGTTTTTCTATCTATTTTTCTTAAATCATATTAAAGATACAAATATTTCAGAGGGGGAAAGACCTACTTTACAGAAGTTTTCACAGACAATACAGTCTTGAAGTATCAGCGTGACATAAGATTTTTCCTTAAACATCTAGGTAGTACTAATAGAAAAGAAATTAACCGTAGACGTGAAAGTTGTGAATATTAACCCCTTGAGAGGCGATGGGATATATTTTATCTCACCTAAGTTTAATCAAGATTTGCACCAGAAACTTTTAAATAAGTTTTATTTTTGTAACTTTGATGGAAAAAACTTGTAAAATTGCTTTTCCTTATTTTGAAACAAAAATTTTCAAAGATCCGGTGTGAATTTAACATTACAGGAACACAATCACTTTCTCAAGGGGTTAAATGAAATGGATTTGAATTAAAAATGGGACTTGCAAAGCTGAACCTAATTCATACATTTGTTTTAGAAATATAATCTGTTATTACGGTGTGCTTCTTCAAGAGTTTTATTTTTTATACTTTACAGATATGAATTATGAAATATTTAAGAAAAAAAAATATAAGCATACTTATTACCACCTTCCCATGTAATGAAAGAAGAAAAAAACTTTAAACCAGAAATTTTATTTAATGAAATAAAGTATATTTCAAATCTCTACCACATAGAGGCAAGACACATTTAATTAAATAGATTTTCTGGTTCAAAGTATTTATTTTTGGGAAAAACGGCTTATTGGCAAATATGGGTATGTGTTTGGGACAGTTTGTGTGATAAAAAATGGTCTTTATTTAAATGAGGAGGGTGTGAGGGCCTTTTTCTTTTGTATGCCTCTTGTCAAGGATCTCCGAACAGACCTAAATTGTACCTAATTAGACACCTGAATCCCACCTTAACCCTCCCCCCCCTCCAAAAAATGCTTATTTAAAAATGTGCACTCTTGTGAGTTATGAGTGTTTATACAATAGTATAACTTACTGAATTATTCATATGTACCTTGGTAGAAAAAAGGCCCAATGCATTTTTCATCTCTTAAAGTCGAATAAAATGAAAGAAATAATCTTTCACATTTTAAAATGAAAAATTTAAAGGGCAAAAACTTATCAAAGCAGAACAATAATTTAGAATTAACAAAATTCTTTTAAAATATTTCTATCAAACAAAATGATAAACAATAACAGTGGTAATTGTTAGTCCAATATTAATACTTAAAAAATCCCTTTTTTAAGTATTAATATTGGAAAATCCCTTTTTTAGAGCCTTTTTTTTTTTTAATAAAAAGTTTGAGTTCAGTAAGCAAACTTTATTTAAAATAAAAGGCTCTAGGAAGAGGATAAATAATAGAATTTAATAGGATTATTTAAATGAAGGAGTAGTATTTGTTCAGAAATAAACTAAGAAAATATGGAACTTTAATTCAGCCCCCCTCCCCCCAAGCAAAAATCAGTTTGAGTTCAGCAAGCAAACTTTATTTAAAATAAAAGGCTCTAGGAAGAGGATAAATAATAGAATTTAATAGGATTATTTAAATGAAGGAGTAGTATTTGTTCAGAAATAAACTAAGAAAATATGGAACTTTAATTCAGCCCCCCTCCCCCCTCAAAAAATAAAACAAAATTTGGATATTTTTGTTTAAATATTTTGTTTCAAATGATTGTAGTAAAGCTAATAGAAATTAAAAGTGAGCATATTTAAATTTCTAACTCCTAAAATTTTAATGTATGTATATTTCGCAAAATCTAAAAATAAATATTCTGAAATCGCTTTCATTTATACACCCAACCAACCAATCTATAATTCATCGCTTTCTCATCAAAATTTGCTTGATAACTCATCTAAAAGTCATCGGACATTCATCGTCATGAAATCGTACTCCTCGGGGATTCATAATATTTTTTTCTAAAATTCATCAGGTTGCGATCATCCATTGATCTAAGGCCAATGAGACATTTCTGAGTAATTGCCGATGAAAATCATCCCGGTCCGATGAGAATACGATAATCGGCCACTTATCGTGTAATCGGATTTCGATGAGAGGCCATTCAAGGGCCAGACACAATTTGCTACTAGGGTTATCATATTTTTATATCTGTAACTAGGGGGATCAGCCCCCTACGAGCTACGCTCGCCAACCCCCGTTCAGACACCGCAGTCTCTAAAAGCACGCTAATTTGATTGGCTTTAAAAAGATGTCGAAAGATTGAATTATAACTTAAAAAACAGTGGCGATCTCCCTATAAACGTATTTCAATTCATTTCTCTTTGATTGGGGAATTTGGCCAAATCAGCTACTGTTAAAAGATACAATGGCTGCTTCCGTCTTTGATTAAATAATTTTAGTTAAACATTTCAAAATATAAAATGGATTAAGTAAACAGAGTCTTTGTCTCCCGGTATTTTTTAACAAAGCGAAAAGAAAGTTTTTTTTTAATAAGACATTTTAAATATATCGTTTATAATCTGACATAATTTTCACCAAACTTTTCTTTCTCTTTTTAATATTCACGTGAAAATACTTCTGTTATGAAACGAAATATTTAAGCTGTCCTTACAAAAATAGTTGAAAAATATCAAATAAATGTCTCGGGCAATTTTTTAAATTTAAACTGGTTTGCGATATTATTTTTTGTTCATTTTACGTAATAAGTGTAATGTGACGTAATTTCTCATATTTTAGACTTCTAACGCATGTTAATGAATTTATTATTCTACAATATTCTTTCTCTTTTAAAATTCACGTGTTAATATAGTTTTTATGGCGTAATTTTCAATGAGTTCCTGTTTTTTTTTTTTTTTTTTTTCTAATGTTTACAATAGTCACGTGTAAATAATTTTAATTTGAAGCAAACATTGTTTGCGCTGTTTATACAGTTGGCAACAGTTTAAATTAATACCATATTGTAAATTATGTAAAAAATATCTCTCAAAATGCTGAAAATTTGAAATTAAAATAGAAATAAAACCTCAAAAAATGAGTCAAAATAAAAAAAAATTAATGCAATCTGCACTCCGGCAAATTCTAACGCATAAAATGATCTAAAGATGATTACACTGCCATGTAAAGTTTTTGCTGCTATAAAACTTTTTTAATGGAACGATTTTGTCCAACTTTAGCATTAAATATCTCTTAAAATAATTCTTCGATTTGAAAACTGTCTGCATCAGCGTGTTTATCAAACATTTCTCTATGATACCACAGATTTTCATAATTTTGTATGCAATATTTTTCTTAATATTAACAAAGAAAGACCTCCGGTCACAAAAAATTCAAAACCGGCGGCGGCGGCGGTGACAGCGGTAGTTACTTTTTTTTTTTTAGAATAGAGAGAAAGTATTAAAACTCACTATAATTTTTAAAATTTTCCTAACGTTTTCCATTATTTATTGAATGAGTTTTCTACTTCTATTCGCGAAGACAATTAACGATATTGGAGAAAGGGAAAATACAGGGAATGTATTATGCGGAATAATGACTACTTAAATTTGATAAAGATGATAATCTTGAAATACTTCTTGTGTATTGTGTTATCCATAGAGAGAAAAGTCAGTGTCCAAAGATTTTACACCAACTCTATATAAGTTAAAAGAATGCATTATAAAATGTATGAATTTATCAGTTTTAACGTTAAATGTAAGTGTATTTTACGATATTTGGTGAAGATAAAAATGCAGACCGTATAACACCTTTGTTTAACATTAAGTTGGAAAAGTACAACAAATCTCGTTTTGACATATAAGTAAAGATGTATAAGCTCTTTTCATTTTTCAAATTGTGTAAAAATACATTTGTGGCAAAAGATTCACCTCTTTGACAAGTTAAAAAATGTAAAATGAATAGCTACTGTTAATTTGCACTCCCACCGTGTGAATAGAGTTCACTTTTTAAATAATAAGAGACATAATTTACCGATTACGGGGGGGGGGGGGGGGACATAGTGACTTTACAGATGCTTTGGTGGGGCGTGGCCGAAAAAAGGTTGGGAAGCACTGGTCTAGACGGTAGCATAATTTCTACAATGTGGATTGCAAAGTGCTTCTTAACTGCAAAATTCATTTTTTACATTCAACGAGTATATATCAAGAGAGGATTATATCAAGAATTAATTACATAGAACTGCGTTATGAAGCTCTTCTACTGTATTTTTTCTGTCAAATATGATTCGTTCATTTTATTTCATGTTTGCATTCTCCCTTTAAGAAAAAAAAAAGAAAGAAAGAAAAATCATGCGTTAAGCATAGATTATGAAACACTTTACAACACTTCCTGAAATCTTTAACAAAACTTCGTTATTTACGGAAATAAGTTAAATAAGATAATTAAGTAAACATTTTAGAAAACAAGTAAAACAATTGAAAATCTGATTTCAGGAGTTACCTTCCATAGCCAAATATGTATTCCAATTCTTTTGAACAGCCCTGTATTTGATCTGTAGGCTGATATATAAACTATATAATGGGAAAATTTAGTTTAGCAAGAAAAGGCATAAGAGTTTGAAATTTCTCTATCAGCAATTTATACTAATAGATGGAAACATATTTGAATACTTTTGTTCAGCCATATAGTTTACCTAGTACATTTATTACGCGCCACTATTTAGCTAAAATTTAATTCAAACTAAATCACTCTTAAAACTACTGAAATAACATTTCCAGAATTTACATCTATAGACGGCCATGTATCCAATTCTTTGCGTGGCCCTGTAAATCATTTTATCAATATTCTACAAACATTTCTTAGCAAACTAAATGCAGTTCACCGTAAAAATGCATAACACATTTAAAAACCACCTTTCAGCATTTTAAGCTCATACTCAGTAACCTTTACGAATTCTTTTGTGTAGCCCTGTATATCAATTATAGCATTTATACACACCATATAGCATGCATAAATATAGTGAAACTTAAAAGCGCATTTCATAATTAAAAATGCATTTCCTGCCGTCATCGCTAATATACAATATTTCGGATAGAATATACTTGTCTGAAATATTTTGTGTGTACCTGTAAAAGCTATGCACTTCGTATTATAATACATGGAATAACTTACAGTAAGCCTCACCGACGTATATCAATTTCATTATATATGAAATTACATAATTAAAATACGCCTCAAATAATTTCTCCCTATATCATTATGTAATGGAATTCTATTGTGTGGCCCTGTAAATGAATAGTAACTATTCGTTGCACCGCATATTCTACAGAATGCATGTTTTAATGCACTTTGTAAAGGAATATCAATTTTATTATCTTTGAAAGGGTGTAACATATTTAAAATTAATTTGAAACTATATTTTTTTTTCCATTGGCCGTAATGTAGCGGATTACTTTCGACTGTCCCTATAAATAAACAAAACATGCTACGAACTACATTTGAAATAGGGTTCGTGCTAGGCTAAATGTCAATAACATCCAAAAATTTCAGGGAAATCCGAGTATATTTGCAAGAGTTAGAGTGCGGACAACCGGACAGACGGACAGACAAACCGAAGTCAATAATACTTTTCAACTTTATTGGAAAGTGTTAAAAAGAAAGAAAGAAAGTGGCATAGGTTGCGGATTACAATTAAATCTATTCTAGAATTGTTGTCTCCTTAAATTTTGTTCTTTGATAGTTATTTTCTCATTCATACAATTTCTAATTTTCCTTCACGTTTCAGTACACACTGATGTAATAAAGTATTGAAATTTACGAAAACATGAAGTTTTGTGCATATTGTAACTAGCTGTGACTAATATGTGACTATTATTAACACTACTAAGTAACTAATATTATAAACAAAATTACTGAAATAAATAAAAAGCTAGGTTTAAAAAAAAAGGGATAAACTGCCAAACAGTCCATTTGAAAAAGTCTGGTACAATTTATTGAGTTTTATTTGTTTATTTATTTATTTATTTTGTTATTTAAATCACACAGTAACGGATTAGAAAAGCAGCTCATAAAATTACAATAATTTGAATGAAATAAACAAGCTTAAACTCAAATTTTAGATTTTTTTTCGTCTAGTAGATTGGATATGATGTAAAAAGATAAAAAAAATGTAGGAAAAATGAAAACACATCATCTTTTTTAAGGTAGTTCTCGAAAAACAAATTCTGCGCACAACAACGCGAAACTTTTTGACATTTTCTGACTCATTTTTTAACATAAAAATATGTTACTTGCAGTTATGATTATTGGAGAGATATGTAATCGAAGAGTTTATTTCGTTTGCCGATAGTCTTCACAAAGACTGTTAAACCATTTGTTCAAAAGCAAAGCGGCGTCAGAACCAAATATAAATAACTGAAATGTGAATAAACTACAAATCATTTGCTAAAATGATGTAAAAACATTTAATAACAGATTAAAACATTAAAAACATTAAAATAGCTATTCTACGGTTTCATCTCATCTCCGTGGCCTTCCTCAGAAATCTAAACGAACCAAGCTGGAAAGCCATGTCAAAACTCCGCCCGACAGAAAATCGTACACATGGGGAAAATATAGCCAATGACAGGGAAATCGGAATTTACTGGCACCATCACTTGAGATATGATGATAATATAAATACTCTGTCGCCATCTATGTGTGAAAAAGTCAATAAACTGCACAACTCAAAATTAAACGTTTCTAACCAGGAAACTACCCCAATTGTGTAATAATGAAAAAAATCTAAATAAGTAGCAATCGAAAGGGCATGTTGGAACTTGTTTATAGACGCATAAATTATTTGCCCTCGTCTCCCCGTTATCGAGATATGAAGTTTTAAAATTTGCAAAATAAAACAGTTACCTTTAAGAAGGGACGGCTCCCGGCCAACCAGCGAGTGAAACACTTCATGGTGTAAAGCAGAAATAGCTTCCCTTCTTATGAATTAGAATTTCTTTGGGTACATTATCGTGACTTTATTCAGTTTGGAACTCAGATTTGGTATATAGAACACAGTAAGACATTCTCGTTTTAGGCTCTGTGTGAATTTTAGGCGTGTTATATTGAAAAGATGTCCTGAATTAATCCTTTAATTGTGTGTTCAGAACGATTCCTAATGTAACACTGATGCATTAAAACCCTTAATAATGCAGCACTTAATCACCATTTAGCATTATTTTGTGATGCATTATTTAGTATTTTAATGCATTAGTGCTGCATTAAGAATCGTTGACAGTGCAAAACTGCCAAATGTGCGGAACGAACTTGATTACAGATTTGGTGTTAGCCATATTACAAAAGGTTCGTACACCGAACATTTGTGACTGAAGAAAAACTTGGAATGATCCTCTTTATTTTCATCTATCACTTATTATAATATCTGTAATAGTTTTGAAAATATAAATTTTCAAAATCCGGTCATTGATTTGTGCTAATCCTGTATATCTCGATAACGGGGAGACGAGGGCAAATAATTTATGTGTGAGCAAATGCTTTCAATATACTCTTTCGATTGCTGCTTACTTAGATTTTTTTCATTTTTACACTAAGGTGTAGTTTCCTGGTAAGGATATTTAACCAAAGTTTTGAAATATTATATGATATATTGTCATTAGATATTTCATCTTTTCTTAATAAAATTTCTATTGATTCACTAATTAAATTTTTATGTGAGTTATTACCTGGAGCAATAATACTAGCCTTCTCAAAATCAATATAGTTTAGATATGATGATATTACGTTGAGTAAAAAGTTTTCCGCCAAGGGGAGATACCTTCGCGCCAACAGCTGTCATTTGTGCGGTTGTTAGTTTTTCAACCAACCAATTTTTGCATTCGAAAGCAGAGCATACGAAATACATGACTGTGTAATTTGTTTGTTAAAAATGTATTACTTTATGCTTCAAAAAATTGTTTAAAATGGAGCTATCACGTCAGCAGCTCAAAACGATCAGCGTACAATGAGTTCCGTAACAAACTCAGTGCTACTAAATGCCACAGAAAAATGTGTGAAAGTTTAGACATCAATGCTGTTTCTTATGATACATTCAAAGTTTGGTTGCAGAAGTTTAAAGCTGGAAATTTCGACATTGAAGATAAACCATGTTCTGGCCGCCATATTGAAGTTGATTGTGAGCAGCTAAAGCAAATTATTCATCAAGACAGAAATGTTTCAACACAAACTATTGCGTTAGGGCTTAAAGTTTCCCAAAACACAATAGTTAACACTTTGAAACGCATAAATCTAAGGTTTAAGTTCAACCGCTAAGTGCCTCACGAATTGACTGCTGAAGACAAGCGCAAGAGAGAAAACTGTTGTTTGGCTCTGCTCAGAGATCAAAGAAAGAGAAAGAGACCATGCTGGACAGAATTGTGATCCGTGATGAAAAATGGATGTACTACAACAATACAAGCCGTAAAGGAGTGTGGTCAGCACCTGGGGAATCAGCAAGCTCGGTTGCAAGACGTGCCCTAACTAACAAGAAGTTGCTTCTCTTCATCTGGCGGGATTGTCGCGGAATTCTCTACAAAGAGTACCTGAAAAGCGGGCAGACTATAAACAGTGCAATATACAGCAACATGCTAATCAAAGTTCGCGAGGCCATTCGCGAAAAACGAAGAAACGAGTTCAGAAGGAATGTGGTTCTCTTTCATCAAGGTAACGCCCGGCCACACGTTAGTACGATGGCCGGCTGGACGCTCTACAAGCTAGAGTGGGATTTGATGCAACATCCACCATACAGCCCTAACATGGCGCCTTCAGATGTCTATCTGTTTTCTCATCTGCAGCTGCGTATTGATGGCGCAATCTTCGATTCAAATGAGGAGGTCATAAATGAGGTCTATCTCTTTCTGGGCTCGTGCACGCCCCAATTTTTCGCAGAAGGGATTGTAAAGTTGCCAAAACGTTGGCAGATGATTGTAGATTTAAACGGAGATTACTATTCTCATTAGTTGTGATAATTTCGTATGTATTTATCATTTTACAAAAAAAATTTGGCGGAAAACTTTTTACCCAACGTAATAATATAAATACTCTGTCGCCATCTATGTGTAGAAAAGTCGATGTTTTTACACCATTTTAGCAAATCATTTGTAGTTTATTCACATTTCACTTATTTATATTCAAATTATCTACGGTGTAATAGTCCAAAATTGCTTGCAGCGTCAGATTTTGCATACTAAAAAAATCAATGTTTTCCACTATCGCCGGATAAAACGTAATTCAACGTTTGTAGCTTGATATGTCAGTCCCAGAAGCGTTTCGTACTTCACTTTATCTCCTTCTTTAGGCAGTGTTTTGAAGTTCTGCATCAGGATTGTAAAGTATTGCAGAATTTCCATGTTGGCTATGAGTTTCCCGGGACATATCCGTTTGCCTGTTGTAAAAATAAAAAGAACGAAAAGTCATGCTTAAATGATGAAATAGCATCAGAATTTTATAACAAAATTTCATTGTTTTTTATACAACTAGGACAACTTACAACCTACGAGCTACGCTCGCCAACTCCCGTTCAGACACCGCAAACTCTAAAAGCACGCTAATTTGGTCGGCTTTAAAAAAAAATTCGGAAGACTGAATTATAATTAAAACAAACAATGTCGATCTCCCTGTTAACGGGCTATTTTCGTCCTCGATTAAATCAGAAAATTGAAACATTTCAAAATAAGCTAATACAAAATGAATTAAATAAACAGAGTCTTTGTCTCCCGGTATTTTTAACAATGCTGTTAAAATGTTTTTCTAAATGAGACATTTTAAATGTATCGTTTTAAATCTGACGTAATTTTTACCAAAGCTATCTTCCTCATTTTAATAATATACACGTAAAAATACTTTTGTTATTAGATAGGAAATATTATTTGCGCTTTCTTAGAATGCACAGCAATAGTTTAAAAGATAACGCATATTGACTTTATTATTTTACAATTGTCTTTCTCTTTTAAAATTCACGTGTAAATATAGTTTTTATGACGCAATTTTCAATCATAATCCTGCTTTTAATACATAATCATTTAATTCTAATTTGAAAGTTTTTTTGTTTATAATAGTCACGTGTAAATAAACTTTTAATTTGAAGGAAATATTATTATTTTCGCTGTTTTAAAAATTGGCAACAATTTAAAATAATACCCTTTTCTAAAAAATGTAAAAAATATGTCCCAAAAAGCTAAAAATTTGAATTTAAAATGAAAATAAGTCCTCAAAAAATGAGTCAAATTAAAAAAATAAATGCAGTCTGCACACCGGGAACTTCTAATGTTTAAAATGATCTAAAATTGATTAAATTCCAATGTATAGTTTTTGCTCCTATAAAACTTTTTTAATGGAACGATTTTCACCAAATTTAACATTAAATATATCTTAAAATAATTCTTCAATTTGAAAACTGCCTGTATCAGCGTGTTTATCAAACATTTCTCTATAATACCACCCATTTTCATATTTTTGTATGCAATATTTTTCTTAATATTAACGAAGAAGTATCTCCGGTCACAAAAAAATCAAAACCGGCGGCGGTGACAGTATTAGTTACATTTTTTTAGAATAGAGAGACGAAAAAATACATCTAAATAAATAATTTAGAAAGCACATAACAGAGTCAAAACCCCATTTTCAGTAAGTATTGTCCACAAGATAATAATGTATAAAAATTATTTTATGCAGCTCCGTATATAATAAATAGACTTTTATACGTACCGCATTGCGAAATTTATATATAATTTATTTGTAAAACGCATAAGAGAGTTTAAGCCTTCACTGCACCACCTGCCATATCTGGCGCATACCTAAAAACATCATAATTTTCATTATGTGCCACGAATTTGGTTAATATGTTCACTGTAACTAATCAAGAACAATCCAAACAAGTTGGAGCCCAAGGGATTAAATATAAAACTTTTTTCAAAATTTTATGATTTGTCTTGTTGTCTTAGGTATTCAGCTATACGTATGCGGAATTTCATGGCTCCAACCTTAATAGGGGCTGACTTAGAAAGAATTGTTTGAAATACACTTGTGGGAGCCCAAAGGGTTAAATTTAAGACTTTTTCAAAATTTTAGGATTTGTCGTTTTATGTGAGGTGTTCAGCTATAAGTACTCAAAATTTTAAGTCTCGAACATGTATAGTTTCTGAGAACGGGGTATGTGACGGACAGAAAGACAGACAAAGGAGTGAGACGAATAGGGTTTCGTCAGATGAACGAAACCCTAAAAATGAAATAACATTTATTTTGTATATGTCAGATGGCTGCATCAGACATAAAATTAGAATTTGTTCTACGGAAACAAAAAAAAAATTCGATCAAGCTATCAAAGTAAGATTTACTTTCATTAGTTTTGCTGAATACTTAAAAATATTAATGTAAAAAAAGTTTCAGAGTGCTAAGCAGGTAAAATTAAATAATTTAAGCTCATTTTGTTACAAAATATGGTAATACAATATTTTAAAATCCTAAATGCGTACATATAGCACACACTATAAAATATCAAATTTTAGCTGAAAATTTGAAATTTAATTTTTTTTTTAATATTATTCCCATTATTAGACAGATATATAGATTTCAAAAATAATTTTTCATAAATATAGAAAAATTCGTGCAGTGAAGGGTTAAAACGTTTTTTTTTTTTTTTGTTTTTTTTTTTTGGCAGTTACAATTACTAGCCAACTATTAATCCATATCCTTTGTGAAAATATATGACAAAAAATTTGAACAAACTGATATAATGAACAAATGAAGGAGAAAATTTTGATGAGCAAGGTCTTTTCAAAAGAACCCTGTCTTTCTTCGCCAGGAACAAAAAATATGTGCTACCAATTAAACAAGTTGGAAATTGCTCGTTAAACGTGGCAAATGAGGTGCGTTCGTATTATGACCAGTTTTATAAATATTTTTTACACCGCATATTGTACTGAATGTATATTTTAGTGCACTTCATAAGTGCATATCCATTTCATTCTGTTCGAAAGGCTGAAACATCATTAAAATTCACTTGCAATAATTTTTTACAATTGGCCGCAATGTAACGGAAAACTTTCGACTGTCCCTATAATTAAACTATACATCCGATTTTCAGAAAATTTGAAATGACTCGATAAAATTTTGCAGCAATTATATATTTAAAATTTCAGACCATTCGAATGGCTGTAACATCATTAAAATGCACTTGCAATATTTTTTTCCCATTGGCCGTAATGTAACGGAAAACTTTTGACTGTCCCTGTAATTAAACTATGCATCCAACCTTCACAAAAGCTGAAATAACTCGACAAAATTTTGCAACAATTATATATTTAAAATTTCAGACCATTCGGTTGGGTAGTTTTTGCTCTGTTATATGCGGACAAACAGGCGGACCGAACGACGACTATAGGTGCTACGTATTTATATTACGAACGCACCTAAAAACGGGAGCAAGACTTGCAAAAAAAGACAAATATAAAAATATTTTCGAAAAGGCCTGCGCATCTCTTTATTTTATGCTGTTATTAACAATTTTTTTGCCGTCATTCTTGTATATGAATTTATATTATATTCAGACCATATAGTATAGTAAAGTTTAGTTCAGTTCAAAAAAAAGTATCATACTTGAAACCGCATTTTTAGAAAATCTCGTCCATACAAGTTAATTAACAAGAACTGTTTTGGGCATATGTTCTATAGAATTTATACACACCATAGAACATACCGAGATTTACCTACACTGTAAAAAAAAAATAATGCCAGTTTTCCGGTAGGAATCGGAAAAATAGTTGCCCTTATCGTACCGGAATAATTTCCAACCCAGCTCGGAATAAAATCCGTAAAATACCGTTTTACTGACTATTTCCTTATTTTTACGGATTTTATTCCGAGCTAGGTCGGAAATTATTGCGGTACGATAAGGGCAACTATTTTTCCGATTCCTACCGGAAAACTGGCAGTATTTTTTTTTTTACAGTGTAAGCTTGAAACCGTACAACACAAATGAAATTATACCTCTTACAGTTATAACTCATAGGCGATTATGTGTCTGAATTTTTGTGCGCAGCTCTGTAAAATAACATTAAATACATATAAAAACCACTATACTGTATTAAAAAAAAAAAAAAAAAAAAAAAAAAAAAATAGGGCCAGATTTCCTGTAGGAATCGGAAAAATAGTTGCCCTTAACGTACCGGAAAAATTTCCGACCCAGCTCGGAATAAAATCAGTAAAATCGGAATAAAACCCGTAAAATTAGAATAAAATCCGTAAAGCACCGTTTTAATGAATGTTTATTTTATTTACGGATTTTATTCCGAGCTGGATCGGAAAATTTTCCGGTACGATAAGGGCAACTATTTTTCCGATTCCTACAGGAATACTGGTCGGATTTTTTTACAGTGTAAATATTACATCCAGTAGATATTAGAACGTATTAAACGAACATTAAATATGTATATTGTGCATTCAATAACGTATATCAGTTTCACAGATTGCACTTGAAACAAACACCGTCTAGTGAGAGTAATACAATGGATTTACTCCATTTATGGTGTAGATGAACAATAAATTGTTATGCACACCAATTTCTATACGAAATATGCTTCAGTGTGCATCATAATGTTCAATAAAGAATTTCGATTTTCACTCATAAAAAATGCGTTATCTTTCATAATAAAAAAAAAAGAGCCAACAGATGGACCGTCCAGTATACAGGGTGCAATATGTTATCTATCGCCGACCTTTAATATCTCAACTTTTGGTCGTAGACGTATAGTTTCAATTACAAAAACGTTTCAGATGAGGTAAATATTCATGTTGTGGCATTATTTAAAGTAAAAAATCAATTTGATAAAAAGTACGAAATCTTAACTTTTTATACGGTCCCCCAGTCCATATAGTTATACTTGATAAAAGTTTACACATATCATAACAGATATAACACAAAAAGTTTGACATATGTACTACAAAAATTGACACAGTTATTAAATTTCAAAGTTTGAGATTTTTGCACATGATTTTGTCTTTCGTTGAGGGATCAGTTAAAAGATGAATTAAAGTAATTCGAGATTAAACTCAGGGGGAAATATCCTTTTTTTACGGCGAAACCACCTTTAGACGGTATCGCCAAATCGGGGAATCACCAAAGAGGGTTATTTCATCTAAAAATTTTAGCTAATTTTTATGGGTCGAACAGCATTCAAACGTCAATGTAGGTAGAATCGACAACCGGAAAATAAAACATGCTCACTAAGGACTAGGTAAATGGCAGCGGAAATGCACCCTGATTTTAATCTCGAATTACTTTAATTCATCTTTTAACTGATCCCCCAATGAAAGACAAAATCATGTGCAAAAATTTCAAGCTTTGGAATTTAATAACTGTGTCAATTTTTGTAGTACAGATGTCAAACATTTTGTGTTATATCTGTTATGATACGTGTAAACTTTTACAAAATATAACTATAGGGACTGGGGGACCGTATAAAAAGTTAGATTTCGCAATTTTTATAAAACTGATTTTTTACTTTAAATAATGCCACAACATGAATATTTAACTCATTTGAAACGCTTTTGTAATTGGAACTATATGTCTACGACCAACGGTTGAGAAATTAAAGGTCGGCGATAGATAACATATTGCACCCTGTATATTAAGTAGGCAATGATAAGTAAATAATTACTAATAAAGAGATTAGCTGATGGAAATAAGAAACTTATACTTACCATAAGAAAAATGACAAAAGCTTTCAGGAGCGGTGTTCACCTTCTTCCCACCATCCAAGAGAAATCGTTCCGGAATGAATTGATCTGGTTTCTCCCAGTAGTTAGGATCATTGTGGATTGCCCAAAAGTTTCCTGTTATAAACGTTCCTTTAGGAATGAAGTAACCCTGCACCTGCATATCTTCAGATGCACTAATAAGAAATAATAAAATGGTGTAAATGAAATTTTATTATAAGGTATTGGAAGATGATTAAATGCAAACTTTACCAATAAATGTAATTTTGTGCAGTGATAATGTAAAAAATTAAATAACAGTGTTTGAAACCCTAATAAAACATAAGTTAACATGAAAACTTGTGACTTTGTTCCGAAAGCTTAATAAACGTCTTATCAACAGTGCAAAAAAAAAAAGCAATAACAAAAAGATTTCCGCAGACATTTCAATAAAATAGATGGTGTAAAGTAAGTTGTTTGTTCTTGCACAGGTGGTTCATTTTGCTGAGCTTCAATACTGACTCTAAGGCTAAAAAATGAATTGTTGATTATTTTAAGAAGGAGGCAGGAAACTGCTGAGATAATAGAAGGCAGAAATTTTCTGAAGGTCTTTATTGTGCACCGGGATCGTTTCCACCACCGCCGAGTATTACACGGCCAATGTTGGAGAAGGGAGCAAAGAGTTACATTTCTTTTTATTCACATCATGCGAGTTCAGAAGCTAGTCTGACCCAAAATTACACTTTCTCGAAATCTCGAGTGTTGGTAAGCGTACATACACAATTTCGCCAAATACATATACTATATGGCGAGATTAAAGACAGAAAGACATGCAGTCAAAGTACGATAATTGAAATTGAATGGGGGATGTAACAGAGTGATAAGAAATATCTAACGCCAAATGATTACATAGAAACTATAGCTCATAAACCGCGACCAAAGATTGTATAGGGGTTTACCAGAAATCCCACGGGACTGAAATGCCAGCTAAAGAACGTTAATAAAATAAAACAAATTAAAGACAGGGTTAATAACTGAACTGACTAATATCTCTTGCGTCTGGACCAACGGATAAAAATGTAGAAGTAATTCGTCTGACTAATTTCTGCATATCATCAAAACTTAAGCAGAAGGATGAAAATTAGAATCCAGTTGCTATGCGAAAAGAGGAATTTATTTCTTTTCTTTTAAATGCAGTGCGCTGCGGTTAAAATATTAAAGAGACTGAGAATTGAATGCTTAATTTATGAAGGGAAAAGAGCGCTAAAAACAGATTGAATCCGAATGCAGACAGATAATTAACTTTAAAGAATTTTTAAAATATAATTTTAAAGGGGGGGAAGGAGAAAGGTATTAATATAAATATGTGAAGGTAGGCGCCTTCACATATATCTCTCCAACAGCCGAAAAAGAACGAAGTGAACCGCGAGAGAAAAAAAATTGACCCGATGTCTTCTCTCAAATACATTACACATAAAGAAAAAATATGTAAAAATGTAATATTTTGTAGTGGGAACCCGGTGACCAACAGTTTATAAACATATACAGAAATACTAAGTATGTAAAGAACAATTAAATCATGTCTCATATAAAAACATGCCTATAAGCATGACAAAGCAAGTTGGTACCAAAGACTTGCCAAAATCAAATATATTGAAAAAAAATTTTATGAACTGCAGTTGAATACTTCTGGACATCTGTTTTCTTAATATACTTTTTTTACGTGTGCACACAGTTATTATCTTTCTTTTTAATTATTTCCAGAAGATTTTAATATAAAAATTGCTTGAACATCCACTTCAAGCAAGAGCAATTTCCACAATTGCTACAACAGTTGGTTATACTCCAACATATAAAAATATTTTTTTTTGAGACATGAGCTGTATATAGAAACAAACATTACATAATATAGTAAATATAAAAATTGTTCATTTTCAGCACTATTTGTGACATTTCAAGTTTTTAAAAGTGGTATAACTGGTAAAAGGAGAGGAAGATGGGGGTAAATTATTTGTTAAAAGTTGAAAGTTGCCATAATGTTATCTAGTAAACAAGGACTGAATGTGTTTTACTGAGAACCTAATTTAAGTAAAGTGAATTTTAAAACATATTGCACTCCTATAAGGTATAAACAAGAGGTAATAAGAACTTTTCAGTGACAGTACCCTTTAAAAAAAATGGAAAAAAATGTACATTAAATTTAATATGAATTGTAAACAGGTGACACAAAAAGTATGTGTGTGTGTGTGTATGCAGTCATAAATAACACCACTTGGTGTTACGAGTGGTATATACCAGTATTAAACCACATGTGTCAATGAATATAACAAAAACAACAACAACAAAAAATGCACACCTGTGTACTGAGTGATTGAAAAATCGTGCATAAGAAAACTACCTTATCACGTGAATTACCTTGAATAGTCAAGGAAGGTACCGAATGAAAAAAAAAAAAAAAAAAGTAAAGTGTAATCCTGTAAAGTTACCAAACAAAAGAAACCCTTTTTTTTAATATATAGCACAAAAAATAACAAACGTGTGCTAGTATACAAATGAACAATAGAAGTGTATCACAGTGATCTCAAGTGAAAAAAATATAACACTGAACCAAAGAAATGTATCAATGAAGTAAAATGCCTAAGTGTTTTGAAAATCAGTTGTAAAAACAGTGACAATTAGTCCCTGATGCACACAAAGAATTGACAAAGCTATGAACTCGTGTAAGGGTTTTTTTATGAACTAACATAAACTATGAACTACTGTGTGTGTTAACTATGAACAAAAATTCTCTACATGCACCAAGCACCAAACAGCAAAATGTAACTGAAGCGAAAAAAAGTGCACCGTATTTTAAAAAAATCGTTACCAAAGGGTTAAATTTAATTTTTTACTGTAATTTCATAAGATATTGCTGCATTCGTTGAAAAAAAAATATCTATATATCTACTCAAAACGCATCAGTGTAAAATTGACAAGATCAATACCTTTAAGTTAAACAAACAAAAATAGGAGTGTTATAGCAAAAGATACACTGTCCCTTGAAAAATATAGAAAAAGAAATGTTGTTTACCAAAAAAAAAAAAAAAAACTTCCTTAGAATCATGACACATGCGTGTGAAATAAAATTCTCACCCGACACCCAGTGAGACTCAAATTCAGTAAATAAATTTACGAGGAGAAGAAAAATGAGAATAATGCAAAGGTTTTAGTTTTGCTGAATTTTCATGTATAGACCTTCTGTGTATTTATTAAAATTTAACACCTGGCAAAAATATTAAAAACATTTACTAAGAAATTGCATACGATTTAATTAAAATTTAACACCTGGCAAAAATATTAAAAACATTTACTAAGAAATTGCATACGATTTAATATAGTGTAGCCAGATACCTTACTCGATCTGCCACCTTCAAGTAAGAAGTATCTAATGAAAATGTTAAAAAGTGTTACATGTTAAAAGTAAACAGATTCGAAATGTGTGTGTAGTTTAACATGCCATGTGACGGATAACTCCTTGAAACCTTAAAATCTTTGTACATAGACAAATTGATGGTGTCATTGATATGTTATCACATTATGCAAACACACAAAATAAACAAAAACAACTCTGTTAAAATTTAAAAAAAATAAAAACTGATAGAACATTTTAATATCGAAACATGGTGTAAAGTTTAAAAGATAGCAAAGTAACAGGAAAAAAAACTGTATGTGTGTGAAGGGAGGGGGAAAAGAAACCCCAAACTCATGAACTACATGAAATAAAACACATGAACAAGTGTGTACGCAAGCATACACAACGTGTAAGTAAACACATGAACAAATTGTATAATTCCACATGAACTACTTGTAATAATGTCTCAATGAACTAACATTTTTTATGCATTTGCTAACAAAATATACGGACAGTATGTGTGTGATAACCCAAAACACTAACATACGAGTGAGATTCAATTACATAATTAGCGAGTTAATCACCAAAATGTAATGAATAAGGGTTAATAAAGGCAATGAACTCCGTGTAATGTGTAAAAAAAAAACTCTGGTTAAACTCTAAACCAGCCACAATGAACTATGTGTTTTACTCAATGAACTACTTGTGAGAGAAAAAAAAAACAAAAAGAAATGCTGTCGAATAGATCGTTAGCAAAGTACAATGTGTAAAAAAGCAAATGAACAAAAATATGTAAGTCAACACATGAACTAGTGTAATGTATGTATATGAATGGACAAAATTGTATTCTAAATGAGCAAAATTTGTGTAACACAAACAAAATACCCAACACATGAACTACTTGTATAGAAAAAAAAAAGGAAAAAGTTGCATAAATGGTTAACTAAGGGTTAAAAATTAAAATAAAGTTGTATCTGCCAAAGTTATTACTGTATCACGTTAAAAAAAAGTGTACATAAAATGTACGAGTGCACGACAGGTTGCATAACTCTACGCTAAAATGTAGCAGTTATGCCAAGCCAAACATGTTCCAAGTAAAGGGATGGAAAAGAGAAAAAAAAACGAATAGCAAAATACCAAGCGTTATACTTTATGATATATGAGTGCATGTATCCGTCACAAGACACCTGTGAGACTATAACTCACTAATTAAAAAAATTTAAATCTGAGAAATTGCCAAAGATTTAGTTTAATAACTACATGTAAATAGCCTTAAAAAAAAAAAAATTAAGTGTACATAACAGCTCACATTATGCATTTGAATAAATTTTATAAAAACAACATTTTCAACGATATCAAATATCATGTCAGTTATAATAAAATACCTTATGTTATAAATAAAATAGCAACGAGTCACCAGCCGCGCGTAAACAATGACATTAAACAGTACATTAACTGTATGTGTAAAAATGTGCACCTAATTAATTATCTCCTGCATAAATTTTAAGATGTATGTGCAAACAATGCAAACAATGTATAGAATTACATTATGCAAAAAAAAAAAAAAAAAAAAAAAATCTGTAAAAATCCGAAAGTAGAAAAAAAATAAATGACAAGGCTACAACAATTACACAAACCTTAAAATAGTGTAAAACTATGTATTTGTAAAAAAATATATCCACTAATATTGAGAAAGTATGTGCAAAATGTACAAGCACACAGAATCATGACCCTGTTTAACCAAGGTGAGTTTTATATAAATATTACAAAACAAGACCATATGAAGTGCAAATGTAAATATGTGTGTGTATGTAGTATCAGGTTAAACTTGAAATCATAAAAATGTGTACATGAGATTAAAAAAAAAAATGATGAAGGCAAACATCTAA
The DNA here is from genome assembly GCA_963932465.1 of Maratus speciosus. Lineage (NCBI taxonomy): Eukaryota > Metazoa > Arthropoda > Arachnida > Araneae > Salticidae > Maratus > Maratus speciosus. Next base: position 198,692,649 of record OZ010798.1, on the reverse strand, counting down.
CTTCACTATCTACCCATAGTAAGCTAGAGTGGGGGGAAAAAATCATGTACGGAGTATCAAATAGTATGAGAGATACGTCATTATGCATTTAAAAAAATAAAAGAGAGCGCGAACGTCTTGTAAATTAATGTGAGGTATTTAACATTTGTATCATGTAAGCAACATATTCCATTTTTGAGAAAGTGGACGGCCGATCCACTTAGCCGAAACTGAAACATACACCTTTAATCATTGGGCCATTTCCGGATCATAGCGCGATGAAAAAAAGCACTTACACAACACAGGAAACAATAATTAAAAATTAACCTCAAGTAATATAATCACATGTAAAATGTAGTGTGCGTGTAAATTGTGTGTGTATGCAGTAACAAGCATACTGATATCTAACACATGCATAAAATGTTTACGACTCATGTTATAAAAATTTTTATAAAGTAGAAATAGAAATCAAAAGGAAAAAGAGACTTTTTTTTATGAAAAAAATTTTAAGATATGATGATTCGAGCTATATTTTAAAACGAAGGAGCCTAACTTATGCTATAGAAATAAATTAATAAAACGTGAATAAAAATTTATAAAATCCGTGTAAACTGGAATATGAGAGATCTATCAAAACAGAAAAGTGTACTGTATAGATGCCAAATCTAATTTTCTTAAATTAGTAGCAACCAACTGGAAAGGATTGAAAATGAGCAAATTTAAATGTCATTACTGGTTCCTTCCTCTCTCTTTTTTTAAATGCCACTAGTGCTTATCCTTAAGTATAAAAGTTGCAAGATATCAGTCCAGTATAAAATTAAGCCTTTTCATTTTTATTTTACCTCTTTTTTTTATATCTGTCGGATAAACATTACATTATGCACTGTGAGAGAACTCTTTATATTATCTTATTTATTTATTTATTTATTTTTTACAATATGCACCCTTTTTTTTATAACTAAGTTTTCACTTTCATTGTGAAAGCGTGCCTGATTACAACAGGATTGCTGAGTTTTAAAAGCTACCCGAACAAAAACAGAAAAATACTGCCTGTGATCATAAGAGATACATTTTTATATAAGATGCAATGTGACACATATCTGATGCAGACGCATAATGTCAAAAAGGAAAAAGAAAAAAAAATGCGACCAGCGCCTAATTACGCGAGAACAACCATATCGACAACCCTAGGCCAAAAGAGATAAGAAAAACAGCATCTCATCTCAGGATTGCGACATTGTGTGACACTGCAACATATATATTATGTATTAAATAAAATTTGGAAAGGTGGTTAGAAAAAAATGTCTATCTAAAAAAAACTTTCAAACTGAACTGGATAGGAAGTGCATCCCTAGAGATACAAAATCTTAGCATATTATTAATAAAACCCAAATGCTCAATTTTTAGTAAGAAGTCATTTATAAAAACATATATCTATTAAAAGAGCTACAAAATCCAGTCACGAGGATTTATTTTATATATATATATATTAATATATATATATATATTTTAATCCCAATATATATATGGCAAAATCAATCCCCGTAACTAAAACATCATTATTTGAAATACCATAATATTTACAATATCCACTGCTAAAAAGTAGCAAAAAAATTTAATCAAACAGTATCTATACTGTATTACTTAGGAATCAACATAAAAGTATAATTCTGCCTTTAGCACAAGCACAAAACTGATAAGGAGAGAGCAAACATTACCTTTAAAAGTGAAAGAAAGAAAAAAAAATACTTTACAATTTACACTGTAAATATATATATAAGTTCATACCACTTTAAATTACTTAATATAGCATGCCTCTATTTCACAGGAGCAATAAAATATAGTTATGGGAGTAACATGACTTGAATACTGTAAAAGGAAAAAAAGAATAGCTTACCTGTTAAACTAAAGACAAGAAAAATGATTTTTTTTATATAATTAATTTCTTGTGTTTTCACATCATATTAAATAGAGAAGAAAAAAAATTATTTATTTTGTGTGCGCCCCCAGTGAATTTTACTTGTATTTAAAGTTTTTTTTTTCTTTAGCAATAAACGTTCATGTTAATTTTGTGAAATCAGTCAGTTGCTTAAATTTCTTCGTTCATTTGCAGATGTCTCAAAACACAACGCACAGAAGCGATGAATAATTAAAAAGGCTGCGAACTATAGCCAAATTCTTTTGTGTGTCCCTGTAAATAAACGTTGAGTCTATGCACACTCTATTCTATAGTAATAACCTTGTAGTACACCTCAGTGATGTATATCAATTTTAATATGTTTAAAATACTATAATACCATTTAAATACACGGCAAACGATATTTTAACGAAAACGAACTTATTATACCTGCATGAAATACATAACTGTCGACTTCGTACGCATAAAACCTGCTGTTACTTTGTAAAAAATGATCGTAGCGACTTGTGGAGGGCGTTATTCGATTCTGAATAAAAAAATGCATAATAAACCTCACTTGACCTACTTAAAAAAAAAAACTCTCCTCCCTCAGGTAACCCTCCCTCCCCCCCCCCCCAAAAAAAAAAAACAGGGTAAAACAACTTTTTTTTTTAGGGGAGTTATCGGATCTTCATTTCTAGTGCTAAAACGAAGTTTTTCCCAAATTTTGGTGAATACCCATCTATGATGTAGAATCATATATTGAAAATTTAATATACTTAAAATCAAGTTGTTCCTAAATTACATTCCGTTAATTTAGTTGTCCTCTCATAAATCTTAAAAAATCTATTCATTAGCTATAATACAACTTGATATCTTCATCTAAAAAGCTCTCTTTTTAAATAAAAGTAAATATATTTTGCTACAATTGACGGGATAATTCAGATGTAATCATAATAATATTTATTCCTGTCAAAATAGATCTTTATGTTAGCTAAAATACTTTCCTTCGTACGAAATATGTGCCTTGCTTTTCGCTAATCCTTGTATAAATTTTAATATAGAAATTAAACATCTGTCAGTAAATATTAAGAAAATAATTATGCGTTGACGGATGGCAGATAAAAATTATAATTTGGCACAGGTTTAAATAAATAACGTAAAAGGTTAATGCTCATTTCTGTAATCGTTATAAAAACATTTTTCATCCGTGATTTGCGGCTAGATTGACTCTTATTAGATTTTGAATTTTTAGGTGCGTTCGTAATTATACAAATACGTAGCACCTATAGCCGTCGTTCAATCCGTCTGTCTGTCCGTCCGCATATAACAGAGCAGAAACTACCCAACCGAATGGTCTGAAATTTGAATGACAGGGACAGTCAAAAGTTTTCTGTTACATTACGGCCAATGGGAAAAATTATTGCAAGTGCATTATAATGATGCTACGTCTTCCGAATGGTTTAAAATTTTAAATATATACTTGTTGCAAAATTTTGTCGAGTCATTTCAAGTTTTATGAAAATCGAATGTATAGTTTAATTACTGGGACAGTCAAAAGTTTTCCGTTACACGACGGCCAATGGGAAAAAATTATTGCAAGTGCATTTTAATGATGTTACAGACTATGCACTTATGAAGTGCAAAAAAATATATACATTCAGTACAATATGGGGTGCAAAATTTTTTTATAAAACTAGTTATAGCACGAACGCACCTCATTTGCCAAGTTTGACGAGCAATTTCCAACTTGTTATATGTAGCACGGCTAACGGACAATTTTAATTTGATATTTTTCGTGGTTCGACAGATATATTTCTCGGGTACTTGGCAACCAGCTCTTGTAAGCTAAAAGGGTATCTTTTTACGCTCGTCTTAGGGGGGGTCACCTCACCGTGTCTTGTTGGCTTTGAATAAAAGGAACTTCCATTGGATTTTTAAGTGTCTTAATCTGTCTTTATCTCCAGTATTTTATTTCCAGGAAACGGATCAAAGTTTTTGTTCATCAAACACAATCCACTTACTACTTCGAATACAGATCAATGGCCTTTACTTAACCTAACCTAACCTAACCAACAAAGTAACTTTAAAATAAATAATTAAATTAACGACACCATACCATCAGTTGTATTTTATTCAATTTTCGTCTATTTTACCTGTTACTATACAGACAGATAATGTGCCTGTAAATGTGTGAGAAATTGGTATTGAGCGTTATTGAGCGGGAAAAAATAGCTTTAACAGATGATACTCACCATCTCAAGGTGGAAAGCGGAACAACAGTTGAAAACCGCATAGATTCTAACAGTGTGGCATACGTGTAAGGGATTTTGAATCGGTCAGCCCAACGGATCGAGCCATCTTTCCCAATCACTTTGTCGAGCTCCTCGTGTACCTTTTGTTGTATATCCGGATGGTCCGCCATTGCCATGAGTGCCCACACGATGGTAGTTCGTGATGTTTCACTGCCACCAGCCAACAAACCAATCACGGCACCCTTCAAAGCGTACACTGTAAGAAAGGAAATTTCCAGTGAGTTTACAGGGAAACTCTGCAAACTCTTATACTAAAACAAATTATAAGTAAAAAAATGTTTAAAAATAAAGTTTCATTATAATGTACTAACAAGTCGGAAATTGTACGTCAAGCGTGGCAAATGAGGTGCGTTCGTACTATAACTATAGTTTTATGAATATTCAGATCTTGGTGCAATAGCTGTTCCACTCTTATGGAAAAATAATCAAATTCTAAAAATATTAAAAAGTTGTATTGTCAACAGAAAGATACCTGTAAACCCAGATAGCATGAACATTAGCAGCAACTTTGATTTTTTCCGATATTATCTTGCTTTGAGAAATTTGAATTCAGAATTTCGCAGCAAATCTCCCGCAAGGTATACCATCACCCACTTGTATGAGTAGTTTGTTGTGAAGCTGATGACAAGACTTTCTTTAATTGACGAAAGTGACGAAAGCAAAAAATCCCTCTGTTGAGAGAATAGACAATCAGCAGATACGCAGAAATTGCAGAAATTTTATTCGGGTGGTACCGCTTTTTTTAAAAAACGCTATACTTATCAAATACCAAATAAAGGCTCCAATTGAAAAGTACAAATATTACCCTAACTTGTTTATGGTGGTAAAATCGATGTATGCACCTTAACGGTGCGTATGCATCAATAGACCTGACCAGGTCTACACTTGAATATTTTAGGCTAATTGTGAGCTTGGTGTGCCATCGCGGAAAAAGTCTAGTACTACTTTTCCATCTGACCTTTGTAAATATTACTTGCATTGCCATGAAATCGATATATGATATGGAGGCCTGTTCACTATTGGAAATAGTGAGTGTGGCCTTTATTGGACCCCTTCGAAGGGGTGAAACTTATAGTGTAACAGTTGTAATCAGTTAATATGGCATGGAAAGATTACTACTTTGCAGTATTTTTTATTACTTGTTTGTCGTTAATTTGCAAAAAATTTGATACAGCATGAATTTAGCTTGCACGACAAGTTAGCTACAAGTTCAAAGTGTGGTGGCTTCGGCGTTTGCGTTATCTTGCTACAACAGTATTGTTATGAACTTTCAGTCTTGTCATGCTGAGCTTGCTTTAACTTTGCAGGTTTTCAAAGCAAGACTTCTGCAAATTTTTTGCAAACTGAATTTGCTATGTGGGAAAGTATTTTTTATTATTTTTAGCATTTCAGAAAGTGGGATAAAAATCGTTTATAAAATTCCATCTTTAGAAACAAATAACAGGTTGAAAGTAATAAGACAGTGTAAAAACAACCTGTAATATATGAAGGTTTATTTTTTTCCTTTTCTATTTCCTCGTAGTAACCGGATATGAAGGAGTCTTCGTTTTTGATTTCCAGTTTTTCAATCCTCTCATCCAAAACATTCCTAAAGAGATACAAATAACACATTACATTCAACACCAAATAATATTAATGGTCATTGTATAGATTAAAAAAAGCTCAAGAAAGAAAAGAAATCATTCATTATGAAAATCATAGATTATGAAACACTTTCCAGCATATTCAGACTTCACGGTTTAACCTTTTATCTACTGACGGTACTTTTAAATACCATTAAAATAACTTGTTATAAAATCCATTTAATCCATCGATTAATTGAAATATAGTTTAGAATGAGTTATAGATACATTACTTTATCTTATTCCAAAAGCATTTTTGGTTACACAAAACAAAAATATTTTTAAAAGCATGATTTATTTTATATTTGCATCTTTTCAGCTTTCTTGGCGTTGGGCGGGGGGGAGTATTTTTCAATTCGGAAATATTTCAATATTTCTATCGTAAGAACATTATATTTGTGTTTGTACATTTCCTAATTCTACAAAATACTAAGAAAAACATTTAAAATAAAAGATTTTAGTGGAGTTATAAATATTGCCCAAAATTCCTATAAATTCAAATTTAATTAATCCTTCTAAAATTTATTAAATGATTATGAAATCTTCTAATGTAGTTTCAAAAATTCACGAAAAATGCTTTAGAAAATGAAATTTTCATGTATTCATTATTCAGTACATAAAGGGTTAATAAATTGAAATACGATGCCTGATTGAATCATTTGGAAAAGCATAACATATTTGCAAAACCACTTTCAACAATTGTCAACTGCAGTCGGAAAATTATTCGAATCCTTTGAGCATCTCTGTATATGATATATAGATTTGTAACTATAAACTACATGCATACAAAAATTTAGTTCAGTTAGGAAATACAGTAGAGCGCCGATTATCCGAACAAGTCGGGACCGACCCTAGTTCGGATAAGCAAAAGTTCGGATAAATGGACAGACAATTTAAGGGGCATTCCTGACTAAACTAAAACCTTCACACTTTATCCAGGCGTAGGACTGCCAGCACCACTTAGTACTGACGTGTTTAAAAATGTTTTTTCCCCTTTTTTTTTCGTCTTTTTAGGTGCGTTCGTAATTATATAAATACGTAGCACCTATAGTGGTCGTTCAGTCCGTCCGTCTGTCCGTCTGTCCGCATATAACAGAGCAAAAACTACCCAACCGAATGGTCTGAAATTTTAAATATATGATTGTTGCAAAATTTTGTCGAGCCATTTCAAATTTTATGAAAATCGGATGTATAGTTTAATTACAGGGACAGTCAAAAGGTTTTCTTTACATTACGGCCAATGGGGAAAATTATTGCAAGTGCATTTTAATGATGTTTTAGCCTTCCGAATGGTCAAATTTTAAATATATAATTGTTGCAAAATTTTGTCGAGCCATTTCAAATTTTATGAAAATCGGATGTATAGTTTAATTACAGGGACAGTTAAAAGTGTTCCGTTCCATTACGGGGAATGGGGAAAAATTATTGCAAGTACATTTTAATGATGTTACAGACTATGCACTTATGAAGTGCAAAGAAATATACATTCAGTACAATATGGGGTGCAAAAAATAATTATAAAACTAGTTATAGTACGAACGCACCTCATTTGCCACGTTTGACGAACAATTTCCAACTTGTTAAATTTGTCTTTTGTCTTTTGTTTTTTTATTTTTTTATTTTTTGTTTACTTTTTAATCGTTTAAAATTTTATTTTTCTTCTTTTATCATCTTCGAAACTCCAGAGATTATAATTTAAGCAAAAAAGCTTTAGATTTTTGCTTGCTTCAAAGAAGACATTCTTTTCAATGTTGCTTATCTCGAATTACTACTAAATACGTTAGTGGAATGAGATCATCGTTCACCTGTCGTTCGAGTCATTTAATATGTTTCCAAACATTCAAATACTTCGTTATGTGATGGATTTCGGTCATTTTCAGAACATTCGTTTTCATTTTCTTCAATTTCTTTTCTGTTGTTACTGCTCCCAACGTTATACTAATCTGGGATTCGATTTCACATGCTAAATCTGGAAAAGGAAGAAAATGAGAGAAACAAGCTGTTTGGATAATTGGAAGTTCGGTTAAAAAAATTTTTTGAAAGTAATAGGTTGTTCGAATAATTGGAAGTTTGGTTAAAAAAATTTTTTTGAGAGAAATAGGCTGTTCGGATAATTAGAAGTTCGGTTAAAAAAATTGTTTTCAGAGAAATAGGGTGTTCGGATAATTGGAAGTTAGGTTAATTGGAGTTCCGATAACCGGTGCTCTAACTGTACATACCACAGTTGACAATTCCCCTTCCGAAATTTCCGCTAATAATGAGAATGGTACTTGAGTTCTTTTTGCGCATACCTGTATACAGGTATAGAATTTATACAAAACGGGTTACATGCAAAAAAAAAGTTAAATTTAAAAGAGCATACCGAAATTGAAAACGCACTTCCAGCAATTATTGTTCAAAGACAGTACTGTAACTTTTGTGCATCCTTGTAAATGAACGATAAATGCTATGAATGAAGTTTTATGTGAGAATCTGTTAAAGTGAATAGATGAAAAAATATTAAAATAAAAAATAGATTTTTTTCATTTTAAAACATCCTACAGAGATTTAAAAATAATAATAATAGCTTGCTATAAATAAGTCAAACATTATTCTAAAATCATAAGGAAAATAAACTATAACACTTCCTTTTCAACTGCCTCAAACTTAAAAAGAATTAATAAGATTTTAATTTTTTTAAATATCATAAAAAATTAAAAACTAGTATTTTAAAGCTTTTTATTTAAAAAAGAAAGAAAGAAAGAAAAATACTATACCAAATTATTTAAATTTACATACATAAATGTCAAGTCAGGAAACGGTATGTGTCACTGACCGATGGATGTGATGCGTTAGAAGTCATATAAACAGCTCACGCCTAACGACAAGCTGATTCTGCAGTTAATGGCGCAAACTCAGCTAAAGTTATATCAAGCACTTTTCATAACGTCGCATGACTAGCCACGTTGCACGATTCCCTTGTTAGAAAGTGGCTTGGTCAGCAGATATTTCCTGTTAAATACTGCCCAAAATCCTTTGTGGACACAGACGCCTGTTTTTTGCCAATGCATACGGTCGTGCGTTTTGCCGACCGCGTCTGTAATCTCATCAACCAACTTGTATATACTCTGTAAATACTTTATCTTATTAAACAAGTGTGCTTAAGTACGTGTACTAGCTCCTTGACATGGGGGCTCAGCCTACTGAACGTCCAGACACCCCTAGATGGATAAAGCCCAGCTGACTGAATGCCTAAGCCCTAACCGATGGGTTGTTGCCCTGCCCGATGCAAGCCCGGTTCCAGATGCCGAATTCTCTGGTTCCAGATGCCTGAATTCCCCGGTTCCAGCCAGCAGCCCCGACTGACGATTGCCCGAATTTCAAGCCTTCAGCCCTGATAATGTCGCCCTACGGCCGATGACCACAGCTCCGGTACACAGCCCTCGACGATATTTCCTGCCTTACAAATGTCCTCAGCACACGTCCCAGACGGCCTAACAATGCAAACCCGTCCCGACCTGCTCCGCTAGCACAAGACTGAGCGCGAGACCCTCGCATAGAAGAGATCCTTTTTTTCCCCTCAACATCGCAGCCCGCACGGATAATTTTCACGTCCTTTTCTCTGCACTAAGAAGAAACGATTTTCTCCAAAACAAGAAGATATAATTTGACCTACTTACCACAGGAAGATTGAAGAAAGAGAGATGAAAAAGGAAGGACTACGTATTTTTCCTAAGCTTAACTACTAAGTGCGATTTTGTTTCCACTTTCGCTCAAAATCCCAGGTCCGGCTGCAAACGAGTGAGTACCCAGACTCTCTATAAATTTTATTTTATTTTCCCCAGTCTTATTAGTTAAATTAATCATGTTTTTAGAGGATATTCCCCAGTTGAAGTCGGCGCTTAAATTCGTTAAAGCAGACAAAATTAAATTATTGCATCAATTAATTTTCGACAAAGATGAAGCAAGGTCCAATCGAAAAAATTTACGTAAATTTGAGGGTTTTTCATATGATGCAAAAAGCAGTGAATTTACGGCTAAGTTACAGGACATAACTACTAAATTTTCGAAGTTAGAATTAATAGCGGTAGCAAATTTGATGGCCATTGAAATTGGTGGGACTGAAGATGAGCTCGCAAGTTGTATTTTAACTGCATTAACAGATTTAGAAACATTCGCGAATTCCATTAAGATAGCGACAGATTCAGAATTAGAGGATGTTACACCCGATCCCCCCCCGGCAACCATTTCAGCTACAAATATAAATTCAATGGCTGCAAGAACTACTGACCCGATCCCCTCGAAGCCAATAATTTCATTTACTGATTTTGAGAATTTAATCCCCCCCTTTCGCGGTTCACGCACAGAAAATATCCTTAATTGGTTTACACGTTTTGAAAATTTAGCGCAATCGTTCGCCCTGTCGGAAATTCAGAAATTTATCTTTGTTGAACGTGCTTTGAAAGATTTAGCACTTTTATTTGTACAGAGTGAACCGTACATTACCTCGTACGATAAGCTTAAAAAAGCATTAATTGCAGAGTTTTCATGTTACTCAACGCCCGCCCATATCCATAAATTACTGTCATTTCGTACGCTTAATCACAGAGAAAATTCAATACAATATTTTTTGCACATGCGAGAGATTGCGACTAACGGCAATATTGACGACAACTCACTAATGCATTATGTGATACAGGGAATAGATGACGCACCCCAAAATAAAGCCATATTGTTCGGATGTACTGATTTAGCGCAATTTAAGGAAAAACTTTTGATATACGATGAAATTTGCCAATCCAGCCGCGAGTCACGCTCCCGTACTCAGAATTTTACAGCCAGTACACCACGCGCACCGCCGCCCAGACCCCAAAACAAAATTAACTGTCATAATTGCGGAGCTAATCACCTAGCCGTGAATTGTCCCAATAAAAATAAAGGTCCTAAGTGCTTTAAATGTAATTTGTTCGGACACGTAAGTCATAATTGCGGAGAGCGAACCGCAGAACGCAAGACGTCCACTCAAGGCACCCCTTCTCCCAAAATTCACACAGTCGAGCGCGGTCAACCGCACAAAAATATGAAAAAATTTGTAAAAATCGCAAACATTGCAGTAGAAGCCCTGATCGATACCGGTAGTGAGATTTCGGCGATGAGACACGATTTTTACCGACTAATTGGTTCCCCTCCCCTAAGCGAAGACAGTACACATGTAGAAGGTTTTGGAAAATCTAGTATAAAACCACTAGGATCTTATCAAACGAATATACACATAGATAACACCCCATTTTCGACCAAAATTTTCGTTATGGATTCGTCCCACATGTCTATTCCCGTCATTATTGGTCGAGATGTCCTGGCACAAGGTACCTTAATCTGTAATGAACACGAAATTTCCCTTGAAAAAACCGCACAAGCAACCATAAATTACATTGGCGTGAGCCACAAACAAAATTCCTCTAAGACGGATACCATTAATTTAATGTTAACCAAAAAGAATAATATGAATGTCCCTAAGCATACTGAAAAGCTTCCCGTAGTCACTAAATCCTTAGCCGAACACGAATCTAAGTTACAAAATTCTCCCCCCCTCGAAATCTGCTTAAATAAAGAAACTGATATTTCGTTATCAGAGGTTCCTGTCGAAGTGACCGAAAAAGTGAAAGCACCCGATTTAAAATCTTCCCCCTTAAATGATACTTTTCCTGCAGGAGTGAAAAGAATTATCCCCACCGATAGAGCATTTTTCTCTGAATTTTTAAGATCTATAACAGTACTAGCGATCATTACTATCTGTATATTGATGCACTCTCTCGTACGCATATCTCAAGCACAAGATGAACCCCATCGACTGACTGACCTACTTCTACAGCTTACCATAGACGCAATATTTCTTGCCCTCTATATGATAATGCCTGCTTTTAAGCGATCGCACATAGCCAGCGTCAAGAAAAAGAAAAAAAGACGTAGACAGAAAATTTGTATCTGTAAACTAGATGTTGAATCATAAGATGTATATAGCCCAATTGGACAATTTTTTTTTTCTCTTTTTCATATCCGTTGTTTTTCAAGAATTTAAAAGTGTTACCGTGTACCAGTGTTTTTTTTAAAGTGTTCGAAGAAGAGAGCAGAGTACAGCTTGAATTTATAGTGACAAACCTCTCCAGTGATTCAACAATTTTTTTTAATATTATATGTCGATTTTCTTTTCCTCTTCACGTGCACCTGTGATATTCAGAAATTGTTTTGTGTATACATTTTACGTCGCATCTTCCAAAGTATTTTTCGGATGAAACGAAGATTTTTTTTTTTTCTTTTACCAATCCGAAATATCTGGATTTTACAGTGAAAAACCTTACGGGTTATTTTTTTCCCTTCTTCAAACAACGACGGTGTTTTCTCAACCCAAAACTGATAGTGAAGCGAGTGATTTATTTTTTTTTGTCGCTCACTGATGTTATTTTCAAGTGTTCTTCTCAGCTTCATCATGTCTAATGGCATGACTCAAGACCTTTCACTCATGAGGTTGTGACTAACTTTAAGTCCATGATAAGACATTTTACGATGCAATGTGATAAGAAAGAAGAAAAAAAAAAGACTATTTTTTTTCCTGTAGACTATATTTCATTCCAGTAGTGATCGACATTTTCAGACAGTTCAAGATTTACGTGTACATTTTTATTTACATGATTATTTTTTGTATCAGTGTATCAGCGGTAAGTTTCCTTTTTTTTTTTCCTGATAACTATTTTTAAATGTTTCCGATAGAAGAAACAGATTATTTTTTTTCCTTGTGTACTTACTGTATGAAAGTTGTATTGTTATTTTCATTTAATTAGCCTTTTCTTTTATGCGGTAAAGAAATATTTTTTTTTTAAAGAGAAAAGACTGACAGATTTTATTGATGTAAAGAATTTAACATTCGCATCATTCCTTTTTAAAGACAGATAGGAAAATTAGTTTTTTTTCCCTTATTAAGATGTAACTAGTTTTTTTTAATTGTTAAATAAGACTCTTAAGAAGTATTTTAGCTCTAGTAAGATAGTTAAACGATGTTATAGTTTCTTTTGTTGTGTTTTAAAGATGATGAAGAAAGATGCCTTAATGACTGTAGATGAATATTTTAAGATGACTATTTTAAAGTTGAATCTTTTAAAGACGTAAAAGCAGAAATTTAAGTTCACTTAAATTTGAGAAAGACGAATTTTTTTTTTTTCAGAAGACACAGTCTTCAAAGATGTGAAAAAAAAAAAAAAAAAAAAAAAAAAAAAAAAAAAAAAAAGAAAAGAAACACAACATCAGGAAGTAAATTTTTTCTTGTTTAAATTTTGAATTTTTTGAAGAAGCACAGGTGAATATAATAAAGCTTAATGATGTTCTAATACACTTAATTTTTTTAACTTAAGGTTTTGATGAAATTTTTTGTTAGACAACTCAGAAATATGAAGAATTAAGCGGTATCATTTTACTTTTTTATTTTCGTAGTATATTTTGAATTCTTAGTAGTTACTGTTTCATATATTGTTTTATATTGTGTGTAGTGTTTTGCAATTCTTATATAGTGTTAGTGTTGTTATGCGTCGCTGTTCTGCGTTACTTCTAGCGGTCAGAGGGCTAACCGCAATCAAAATGGCCGAGTGTCAAGTCAGGAAACGGTATGTGTCACTGACCGATGGATGTGATGCGTTAGAAGTCATATAAACAGCTCACGCCTAACGACAAGCTGATTCTGCAGTTAATGGCGCAAACTCAGCTAAAGTTATATCAAGCACTTTTCATAACGTCGCATGACTAGCCACGTTGCACGATTCCCTTGTTAGAAAGTGGCTTGGTCAGCAGATATTTCCTGTTAAATACTGCCCAAAATCCTTTGTGGACACAGACGCCTGTTTTTTGCCAATGCATACGGTCGTGCGTTTTGCCGACCGCGTCTGTAATCTCATCAACCAACTTGTATATACTCTGTAAATACTTTATCTTATTAAACAAGTGTGCTTAAGTACGTGTACTAGCTCCTTGATATAAATGCGCCATAACTTTTATCGGTTTTACTTGAAAACCAATTTGAAAAATCAACACTATTTATCCATTGGGAAATCATTGGACATTGGATATATTTTCAATAGAGAGCCAAATTTAGCCAATATTGAGGTTTTATTGAAAATAATATCACTGTAAGACAAGTATACACACAACAATTACTTCGCTTTTCAAACATAGCAATTATTTCTGAACATCATTTACGAAATTTGTACTGTTTTGAAAGCAATATAGAAATATTCCGTAAAATTTATGGAAAACTTACTGGAATAGTACGGATTTATAATCTTATAATGTCAATTACGGAAACTGTACTGTTTTCTTAGAAAAATGAAACTATTCCGTACGGAAAAAATTGCATATATTGACAGATATTTTTTACAGTGTTGGCCGTAATGTAACGGAATCCTTTTGAGCGCCCCTGAAAATGAACTATCAGTCCTATACACTTCATATTCAATACCGAATATGCCATGGTAAACATTATTAAAATATGTCAATTGCATAAAAATTCGAGTATATTTACATGCGTTAGAGAGTGGACAGACAGGTAGACGGACAGATGGCCAAACAAACCGTATTCATAAACATTTTTCGACTACAATAAAGCACCGATTATACGTTTTTCAGGGGACCCTTTTAAAACGACGTTTAACTGAGAAAGACGCACAATCGCAATTGTAGTCGCCTAAGATGTAAAATCATTGGCTGTAGAAATTTAATGCTGCAACCATACAAATTTAATTGTGCTACCGTTTTCGGTTTTTTAAAATACACTGTGTATATTAAAGTTAAAATATAGTTTTTCTAAAATTTAAAAATAACAGTGAGAATTACCAAACTTTATATCAGTTGCTTACCTCGAATTAGACCTTAGTTCCATTATCGAACATGCAAACACAGACTTTAATTAAACTAATCTTTAATCGCCGTATGACGGACCGATTTACTTTGAGACTTAAGCAAAGCATTATGTATGAAGTTAAGTTCCTGGAAATTTTTCTCAATAGTATTCAAAGAAACAATAAAGTTTCTAAGTGTGTTAGTGTCATTGCAGCCCACCCATTGTCCATTTTTTTTTCGTCCCACCCCTGCACAGGTTCTACACTGTAGAAAAAAAAAACCGGGCTTAAATACGGAAATACTACTGGCAATCTAGACGCCAGTACTATTTCCGTATTTTAACAGAACTTTTTCCCGGTAAATTGCAGAAGATTTTCCGTTTTTTTTTTTTTTTGTTTGTTTTGTTTTTTTTTTTTTTGAATTAACAGAAATTTTTCTGTAATTTATCGGGAAAAATCCCGTTAAAATACGGAAATAGTACTGGCGTCTAGATTGCCAGTAGTATTTCCGTATTTTAGTCTTTTTTTTACAGTGTACGAACTTGAAATAAACCCTGTAGCAGCCACACATGTACTTTGTCTTTCATCTTTCTCTAGATATTGCTAGCAGAAAAAAAAGAACGACGCAGAGAAAAAAAAATTCTCAGGAAATCGGTTACCGCATGAAAGAAACGACGTATAATCGACTTTATGCGTCGTATAATCGAAACATTACAACATTAAAATACATAGGGATGAATAGATACGGCACTGAAACGGCGTATAAATGTAAAAGACGTATAAATGAGAAACGCATAAACGGTGCTTTACTGTATGTTGGAATATAAACAGTAATTTGGTTTCGGACATACCATGCTGCACAAACTTATACTTACGATACGAATTCACTAAACTCTTGTGTTTTCTCAACTAATAAAGATTTCTTCTCAAAGCCCATGAACTGCAAAATCTTGGAAAGGATTGGCGAGAAATTTGCCATTCCAATAGTCGGAGTGTACTCCAGAATGGCATCGACTGCCTTGGTGACACCCTTTGTCACAGAATTGCCATGCTTCAGTCTTTCGCCAAGAATAAGCGTTACAATGGTATTTGCAAAGCTTTCACAAAGGAATTCACGGACTTTTATTGGGTGTTCACCCTGCTCGATGATTTGCTGGACCACTTCTTGTACCTCTTCCTTGATAAAAGAAAAGAATTCAGGGCATAAAAGAGAGAAATTGTCTTAAATTTTTCAATTTTCAATTTGATGCTTAAAAAAAATATCATACTCAGATAATTTCAAGGATATATGATTCATATAATTTCGTAAAGTATAAATATCTAATTCAGAGCTTTTAAAGTCTAAATAAGCAATACCACGCATATGTGTAAGGCTTTTTTTCATATTAATTGCAGGCACAAAAAAAAAAGACTAAAATTTCTGAATTTTCACTTTTACGTTTAAAAATAAAAGATACTCAGGTAATTGCAAGAATAAAAGTTTCAAATTGCGTTATATCTAATTCAAAGCATTTATATTCTAAACTGAAAATGCCACGCATGTGTGTGTAAACCTTTTTTTCTTTGTATGGAAGCACAAAATAAATTGTGTATGGAAGCACAAAAAAAATTGTGTATGGAAGCACAAAAAAAAAGAATTTTTGTATGGAAACTAAAAAATAAAATAAAAATTGTTTACCTACTCAAAGTTATCTGTAGTTAAAACTATTCATCTTAAAAGTATAAAATTTGAAATGCGTCTAAAAAAAGCAATGCGAAAGACATTTAACAGCAAAAAAAATTATTTCCAAAATGGCCACCAGAGAGCGTATTATTGATGTTTTCAATAATTTAACAAAATATAAGCTTATACACATTAGAATTCGTTAATCAAGAGAAGTACTAATCAATGTGTTGACCATTATTGTCAAGCCCATTTGAAATTGCAAAATAGCTTGTTCCACAGTCACGCGAAGAAATTTTTGGAAATGTTGAGGGTGTGACCAGAAGTAGTATCCGTGAGTTCTGACAATATTCCATTTGAAGTCATTGCACCTCTTCGAATGTTTTTTAAAGCTCGAAACCTCCCAAAGATTCTGGTGCGGAATCTCAATTTTGATAAGAACGTTTCACCAATAAAGCACGATCTTGTAAACTCTACGACATTTTCCGTAGAATAGGCATGAGACTAACAAGAGATTCATTGCATCTTTTTATTTAATATTTTCATTGTGCGCAAGCAGATACAACACGTGATTGCTAAAATTTGCATATATGCTGGAATTTTTTTCAGCAAACGCACTCTGGTGGCCATTTTGGAATTTGTTTTTCGTGCTAAATGTCTTTCTCATCCCTTCATTTAGATACCCTTCGAAATTTCACAATTTTCTGATGAATAGTCTCGACTAATAAATGTCTTTACCATCCCTTCATTTAGATGCATTCCGAATTTCAAAATTTTCTGGTGAATAGTTTCGATTACTAAATGTCTTTCACATCCCTTCAATTAGATGCCTTCCAAATTTCATAAATTTCTGATGAATAGTTTCGACTACTAAATGTCTTTCCCATCCCTTCATTTAGATGCATTTCAAATTTCATAATTTTCTGAAGAATAGTTTCGACTAATAAATGTCTTTCCCATCCCTTCATTTAGATGCATTCCAGATTTCATAATTTTCTCATGAATAATTTCGGCAGCTAAATGTCTTTCCCATCGCTTCATTTAGATGCCTTCCAAATTTCATAATTTTCTGATGAATAGTCTCGACTAATAAATGTCTTTACCATCCCTTCATTTAGATTCATTCCAAATTTCATAATTTCTGATGAATAGTTTCGGCAACTAAATGTCTTTCCCATCCCTTCATTTAGATGCCTTCCAAATTTCATAATTTTCTGATGAATAGTTTCGACTACAGATAGCTCTGAGTAGGTGAAGTTTAATTATGTACAGCTTATATATAAATGCATATAGAGAAAATCAAATTATATTCACAATTTTCTTTCGTTGAAGACGAAATTGCTGCAAATTTTGTAAAAAAAAAAAAAAAAAAAAAAAAAAAAAAAAATGTATGAAATATAAATATGCGGGTGTAGGGGACGATGGGATACACTACGGTTGTTACAGTCCTCAGCAAAAGTTTAGACACTGGTGATATTTACCCTTTAAATAAAAAATACGAACACATGGGTTATACAAATGGCTGTACTTATTTTACATATATTTTAAACGTTTTAGGACAGAAATAACGGTTTTAATGTAGGATATTATTTAATTTAACTGAAAAAAGTGAAATTTGCATATTGCAAAAGTTTAGACACTTTCGTGATGTTTGGCAACTGTTCACGGAAAAACGCAAATTTCAATCATATGACGTCACATGCATGAAGAATTTAAGGGCACCTCGCGATAACATTGGTTATAGTGAAGATGTCGCGAGCTAGAAATTTTAAGTCAGATGAAGTAATTGTAGCATGGAAGCTGAAATCGAAAGAGAAGACTGTTTCAAAATTTCAGCTACTTTGAATCGTCCAAAGTAGTCGGTCTATCAAGTACTGTCTATGGGTGACTCTTTCAAAGCAAAATATAGATCTGGAAAGCCTCGTGTGGCCAGAAAATGAGATTGTAGAAGGATCCGTAAACTGGCATCTAGACAAATGATGATTGCTAATCGCATTAAAAGTGAGTCGGAGCTTTCTGTATCAACGGATACTTTCGTAGATGAATTAAAGAAAGATGTAAATTAGCTTACATGAACATGATAAAACAACCAGCCTTGAAATCTCACAACAAATTGACCTCTTTCCGTCACGGAGTCATTCTGTTTATGAACTGATGAAATAATGGACTGACACCAGAATTTATCAACGAATTTATTAGAATATATGAAATTCCTTATTTTTACGTACATTATAAAAGAAAAATTTTAATTAAATATTCTTGGTGTCGTTTGTCACTTTTGGAATTAAAATTAGGTGTCCTTTGCCCTCGAAAGGGTTAATGATTTGGGCCTCACTTTCTTTTAATTCTCAAGTATCTCTGGAGTTTCTCAATGGACGCGTAAGACTACATACATACATTGGAAAACAATTTACAGCCATTTGTTGAACCTTTAGCTCTTCTAAAGTATGTATTTGAGCAAGAAAATGCATCTATTCATGCTGCATACAAATCAAAAAATTGGTTTAACTCTCAAAATAATACTGTTCCCGACTGACCCGCGTGTAGCCCTGATCTGAGCCCAATCGTAAACTTTTGTGGCATCATATCTCATATGGTTTATGCCATTTTTTGACAATACTCCTCTGCAAATGAATTCGATCGGCTGTTGAACGTGTTTGTTATGAAATAGATACCAAGTGATGGGGAATCTAGTTTCTTTGATGGAAAGTCACATTCTTGTATTAATAGCAGACAATGTAGGTGCAGTTCGATTTTAATTTATGGATATGTTTCTGTTAACAGACAGATTGTCTATACTTTTGCCATGATGTTAAATTTGATTTTTTGTTATTATATATTATGTAAAGTGTATAAATTAAAATTTATTGTTTGTGAATGAAGGACAAGTCCCCAGTAATCCCCCAGTAGTTCCCGCAGTTCAGATACAACAATCAGTTAAATACTTCTCAGTACAGAAGCATAATCGATCATTGTCTAAACTTTTGTTGCGTATTGTATTAAGGTAGAATATTAGAGCAGTTAAATGTCTTTCGCATTCGTTCATTTAGATGCATTACAAATTTCATGTTTTGCTAATACATAGTTTCGACTTCAGACAATTCTGAGTAAGTAAACTTTAATTATGTACAAGCGTGGGAAAAAAAACACCCCTGCTAACTCTACAACAAACTAATGTAATGTAGAATATTAGAGCAGTTAAATGTCTTTCGCATTCCTTCATTTAGATGCATTACAAATTTCATGTTTTGCTGATACATAGTTTCGACTTCAGACAATTCTGAGTAAGTAAACTTTAATTATGTACAAGCATGGAAAAAAAAACACCCCCTGCTAACTCTACAACAAACTAATGTAATGTAGAATATTAGAGCAGTTAAATGTCTTTCGCATTCCTTCATTTAGATGCATTACAAATTTCATGTTTTGCTAATACATAGTTTCGACTTCAGACAATTCTGAGTAAGTAAACTTTAATTATGTACAAGCGTTGGAAAAAAAACACCCCCTGTTAACTCTACAACAAATTAATATAATGTAGATTATTAGAGCAGTTAAATGTCTTTCGCATTCCTTCATTTAGATGCATTACAAATTTCATGTTTTGCTGATACATAGTTTCGACTTCAGACAATTCTGAGTAAGTAAACTTTAATTATGTACAAGCGTGGAAAAAAAAACACCCCCTGCTAACTCTACAACAAACTAATGTAATGTAGAATATCAGAGCAGTTAAATGTCTTTCGCATTCCTTCATTTAGATGCATTACAAATTTCATGTTTTGCTAATACATAGTTTCGACTTCAGACAGACAATTCTGAGTAAGTAAACTTTAATTATGTACAAGCGTGGGAAAAAAACACCCCCTACTAACTCTGCAACAAATTAATGTAGAAGAAAGGTGCTAAACGGTGCTACTACAGGTGCTACACAGGTAACTACATGTGCTAAACGATTGGAAATAAAATCTACTTTCAAATAATGTTTATAAAATTTGCTTACGTATCAAAACGAATCCAAGCTTTATTTTTTTAACAGCAATACCCAAGTCTGACACTATAAATAAATTCTACACCCTTCAAGCAGCCTAAATCCAAATTTTCATGAAATTTGTACGATTAGTTTCCGAGAAATTGATTATTTTAAAATGAGCCTACTTTAGGGCCTGTATCCAAATTGCAGTTCGGTACTCGATTGTTTAAATGCTACAGAATGACAATGTCACTTCTATTAATGTATTATTTCTTGCCAATAGGACCATCCCTCTCTTAATATGTTTCGACTATTGCCAGCCCACATATTTCAATAAAAGGAGTAAAATATATTTTTTATTATGTTTTTCTGCACATCATAGACATCATAGGACATCTTAAACAGTCATTAAGGCGTTTTTTAATGATAATTCGAAAACTACTTGAAAGAAAAGTTTGAAATTGAGAATTCGCAAAAAGCAGGGCATAATAAATATAGATATATCTAAAAAATTGCAGGTTGCAATTCATATTTTTTTTCGAATACTAATTTCATAATTCATATTATACTTTTTTTAATTACAAATTCAATGTATTTATGTTTGTGTTTTTTAGTATTATAGCCACGCACAAAATTATCACATTAGAATGATAATTTCAGGATATATTAATAAAAATATGAAAATGTAATTTAACACAAGAAGCTCTAAATTTTGAATGTTTATAAGTCAAAAACTCATCATTGAAATGACTAGAAATGATTATAATTAAAGTTACGATTTCAAAAATTGATAATTTTAAAACTACTAGACAGAATGACTTGATATTTTAGCAGAACAATCGTGAGGTAATGAAATTTTGTTTATCGAAGGAAACAAAATAGTTCCAAATGTACCGTTAGATGGCGTTGTCAAGATAATGTCAGGGGAAAGACCAAAAATGTATTCGTTAAACACAGGAATATTGTCAGCCAAAAGGAAAAAATAGAGTTCAGGGATTTACTAAAAATTTATTAGTGAAAAGACAAGAATACATGTTTACAGCGACAACAGCGATAATGACAAAAAACGAAAAAAAAAAAAAAAAAAAAAAAAAAAGGACCTTCATGGAACAAACACCTTGCTGATGATTAAGGCATAAGTTGTTCGATATGCCCTTCGCCTTGTTCAGCTACTTATTGGAAGCTCAAAACGGCATGCTCCACAACAGATCGGAGGATATCTGTACTGATGCAATAGGTGTGGTGTAGAGTCCTGCGCGGGTCGGGTTTTACCCGACCCGAACCCGCAAATTCCATTTTAAGTCAACCCGCAACCCGACCCGAACCCGCAAAAATAATTTTCGGCAACCCGCAACCCGACCCGAACCCGCAAAAATAATTTCAGGCAACCCGCAACCCGACCCGAACCCGAAGTATATCAACCCGCACCCGACCCGAACCCGCAATATTTCAACCCGCAACCTGACTTGAAACCGCGATTTAAGGAAAGCAAATCATGTTTTAATACCGTTATGAAAAATTATCTACGTATCTCTAATAGAGGTCTGCACCGGTCGCGGCCAGTACCGGGCCGCGGCGGGTCGGCAAAATTTCAAACTGGCCAGGCCGCTTTATTAGGACAGTTTTTTCAACGGGCCGGACTGATAAACAAAATAAATGGTCCGGGCCGGCAAAAAAAATGAACGGGCCTGCCAGGCCGGGCCGATAGCTACAATTAAGCCGGTCTACCGGCCCGATATAAATATTTAGACGAAGCCGATAAAATTATAAACGGGCCTTGCCGGGCTAGGGCCAAACTTTTAAGTTTGACACGGGACGGGACGGGGAGGGCCGTTTCCGGGCCTTTTAATTCCAGCCCGTGCAGACCCCTAATTCTCTAATATCATTTTTATGTTTTACAGAGAAGAATGAACAAATCTATATTCTTTATTATTCAACTATAGTGAAACCTTTTACCCGATCCGATGCAGGACTCTAAATGGTATAAAACAAAAAAATCTAATCTTTAACCCTCCGTCTACCAGACGAGTCCATTGGACCCGACAGGTACATACAAAATATTCATTCAAACCAGAAATTTCTTTAAAATAAACTAAGTATATAAACCAGACAAGAATAAGGTAAATAAATAAGTTAAATAGTTTTAAATAAAAATTCTGGTGTAGAACGTTTTATTAAAACTTGAATAAAATTCCCGGTAGATCTAGGGTTAAATATGTTTTAAAATTAGTTGCGGTTTCAAAAGTTCCATTTATAACGATTCACCTTGTTTTAGACAAGTGGCTATCTGCCTTTAGTTTATCAGCAGTTATTATTTTGAAAATTTTCCCGTCTAACATACTGCATCGCGTATCACCACAATTAAATTATTCACTTGATAGACAGGAAGCACCATTTAGCATTTTGCTGCGTATTGTATTTTTAAAATACGATAAAAATATAATGCAGTTTGTTATTTCGAAGACTGGTGAAAGGATGACTAAATACAAAACAGACAGGGACAGGGGCGGCGCTAGAACTTGCCCGACGGGGGGGCATGGTATCCCCGACAGGGGGGCCGAATTAGTCCCTGCGCACCCGACCCGATTCCGAAAATTACATTAGAAGTCAACCCGCAACCCGATCCGAACCCGACATATTTCAATCTGCATTCGGCCCGAACCCAAAATACTTTAACCCGCAACCCGAACAGAATCCGAAATGAAAGGAAAGTAAATAAAGTTTTAATGCAAATGTGAAAAGTAATCTATAATTAAATCTCTAATACCAATTTTATGTTTTCCATAGAAAAATGGACAAATCTGTATTCTTTAATATTCGAATATAGTAAAATGAATAGCAGACACCTTGTTAGATGGAGTAGTGCATCGGGTCGGTGTCGGGCTGTACTTAATTTTCCTTTTTCGGGTCGGGATGACTCCATCTTTCTTTCTCTTGGTCGGGTTCATCCTAGAATATTTCTTGCTGGTCATATTTATGCTTTTTGCAAGTTGGGAAAAAAAAAATGTTTGAGCAGAACTGTGTTTTAAATGAAAATAAATATCTATATGAATATGGATGAATATATATTCAATTTACTGCATCAGATATAAAATGTATATAAGAAGTGTGATCATAGGTTATTCTCTCTATAAGAACCATTTTTTTTTTTTTCGTGCTCCGGCATATAAAAAATATTACCATCATTTCTTTTCTGATAAACAGAAATATGTATGTATCGTATTTGTGATAGTTTTTGCACACATGCACATGTTATATGTATGTAGATTAGGAGGTGACCACTATTCAAAAGTATAAGCGTACGAATATATAAGTGTAGGAATTGAGAAACTGCTCACTAAATAGACGTGTCCGCTTTTTCGGGAGTGTCCATTGTGGAAATCTTATTACATATAGATTTTTAACCAGAAAAAATATTTTGGAGATTATTTTGAAAAATCGGATCAACCCGAACCGGACCCGCAAGAGTCAAAACCCAACCCGAACCCGACCCACAGCAAAAAAGTAGAAGTCAACCCGACCTCAACCCAAGACAAAAAAATATAGCTCCAACCCGGGGTCGGGTCGGGTCGGATGCGAGTAAAAGCGGGTTACCCGACCCGATGCAGAACTCTAGGCCGATTTCGTATTATATATTAAAAAAGTCTCGCCGAGCCCGGGCCTGTCTCGAAGCCCGAGTTCGGTAAAATTTTCGTTCATTAAGCTCGGTCAGGGCTTAATTTTTATCTCAAGACTCGGGTCGGGCTGAGACTCAATTTTATTTTTTTAAATGTTGGGCCGGGTAGGAATTTCATTCTTCCAGGGACAAGTCTGGGTCTTGAATTTTTTCTGTAGATTCGGGCCAGACCGGGACTGTATTTTATTCTTTCGCGGCCGTATAGGATGATAATTTTTTTCTCACGAGTAATGTCCCGGTAACGTTCCTCCGTTATTAGTAGAGAAAATGGACGATAAAACAGCATATTTTTGTTTGTTTCTTCTTCTTTCTTTTTTGTTTGCGTTTTTAAAATAAAAGGCGGGGTATTTGGTTAATTTCTAGAGAAATTAATGAAATCCCAGCAATTTCTTTCTGAAGAAATTAATCAAATCCCCCTGGGCTAAAAATGCGAAAAAAGCAGACAGACCGTGCCTGCATGGTATGTTTGTAACAGGAAATGCGCAAGTGTTTAGCTTTTATAACGGGCCGGGCAAACAATAGTTCAGCTTGATACTATGCTAATTTAAGCAATTACATAAAAAACACTCTTTGTTTACCCATTCAATTTATAAAAATACTCGCCAAACACTTTTTAATAAAGGTTAAAGTGAGCAGGTGTATTTTACCATGTCTTATATCTTCTTGAACCTTATTTCGTATAGGCGCCTAAAGATTGCGGTCAATCGAATAAACATTAAACGGAAGGGCACTTGAGTTCTAAGACAATTTATAAGGTATTCGGTAACATCCGGCTGTTCAGACGACTGTGGCTGACTTGTGATTGAATTCTCTCGTCTCAGACTAAAGAATAAAATTTTAATTTAGAGTAAAGGCCGAAACTAGCCTTTTTTGCACCCGGGGCAAGCATGGATTTTGGCGCCCCCCTCCCTCTTCCGCAAAGTATATTTACAAAGAGAATTTTACTAATTTTCTAATAGCCGATTTATTTTAAAATTTAAAATATGTAATACTGAACTATGTAATCTACAATGGCGGATCCAAGGAGGAGGTCACGGGGGTCATGACTCCCCTCTGAACACCAACAAAAATATTCTAAAGATCATTTTTAATATGAAATATACAGTAGAGTCCCGATTATCCGAATCCCGCTTAACCGAGTCCTGCTTAAATGAGTTTCCGCTTTCACCGAGTTATTTTCTTCTGATGGACTGATGGCTTCTATTATTATGAAACAGCCATTATAAATGAAGTGTTAGGTGAAGATGAAAGAGCAGCTGTAAAAAGTTAGAACTCTGATTTTTCTGGTCAGAATGGAAAGAAAAAAAATGGTCATAAATTTTTTTTGAAAAAAAAAATGGCCATTATTTTTCTTTCCATTCTGACCAGAAAATCAGGGTTCTAACTTTTTACGACTGCTCTTTCATCTTCACCTAACACTTAATTTATAATGGCTGTTTCTTAATAATAGAATCCATCAGTCAATCAGAAGAAAATGATCCATTCCAAAGGTATAATCCTTCATTTGGCGCCTCTTCGTTCTGGCGCCCGGGCCACATGCCCCCTCTGCCCCCCCCCCTTAGTTTCGGCCCTGAACTCATAAAAAATTGATGTAATTTGGGCATGGTGAAAAAGCGGAACATTTAACATCCGGCGTAGTTGTTCCGCGGGACGAATCCCGGGATCCCTGAAAATCGGGACATTCCGCTTAAATCTGAACATCTGGTAACATTAAGTTCACACTACAATAATTTATAAGGTTCATAAGCTTTTTGCAATTCGGGTTGCTGGGTCCTAAACAAGTTTGACCCCAAGTACGTATCAGATGAAAAGAAATACAAATATGAATGAGAATGCAATCAGTTTACTGCATGAGAAAGAAAATGGTAAGAAGTGTCATAATAGATATCATTTCTTTAAGAAACATTTTTTCTTCTTTCGAAATTTGAAAAATATTATCAACTTTTCACTTTTCAGACATACAATAACATATGCATCATATTTGTGATAGTTTATGCACACCCTACACGTTACATGTTTGTAGATTGGGAGGTATCCACTATTCAAAGAGGTATAAGCGTACAAATATTAAAGTGTTAGGAATTGAAAAAGTGTTCACTAAATAGAGATGTCCGTTTTTCGGGAGTGCACATTTAGGAGGTCTTACTGTATATAAATTTGTAACCTGAAAAATATTTTGGACATTCTTTTGAATAATCTGGCCAACCAGAACCCGACCTGCAAAAGTTAAGACCTAACCCGAACCCGAAACAATGAAAGTCAACACGACTCGTTGGGAAAAATTAAGTCATCCCAACTCGAACCCGACCCACAACAAAAATATATTGCCAACCCGACCCGAACCGATGGTCGAATTGGGTGCGGATAAAATTGGATAATCCGACGTGATACAGGGCTCTAGTAGATGTTTGCATGGGCCTAGATTTCCAGGCCCGAGAATGGCGGAATATCCCGGTGATTTGAAGAGCTTTTTCTCTTATTTTAAGAAATTTTTTTCTTTTCACCGAAAAATTTTAGAAAATCTTGTGCATCTTGTTCATGAATTTTACTTATTTTTAGATAAAAGGGATTTATAAATTCCGTTTCTAAAACGTAAAAATACTAGGCAGCAGAGCTGCCGGAACACCCATGTAAATTGACGATCATGCTGCTTTATGTGTGAGTATTTCAGGTAGTTACTTGTTTTCTGTATTTTGAGAGGAAATGGGCAAATCAAAACGGAATTTTTCATGTTTAAATGAAATATAATCAAGGGAAAAAATTGTTCAATTCACAGATTATTTTAAGGATCAATTCACGGATTATTACTACAGAGTCCTGCGTGGTTTTGGTTCTACGCGATCCGAACCCGGAAATTCTGTGTCCATTCAACCTGAACCAGTTAAAAAAAAAAAAAAAAAAAAAAAAAAAAAAAAGTCGACCCGATCCCGACAAACATCGACCCAAAACGACAGGATTCAACCCGAACCCAATACCAACACAAAATGAAAAAAATATATACATATTGTAATGGAATAATGGAAAAGTAGTCTACAATTATATCTCTAGCATCAATTATATTGTTTATGTAGAAAAAACAATATATCTGTATATGTACTCGTTGATACTCAAATAATATAGTTTTTCATTTTAAAATATATGGAGAAATCGGGTAGAATCGAACCCAACCGCCAGAAAAAAATTAAAGTGAATCCAACTCGAAAAATAGAAGCCCCTCTCAACCGCCGCGGCGAGCGGCCCCTATTCGTCCGCATCCCTTTATTCTTCCACTTATTCCGACTCTTTTGCGGAAGCAAGGTTCGTAGGTACCCAGCCACGTTCCGAGTGAAAGACACTCTAGCGAAAGCCAATTTGGGAAAAAAAAAGAAAAAAGAAAAATCAAAAATTGAAACCGGACAAATTTAAAAGAGAAATTGCACAAATTAAAGACACCGAAAAGCAGGAGGGCAGGGCCCGGGGCGATGAAGCTACCAAACGATTCCCAGCTACTTCGAGCTCTTTATTAGTCTCGGTCGGCGGTTGGGTCAACTGCCGCGGCGAGCGGCCTCTCTTCATCCGCAGCCCTTTATTCTTCCACTTATTCCGACTCTTTTGCGGAAGCTAGGTTCTTGGGTCCCCGGCCACGTCCCGAGTAAAAGACACTCTAGCGAAAGCCAGGTTGAAAAAAGAGCCCATCTGAAAAAGCATTCTCTCCGGATCCGACTCAAACCACCAGCCGGGTTGAGTTTAGTTTGCCCAACACGATGCGGGACTCTACCCGAAACGCGATCTGAGCCAGACAAAAATTTTCATCCACCGCATTTCGACCTGAACCCGAAATACTCGAACCTCAATCAAACCCCAATTCTAAATGATGAAAAGAAAAAATACCTGTATATATATATATATATATATATATCCATATTATAATGCAACTATGTAAAAAGTAGTCTACAATTATACTTATCAATTTTAACTTTTAAGTGAAAAATTCAATATACATATATTCGTTAATATTCAAATATACAAGTTTTTCTTCTTAAAATGAATTTTGTAAATACTTTTGACAGATCGATTAATCTCGAATCAAGAACCGTAAGTGTCATCACCCAACCCGAACCTGAAACAATTAAAGTTAACCCGACTCGAATACATTTGCCATCCAACTCGACCCCGACAAAATAATTTTCGCCCTTCGTATTCTTAACCGAGCCCGAAATACTTGGAACTTCAAACTAAGCCAACCGTAAATCCACAATGAGTGAAAATTGATCCACAATGTAATGTTATTTATAAAAAAAATAGCATATGATCATAATTTCAGAATAAATTTTACCTTTTATATTGCAAAATAAACATGTAAAGAGTCATCCATGTATCAAATATGTAGATTTTTATCTGAAGGAATTTGGACTTTTTTTTCTTTTCGAAAAATTGGGTTCACCTGAATCCAACCTCCGAGAATCACAATTCAATCTAGAAAGCGACTCATACCCGGAAGAATTTGTTTAGTCAATCCGACTTACAAAGAAAAAAAATGAGCTCCAACTCGACCCAACCCGACCGGGCCGAAATTCAAGTCAATATATTTTCCCCGACGACATTGAATTTTGACCCCGACGGGGGGGGGCAGGTATGCCCAACGGGGGGGCATATGCCCCCCCGGTCCCCCCTCTGGCGCCGCCCTTGGACAGGGATACATTTTGCTTTTGTGAAACTTTGATCTGCGGTTTATATAGGCTTTTAACGGGAAAAAATATTTTCCACATTCTTTTAAAAAAGCGGGTCAACCCGAACCCGGCCCGCAAGAGTAAAAAAACCGACCCGAACCCGAACCGCACCAAAAAAATTTAAAGTCAACCCGATCCGATCCGCAACGGGAAAATATAGCTTCAACCCGACCCGACCAGAACCGCGGGTCGGGTCGGGTTCGGGTAAAAGCGGGTAACCCGACCCGATGCAGGACTCTAGTGTCGTGTGTGATGCTTGCCTTCAAGTCGGCTAGATTCTGAATCCGCCCACTGTAAATAACATTCTTCAGGTACCCCCAAAGCCAGAAATCACACGGATTTAAGTCGGGGAAACGTGTCGGCCACGTTGTTGGAAAATGGCAGCTTATGATCCTATCATCTCCATAATTAGCACTCAGTAGCTGCTTCACAAGAGTAGCAATGTGTGGAGGAGCGCCACCTTTCATGAATATTGTGCGATCCACACACTGACGATGCTGAAGTGCAAGAAGGACTTGGTTACGCAAAGTGCTTCATACTGCTTGCCAGTAACGGTGCAGATAACGGGAGCCACAGGTGTGATCTCCTCGAAGAAAAACGGGCCGACGATAAACGCTGCCGTTATTCCGCACCACACAGTGACCTCTTCAGACTGAAGAGGTAATGGCTGCAGCTAGGACGGATTCTCGGTCACCCATATCCTGCAATTTTGCGTATTTACAGAACCTTGCAAATGAAAGTGGGCTTCGTCAGACCACAAAATGTTCCATGGCCATCCGTTGTCCGCTTCCATCCGGGCAAGAAATTATAGTGCAAAAGATCGTGCTTCCAGGTCAGCAGGAAGCAATTCCCGCACATGAGTTACCTTGTACGGATAACAGCGCAAGATGTTCCGTAAGACTTTACGCACCGTGCTGGCACCGTGGCATATCCAGCATTCGGCAAATTTACCGTGCACTGCTGATTCCAGCATCACTGTTAGTCTGTTCTTGTAATGCTGTAGCCACATCTTCCACTGCTGCAGCCGAAACTGGTTTCCTTCCTCTACCACGTTTAACATCAAATGAACCGGTCTCTTCGAATTTAGCAATCGTTTTTTCGCAGACCATTTGTGGTTATTGGATCCCTTTTTATGGATATTAATGTCCGAAACTTCCTAATAGCTGTAAGTGCACAGTCATCGTTCTTATAAAAAATCTTCAAGAGCAGAGCGCGATCCTTCGTAGTGAGAACCATAATTAAGCATTCAGGCTAAGAGCTCTGCATTAGAGCTCTGCATTTTTAGGGCAGCTATGTCTTCGTTGTGCATGTCACATATTAATACCTTGCATATCACCAGACAATGTGAACCCTTACAGCGCCATCTATCGGCACATTTTAAAACTATTTTTTTCCTTCGCCAAACAAAATTCCATTGCCTCACGATTGTTCTGCTAAAATATCAAGTCATTCTAACCAGTAGTTTTAAAATTATCGATTTTTGAAATCGCAACTTAATTATAATCACCCGGTAGCTTTATCAAGAAGGCTCACGTTTTGAGCACTTTATCGCCAGAGTAACGGTTGGCGCGGGGATGAATTCAATGCTATGCACCCTTTCTTGTTCCTGACGTTTTACGCGTAGCGAACAGCAACCCCATTCTTTTGCTGAGTGCTTTTTGCGTTTAAAACAAAGAGCTTTTTCGCATTAAAATGCTTTTAATTGCACAATATATATAGTTCAAACATAACTTATGTTTTTCAGTTCAATAATATTCATTTATTTCATTAATTAGCTATGTTCGAAGAAATTGAGAACGTATTATATTTTTTAGGAAAAATAAAAACAGACGTAAAGATTTTTTTGTAATAAATATAATTCTACTGATCATGTTTTTATGACATAATTGAACTTAGTTTTATTAGCATTACTACTGAATTATTTTTATTTTTATAATTTTTTTTTCCAATTAAGCGGCTTAATTGTGTGATGTGTTGATTGCATTAATAAAACATATTTTCACTGACATACTTCATTAAAATTAATTGTTCTTAATTTAATTGCGATTAGACATTAATAGGAAGTTGAAAATAAAATCAATTCGATTATAATTAGATTGAACGATAAATCATAAATTATTTAGCTGTATCCTGCAATTAAATCAATCAGTTAAAATAATTGCAAGTTGATGTATGCAATTAAATCAATTACTATTACATTTTAATGCTGTTAAATCTTTATCATTATTTGAGTTTTTATGAAAAAAAAACATTGGTCAGCCCTAGTGCACAGAATTAAATATCTTTAAAATTCTTCTGTTTTTTATTTTAAAATGTTTGCCATATTTTTAAATATTACTTCGTCCTAGTTGTTTTATATGTTATTTTAATATAGTCATTCGTCATATTTGAATAAATCATCTAAATTCTCTCGGATGAAATCCCCCCCCCCCCTACACACACACTTTATTTTTCGTCATTTTGCACACATATTGCACTATTAAGTTGAAGTGGCAATAAAATAATGATCAATCGTCTGAGGCAACCTCCCATTTCGAATTTTCTCTTCTCCTCCCCCCCCCCCCACCACACTATTTTTTGACCATTTAAAATTCATTGTTGCCTTGCAGAAAAGGTTAGTTAAAATTGTGTTTTGCTCTATCTCTTGATTTTTAAGTAACAAATAAATAATTTACCATAAAAAAGAAAAGGAAAGAAATAGAATAGAAGATTAAAAAAAAAAAAAAAAAAAAAAAAAAAAATCAGAATTAACGTTTTTTGCACAGGCTTTCATTTTTTTTTTAAATTCTTTACATTTTAAAAAATTTTCTGTCTTATTTATTACTTTGAAGTAACTATAAGTAAAGGACCTATTATTCAAATTCCCCCCCCCCTCCCCCCAAAAAAGAACAGCTTGTTTTTCTTTCACCCCCCCCCCCCCCCCAAAAAAAAAAAATAAAAGTTAAATATTCCAAGTTTTTACATTTTTTGGTTTATTTTTCTGTTTGTTAATTGATAAATTTAACTATTTAAATCTACAGCCCCTCACTATCATACATAGTTAAAAAAATTCTCTAGTGATTTTATTTGTTACTTTGAAGTAACAAAATATAGTCATTGAATATCCCTTCTTCCCCACCTCCCCTTAAGAATTTCATCTCACATTAAAAAGGCAATTTCTAAACATCCTGGTTGGGGGTGTGATAGGTTTTTTCCCTCTGGTTTAGCCTATTTTCACTCGACTTTGGGTACTGTTTCTGCCGAATGATTTGGTATTAAATTAATTATATAAGTTCATCGCAGAAAATACAGTAATTTTCAGCCACAGGTATTTTTTAAATCTGTGTTTATATACATCAAAATGCACTGAAACGGCATTAATTCATCATCCCCATAAATCCGTCTTTATATGTAATAAAATATCTAGATGTATGAAGGTAATGTGTTTTTGTTTAACAGGTATGGAATTAACAATACTTAATTGAATGAAAATGTAGATTTTTGAGGGGATCCAATAATCAAAATTTTAGTCTATATAACCAAAAGTAATAAAGACATTTGATAAAACAGAGTATAAGAGTTCGCAATACAATTTCTTTCGAAGAAGATTTCTTTTCATCTAGTACACATAATTGAAAATATTTCTTTAATTTAGGTAGGACTGTTATTCTAAAATATGCTAGTTCGTCTTCCGCCATTCCGGTTCAAAACTAAACACAAGACGACGATTGGCATTAGAGCTGGCTGAACGTTCTCGCTTTCGCTAACTTGCCAAGGCTGGTGCTGAAAACGTGAGCCTTCCTGAAAAAGCCACCCGGTACATCATTTAAAAGTAGACTTTATGTCTAATCGTTTGGTACTAGTAACTTTCTCTATTATAATTATTTGCTGAATTAGTAGGGGTGTTTACTTTTTTTCCCACGATTGTATATCCTGTATTAATTTTCTTACATCATTTAAACCGTCAACCGGGGCGGGGCTACTTTGGGCCACTTTTTCCTGGTTTCATTCACATTTCCATCATTAAAAAATATTATATATGATTTTTCAACGTCGAAATGGAGTTGTAATCAATTAACAGCAAACAATGAAGCAAACTGTGTTGTTTTAAAGAGGCAATTTTTTATTTTTTTGTTTTTTAACAATTTTTAAAGTTTTGGAAAAAAATAGCCCCTGCTGGGGCTTCTTTGGTCCACTCACTTCTTTTCATATAAAATTATTACAATTCATATTTTGGAATATTGAAATCAATTAGCAATTGATTGCAATAGGATCTGCTAATGAAGTAACACTGCAAATGTAATAAACAAATGTTTTTTTTTTTTTTTTTTAAACATTTAAACGGAATAAACCGAATGTTAATATTAAAAACACGAGGAACAGTTTTCATCATGTTATCCTCAGCAACTGGAATAAAAATAATTACTGTAACATTTTGCTAAAGTAACATTTGAAAAAAATGTTACTTAATACATTTTTTAAGAGATTTTGTTTGTATAAAAGGCATTTCTGAGTAACTGGGGCTACTTCCGGACCAAAAAAGGCTTGGTACAAAGTAGCCCCGAAAAACTAGTTTTCATGTTAGTTTTATGAAAACGTAAACATTTTCTGTCAAAATAAAAAGTTAAAGGAAAAACTATGATCACATATGGGTTACATGTTACTAAAGGTAATATTTTGACACTTACCTTATTTGTATCTCTTATCCAGATTATCTCACTATGGAAAGTGAGAAAAAGTGGGTAGTTAAAATCTACACACGAAAACAGTTGTTTACAAACACATCCAGTGTTGCCTCTAAAAATTTTTAATTACCCCCAAACTATTCAAATACTCTACAGTAGGGGCTAAAATATTTTTCAAGGGCAAAAACCCCGAATTATCTTGTTTTGTTTGTTCAATCAATCTTTTTTTATGGGATGGACCAAAGTAACTCCGCAAGGGCCAAAGTAGCCCCGGTCGACGGTAATCTATTAGATAGGAGTAATAAGTGATAAAATACGTACCTGAACAAGTTCTTCTAGTCGAGCACTGTGTAAGCCAATGTCTTTCATAACTCTGGATGATAGGCGCCTTGATTCCATCCACTCAGCACCATTAGCTCCTGCAAAACCTAAGAGAAACACCATTGCCAACAATGTTACATTAATTTTCAACAATTGCTTTTCTCTGCGAGAAAAAATTATAAAATGCAAACATGTATCAATTAAAATAATAAATCTTTGTAAAAAATCACCATAAAATAAAAACAATACATAGGACGCGTTTCGAGCTAAAAATATTAACAGCTCGTCATCAGCTAAAGTAGACACGTGTCCGTAAGGGGACAAGGTCAAAAATGAACTGAAAGGTAAGAGAGTAGAGCTTGCAAAGAATGCGACAGGTGGCGCTAGCTGAAAGGAGCACATGCAGAAGACGAAAGTGTTGCCAAAATGATAGAAGAGAAATTGATAGGGAAAAAAAGGGAAATAAAAGAAATAAACAAAAATAAAATAAAATAAAATAAGTAAATTAATATATATATATAAATATAAATAATAATAATAAATAAATAAATATAAAAGAATAAAACAAGAAAAAAAACCAAATGAACCTTTTTTTTAACGAAATAAAAAGAAAAAAAAAACAAGAGAAGAGGGAAAAGAATTACAAAAGTAATTTCTATGCTCGAGAGAGGAAAGGAGATGATGAGAGATCATTGACAAGATTATCAGAATTTTTAGAAATAAAATAAGTTTCATGAAAATCCAAGTGAGAGGGAGCGGCAGGGGAGGAAATAATTTTGGCCGAGAAATTGAAACAATGACTGGAAGACCAACAGTGAGAAGCAATCGAAGATTTAAAGATTTCTTCATTTGCAATATACCTCTGATGCTCGCCTAATCTGAATTTTAAAGCTCTCTTTGTTTGACCAATATAACCTAAATTGCAAGAGCAAGGAATAAAATAAACACCCCCCGGTTCTCAGTAGGAATAGGATGTTTTAGAAAAGAGAATTTAATTTTATTGATAGGTTCGAAGATAACTTTAAAATTAAAACGAGAAAGGATTTTAGCAATTTTAAAACAGAGAAGAGAATAAAAGGGCAGAACTATAGAGTTAAAATAATCCTCCTAATTTTAACAGGAGTGAAAAATTAGCCGGGGACAGAACTCGAACCAGGATCCACAGCGTACCGTGCTGTTGCTTTACCACTAAGCTACCTTCTCCAATATCCTCTCCCGGCATATTCTGACTAATAAACCATGTTGGGGAACGTCATCGGACGGTAATCGCACAGCACGCGATGACGGAAATACGGTGAATAAATTAGTGAGAAATTGCCGTGCTAGGATATCGGAGAAGGTAGCTTAGTGGTAAAGCAACAGCACGGCACGCTGTGGAGCCAAGTTCGAGTCCTGTGCCCGGCTAATTTTTCACGTATGTTGGGTTATTGTATTTATTTTGTTCAAGTTTTTCTTAATATATAGGCACCTTTAATAAACATGAAATCAGATGTCAATTTATGGAATATTGGTCGATGGAATATTAATTTATTCATCGTCTTTTCTGTCAACGCCTGCTGTGAGATTGCCGGGCGATGATGTTTCCCAACATGGTTTATTAGTAAGAAATTGCGAGCTAGGATATCGGGCAAGGTAGCTTCGTCGTAAAGCAACAGCACGATGCACTGAGGACCCAGGTTCAAGTCCTGTCCCCGTCTAATTTTTCACTCCTGTTGGGTTATTGTATTAATTGTATCCAGGTTTGTCTTAATATATATGTACCTTTAATTCTATCTACTTATATAAAATCCAAGAGTAGGAAAGTGTAGGTAACCATTCCGGGGCGAACCGTGCCTTCTATATGTTTAAAGCACCAGGCTGTTTTATTAGTCATCTGCACTGAGCTTTCTATCGAACCGATTTTGCTAACTATTTTCTTTTTTATGAAAGCTGTTTATTTGTAGATGTCCCAGCACTCGCTATTTTTAAAAATATTCCCGTTTTTATATTTTAATTTTAAAAGTTTTTCCGGACATTTCTTCAAAATGGGGGGCAATCGGATTACTTTCAATGTTTCAGATAAAAGAGAAATAATATAAAATATTCAGACAAATTCCTTTTTCAATTCCTACTATTAGTTCACACTCTCCCTATATGTATATATATCTTGTTCAAATTTTCAATCGGTAATATAATACTTATTATTCATCCTATCAAGTTGAAATAAATTTTTTTAAACATGTACTGGATGACAATTGATGTTAATACAGTTTTTTCAAATATTAATTAATTAATTAAATTTTATTAATTAATTTTAGTTTTATATGGAAGACAAAATGGCGGCCATTGGTTATTGAACAGCATTTAATGCATCTTCATATCTATAAGGGGGTTACCATAGGGTGGACCCTGTTCTGTCGCCAAATACCGCCAAGTTTATCGCCAATTTGGCGATATATCGCCAAATTTGGCAACCAAAATGAGCCGCTAAAAGTGACGCCAACTTCCCATAGACTTCCATTGTAAACCAATAGGGTTTACTTGCTCATAGAAAATGAACAAATTAAGATATTTTAATGCAACAAAAGCTAATATTAGTTTAAGGGATTATTGCCGAAACGTCAGTGAAGGCTTACTGTGGAGACACGAAAAGTTTTGGTTTCCGTTAGTCTGTCTGTCTGTTAGTCTGTCTGTCTGTTCCGCGATAACTGTCGTAAAAAGCATCCGATTATCTTAAAATTAAGGATGCATGTTGGTGAGGTCACCGGATTTAGCTGTATAGTTTTTGGTTAAATTTGGTTCATTCGTTCGGAATATATAGAACATTTTTTTTTCCGCCTTAATGCATTCCTATAGCAATTCAGACGATTTTTCCATTTTTATTTGTTGAAAGGAAATGGCTCATATGATTGAAAGATTTAAATGATAAATTATGGATGATGGAATTTCCTAATTAGAACCATACATCATTCATATTAGTTTGAAATTTTGTGTATACATTTGTCAGAGTTTTTAAATTCGGTGTATATCTTATGGAGGGATTTTATATATGTGTTCCAATAATATAAAATATTTTCTTTTTTTAATTTACTTTTTTCAATCACATATTTCATTGTCTTAATTTTCTTTTAACTGTTTCCTAGCAACGGAAAGGTGAATTTGATCTCATATATCAAAAATAAAACAAATACGCTTTGAGGTTGAAATAAAAGGGGCTTGTGTTATGATATTAATTCTTATTATTAAAAAAAACGTTACTAATATCTCACGGTTTATCGTCTGGACGCAGCTAACAGAAATATTTAATTTTTAATCGAAAATTTCAATGAGAAAAAAAAAAAACTTTTGAAAAGCAAATTGATAGTAAATGTCAAAATTATGCACCGCAAAATTATCGCTGTCGAAAAGGACGTCATTGTATCGGGAAATAAATATTTTCATTCTTAAAAACAAACATTAACTAGATTGCCTGAAAAAATATTTTTTGACGAGTGTTAGTTCTTAATGCCGCCTCATTTCAGAAAATATGAATGAATTTTTTTTTTTTATCTTCAAAAGGAAATTACATTTTCGTTCGTAAAACCTAAACTTTTAATATAATTGCGTCAATGTAAATCCTTTTCTGCCCGCCAGTATTGAAGAATAAGGCTCGGAAGTGTAAAAAGATTTACCATAATCATTAGCGCAATCAATAAAAAGTTACAGATGTAAATTAATGAGACCACGGGGGGTTCAGGGGGGCGGAGCCCCCCTGAATACTTTATTATTTACAAAAAAAAAAAAAAAAAATACCAGAATTAGTAGCTCATGAAAATTCAAAATATCCTTCCATAACAACATTTTTAATTTAACGCTTCTAATGTCTGAAAACTTCGTATTTTTTATTCTTATAAAGAATTAGGTAATTTGAAAACTTTAAATTGTGGTTTGCAGGAAATTGAATATTACTAGAGTGTGTCTAAAAACAATGAATTGCAGATCTGACGTTGAGGCTCCTTATCTGCAGATTTACTAGTATTAAATTTTTCTTTGATGACCTAAGCAGGAATTGACTTTAAAAACAAAATCTTTATATTACTTGTTTCATTTGCAAGTTATTTTTGGTAAAAAAATTTATGCACGTGTACTTTATTTTTATAAGCGAATAAAAATTCATGTTTATAGCTACACCACGAGAATATTATCTATTGGGTTTATTTTATCTTTATGCATTATGATTTTATTAGTTGTTTTTTTTTCATTACAATTAAATAGAAAATGTATATTTATTTGAATATAATATAGTTAAGTACATAAAACTGCGTATCTGAAGTATGTTTAAAAAGTTTGCGTCAGTGACGTTATGCTTAGCTTGAAATGTATTTTTACATTAATAAAACTAAGGAGAAAAACTGATATGATTGTGTCAACATGAGATAATTTTCCCTGATTTTTCATTTCTGAATTCAAAAGATTAGAATCGGAGTCTATTGATCCTTGAACTATTTCAGAAATTGAATTTTGTGTAAAAAAAATTATCCGCATTGTTTGTATTTGAAGAATTTATTTTTCATTTTTAAAATGTACTTTTCTACAGTACAAACCTTCCAATAATAAACTATTCATGCTGTTTTTGTGTATGAAGTCTTTGAAAATGAAACGCAGATCAAAATTTCGTCATTTTTGACGGGGGTTATATTACTATTACAGTAGAGTGCCGAGTATCCGAACTCCAATTAACCGAACTTCCAATTACCCGAACAGCCAATTTCTCTCAAAAAGTTTTTTTTTTTAACAGAACTTCCAGTTATTCGAACAGCCTATTTCTCCCAATTTTTTTTTTAAACAGAACTTCCAATTATTATCCATTGGCTTGGAATAAAATTTTAAATAAAGAAAAAACTGATAGTGTATCAGGAAATGAGGAATGTAGAACAATAAAGGAGATGGGATGAATCCTAAGCTATGAAGAAAATGAAATTAACGAGTGGTTAAATAGTGAAGTACATAACACTGGATATCAGATTTTAAATGGTGATCAAATTGTGGATGAGATTCATGATGGAAAAGAAATTGAAGAAAATGAAAACGAATGCTCTGAAAATGGGTCAGGTCCTGGCCAGGTCCAGGCCTTTGAATGTTTGGAAACAGCTGTAAAATGACCCGAACGGCAGAAGAACATTAATCCTATTCAGTTAACGTATTTAAGTAGAATTTGAGATATGGTAGCATTGAAAAGAAGGTCTTCGTTGAAGCAAGCAACAATGAAAAGCTTTTTTTCTTAAATTATAATACCTCGAATTCAGAAAATGATAAAAAGAAAAACAAAATTAGCGGAAAGACAAAAAAACAACAACAACAAAAAAATTTTTTTTAATGTTCCAGCACTAACTGGTGCTGCCAGTCCTAAGCTTAGATAATGTATGAAGATTTTAGTATAGTCAAAAACATCCCTTAAATTGTCTGTCCATTTATCCGAACTTTTGCTTATCGGAACTAGGGTCGGTCCTGACTTGTTCGGATAATCGGCGTTCTACTGTATATAATAAATCCGAACGCCAAAAAATGGTTTGTCTCTAGAAAATAAACAAATGTACCAGCAATAGTAAAAAAAAAATTTCGAAACAGTTTGTGGAAAGTTACCATTTAAGGATGTTAGTCAATCAGATTTCTCTCAATTGTTTACAAGAAATGCATTTTGGGGTAGTTTTTAAACTTTAAAAATTAGTGTCCCGCTACTGGTACGTGACCCAGTATAGGTGCATTTACCTTAGTTCGCAACTACATAAAGAACAAACTAATAAAGAGAGATTAGATATAGTCTACTTTTAAGCATTATTGATGACAGAAGTTTTACCTAATTTGTAAGGCACTTTTTCAAAAAGCTCTGCGGGTCTATCGAGTGATGCACTTTGATTCAGGCCATCTTTCAAAGCTTCCCAATCATTCAAAACGACCAGGTACTGAGGTCCTAAGTAAAGACTAAAGAAACAATAACTAGTTTTTGAAAAAGGTAATATTAAGATCATTTTCTAAAATATCGTAATGTATTCTGCTAAAATCTAAATACAGTAGCCTTCCTCTTAACCGGCCTGTCCTCTTAACCGGGACTCCGTTTTAACCGGCCGACTTTTTTCCCCCAACATCAGGCAAAATTCAGAAAGGAAAATTTCGGTTCTCATTTCTTTATGGTTAATTAACTCAAATTTATATAATGTAGAATAATTTCAACTTCTTACAAAGATATGCGACAGGATTTTCAACAATTTAATTTGTATTAAATATTGTTCATTATTTATTATTAGCGATAATTTTTTATTTAAATTCAGTTAATTTCAACTAGTATCCACTTCACAAAATATAGAAAATATGTACTTTTTTAAAACTACACAAATTAAAAACTAAATGCATCCTACGCATTTAATTAACTAAATTTGCAGTTATTTATTTAATTTTTTTTTACTTAACCGGTTTAACCAGTTTTTCTCTTAACCGGTTAACCCTCGGTCTTTTTTAGGTCAGTTAAGGGGGAGGCTACTGTAGTTGGATGTGCGAATCCCAAAACTTTCTCCTATCTCAATCTTAATATTTCAGTCATAGTCAAAAGTATGCATACGAAATTTGGTTCAATTCTATGCATAACTTCATACTCTTTTCGATGGTACAATAAAGAAAATCGCACAAAAATCGCTATTACAGCGACGCCTTCTGACGAAATATTTTTTAATTCAAAGTGAAACTGCTGACAATAGCGAAAAACTAACACAAAAAATTAGGTTCAATTCTATGCATAACTTCATACACTTTTTGATGGTACAATAATAAAAATGGCACAGACATCGCTATTACAGCGCCCCCTTCCGGCAGAATAATATTTCCATATTGAAGGAGGACCTGCTTCCTATAGCCAAAAACGTACACAAAACATTTGGTACAATTCTATGCATAACTTCATACACTTTTCGATGGTACAATAATGAAAATGGCACAAAA
Source organism: Maratus speciosus (assembly GCA_963932465.1). Taxonomy (NCBI): domain Eukaryota; kingdom Metazoa; phylum Arthropoda; class Arachnida; order Araneae; family Salticidae; genus Maratus; species Maratus speciosus. The sequence goes on along the minus strand of OZ010798.1, from coordinate 198,652,018 downwards.
ATAAACCGCTATTACAGCGTCCTCTTTCGGCAAAATGTTCCCAAATTGAAGAGGATCTTCTTGCTATAGCCAAAAACGTGCACAAAACATTTGGTTCAATTCTATGCATAACTTCATACACTTTTCGATGGTACAATAATGAAAATGGCACAAAAATAAATCGTTATTACAGCGCCCCCTTTCTGCAGAATGTTCCCAAATTGAAGGAGGACTTGCTTCCCATAGTAAAAAATATACACAAAAAATTTAGTTCAATTCTATGCATAATTTTATATACTTCTCCATGGTACAATGACGACACATGGACATACGGACACACGGATAGACAGGCATTTTGGATAAACATGTTTTTGGGATCTCTGACCCCTAAAACGTGTAAATCCGTCGAAAACCGGAAGACAAAAAAATACTTACAATACTTTCTTCTGTTGAAGATAGAAGAAGGTAAAAAAAAATATAGGATGATTTATTTAAAATGCAACGCGGATTAAAGAAAATACAGGTTTTATGATAAATTTTTACTTTCTTCTATCTTCAATAGAAGAAAGTAATGTAATCGAAATTGTTTTCGACTTCCGGTTCTCGACGGATTTGCAAGTTTTGGGGCTCAGAGATCCCAAAAAACATGTTTAACCCCTTAACAGTGTGGCCTGAACTGGATTTGGGCAAGAACACTTTGCTTGCTTCGTTATTAAAAGCAATTTTGATACCACTAATTTGTAACTGTAAATTTATCTTTATTGATTGTCAGATATTTTTCGATTAAGGAAGGTAAATATTTTAGTATGGAAAAAGTGGTGTCCAGCCCCATTTTTAATTTTTTTTTTGTAAGAAAACAAATGTCATTGTTAAGGGGTTAAACAAAATGTCTGTTTGGCCGTGTGCCGTGTGTCGCCATTGTACCATCGAAAAGTGTATGAATTTATGAATAGAATAACCAAATTTTTTGTACATGTTTTTGGCTGTGGCAAGCCTATTCTTCTTCAATTTAGAAATATTCCAGCGGAAGGGGGCGCTGTAATAGTGTATTTTTTTGCCATTTCCAATACTGCGCCATCGGAAAGTGCATGAAGTTATGCATAGAATTGAACCAAATTTTCTGTGCATGTTTTAAGCTAAGGCCAGCTGGCCCTCCTTCAATTTGGAAATATTCCACTGGAAGGGGGGTTCTGTAGCGATGCCTGTGCCATTTTCAATATTGCGCCATCGAAAAGTGTATGATTTTATGCATAGAATTGAACCAAATTTCCTGTGCATGTTTTTGGCTATCGCAAGCAGATCCTCCTTCATCGGAAGGGGGGCTGTGTACTAGCGATGTCTATGCTATTTTCATTATTGTACCATTGAAAACCAAATTTTTCGTGTATGTTTTTGGCTATGGCAAGCAGTTTCTCCTTGACTTGAAAATATTCTGCTGGAAGGGAGCGCTGTAATATCGATGTCTGTGCCATTTTTATTATTGTACCATCAAAAAGTGTATGAAGTTATGCATAGAATTGAACCAAACTTTTTTGTGTATGTTTTTCGCTATGGATAGCAGTTTCTCTTTGAATTAAAAAATATTTCGTCAGAAGGCGTCGCTGTAATAGCGATTTTTGTACGGTTATCTTTATTGTATCACAGGGCTTAATTTCTAACAAAAAAAGTGCCGGAGCCCTAATATTCTGTGGTACCGGGACAACAACAGTATCCCCCCCCCCTCCAGTCACTCCAATCTGCATATTTATATTCCGTACATTATTTGAAAATTTTAAAACATTTTTTTTCTTTAGCAAAATAAAAATTTTAAATATATCTATCAGCATATGCTTAGCTGTCAACTATTCCACTATTTAGTTATCTCTCCTTCTGAATAGTAAATTTTTGCGTAATTTTAAAGTTAATTCCTTGTAGAATTCTGCGATTAAATATCGTAAGGATTATGATTAGGAAATAGTGTTAACACAAAAAAAGGATAATTCGCAGCTATGCATTTTTAAGTAAAAATGAAGGAAATTTACAGAAATTAATATTTATATGCTGAAGAATGGAATAATGTTTTACAATTTCCTATAAAAGGTGCATATCTTAAACTATAATCGATTCTTTTCGCATAACGATCTTTTGTGGTGAGTCCCTGAAAATCAGATTAAATTAAAAATTTGACACCGTTATCGGAAAGAATCGATGCTTTTATACAAAAAGTGTCGTCGCCGACATAAATTTGAAATAGAAGTACACGATTTCTGTTTCCCCTTCATTTTGATCAAAACAGCATTAAAATGATTTGAAATAGAACATAATACGCATTTTTAAAGGAGGAAAAGTTTTTTTTTTTTTCTGTACATGAATAAATAAAATTTTGCTTGTAATACAGGTTGAGCTCGAGTCAGTCCAAGCCCAAAAACTGATATGAAAATTGAGTCCGTTTATCTCCATCTCCTACGCGTGCGACACATTACGTCATGTATAATTGTTTGGGTAAAAAAGAATGCAAAAGCTTGGTGATGGGAAGGAAAGGAAAAAGTAATTTAAACTTCGTTTTTTCGGAAGCGCTATTGAATTGGGCTCCGGAGCCCTGTATTTATGAGCTCCGGTGAATTCCGACGAATATTTAAATATTTACTAAAAACAGAGAAGTACCGGAGACGGGCTCCGGTGGGCTCCGGCGCAAATTAAGCCCTGTTGTACCATCGAAAAGTGTATAAAGTTATGCGTAGAATTGATTAAAATTTTTGTGCCGGAGACGAACTTCGGGCGTATAGTTTAGCAGTGCAGTGCGTTAACAACTGAGCGGAATATTATAGGAATTTCAATAAAGTTAATAATATGAAACTTTTAAAAAGTAAAATAAAATTATTTTTTTTAATCGCAGCATTTTCTGCAATACACAGGCAACACATAGGGTTGCCAGGCGGCTAGTAAACAAATAAAATAACTCACCCAAAGACATTTCCATATTTTTTTCCCAGTTCTCTCAATGTTTTTTCCGGTTCTTTTCCTAAAAACGGATAATATCCAAACACAGGCAATCCTGTGGGACCCGGTGGTAATTTTGTAGGTTTCCTTTTTAAACTAAAATATCCAATACAAACTAATATTATTACTCCAAAAAGTAAAGCGATCAATTTGCCATATTCTAATACAAAAATATCATTCACAAACTTTAACAAGACGCGATACCACATTTTTTTTGCTTTATGAAACCGTCTAATAGCTTAAAAAACAATTAAGAACTATATTCACGATTTCAATTATTGAAACTTGCAGTGTCAGAAATGATAGTTAATTTTAGAATTAACGTTATCAATTGGATGTGATTTTTTATGATATTATATCTATCTACTGTATAAAAAATCTATTGTGTGAAAAATGCTGTGATATAAATTTATGATAAAGAAATGCATTTTTAATGTTAAACCATGTTATTTTATTTATCACTGCTCCAGATAAAAATACCTCTAAATAGAAAGATAAATAAAATTACGACAGAACATCTATTGATTTTTCATCGTATATTAGAAAAGTAGAAATAAATATAGAAAAAATATAATTTGCGCAGTTCGTGATATTTTTCATTTTTAAAAAAGGCAAGTTCACCTGTTGCTATCAGTCAAAAGGGAAAAAATACAGTAGACTCCCAAGAGTTGCCAGTTCCCCTTTGCCGAAAAGCGGGACAGAGAGGGGGGGGGGGGGGGGGGTTGCAAAAAACAGACATCGGTTTCTAAATCAGAGTATAAAAATATACAGAATTCTGGGAAATTGAACCTGCCTATAACGAAATCGTAAAAAAAAAAAAAAAAAAAAAAAAAAAACGAAGCAGATCGGAGTGTAAAAATACAAAAAATCCTATACATTTTAACTTGCCTATAACTAAATCATAAAGAAAACGGAGCTGTAGCTTCTAAATCGGAGTGTAAAAATACCAAAAATCCAATAAAATTTAACCTGCCTATAACGAAATCGTAAATAAAACGGAGCAGTAGCTTCTAAAGCGGAATGTAGAAGTACAAAAAAATCCTATAAAATGTAACATGCCTATAACGAAATCGTAAGGAAAACGGAGCAGTAGCTTCTAAATCGGAGTGTAAAAATACAAAATATCCTATACAATTTAACTTGCCTAAAACGCAATCATAAAGAAAAAGGAGCAGTAGCTTCTAAATCGGAGTGTAAAAATACAAAAAATCCTATAAAATTCAAACTTAGCCAAACAAATACTTTTACTTCCTTTAACTAGCATTTACACTATCCGACATTTATGTCCTATTTTTTGGAAGCACTCTGTTAGAAAACTAAAAAAAAATCATCCTATTTTCCTTTTCACCCCCCTCTCGCCAAGCCAGCATATCTCCTTATTCCTTTCCAAAAATTTGCATAGAGCTCTGTGTGTGGTCGTCCCGAATTAGCATGCGGCGCATAATTAGGCCCTGGCCACTCATGAAGAATTGGTACGCCCTAGATAAATATTAGCAATGGCGGATTCAAGGGAAGGTCACAGGGGTCATGACATTCACCCCCCTGAACTAAGAAAATTTCTAAAGGAAATTTAAAAAATGAAATATATATTAAATTCTTTCTAATTTACCCCTTGCTCAACAATGAGGATTATGACAATGAAGCATCATATATTGTTCTTTTAATCTAATTTTTAAATTAAATTTTACTCTTTCTTTCCTTCTATTCAAAGGGTCATAATAGTATTCTTTAAAAAGTAATCTCATGGCGAAATACATTTTACGTTTATTTCTCTTCTTTTTCACGCGGATGTAAATTATAAAATAAGCAATAAACGAACTGAAGCATTATCATTTTCCTTTTCACTAGTCTATATCCGCAGTTCAACAACTTTAATTATACATGAAGATTTATGAGTTACTTTCCTATCATATTCAATAAAAAAGTAAAACTAATTCATTTATTTATATTCATGATTGATGTGGGTAATTTCCTTGCTCAGTTTATAAAAGTTAAAGCTGATCTTTTTTGTTGCAAGTGTTTTTACCTACTTATTGCATTCTATTCAGGCAATAAATTTATACATAAATGATATATGTCATCAGTAATATAAATAGATTCTAACGTTTTGGTAGATGATTCTAGGGTTGTTCGCGATTTTGTTTTTATCATTTTATTCGCCAATAATTTAAATTCTCCCCCATTACATTTCTATGTAACGGATAATTTTGGCGTTTGTTTTAACTCTTATATTGGCTTTGTATTCCATTGGATGTTGGCGTGGAATTAGTGTAAATGGTACATTCTGCCTTATACGCTGAGACTGTAAAGACGTGCCTCTCTAATGGACCACCCCATCAATTTATTTTGTTCCCGAAGTTCAATAAAAATTACATCTTAACCTTTAAAATCTGTTTGCAGTTAATTTGTTGGGATTGGAACCCAATAAAATGGGTTCTTGCGCAAAAAGTATGTACTCATCCTGTACGGCCCGGTTAATTTAAAATCTGTTGTATAGGACTTCCACCCATACATCATAAGGATCTTTCTTACTCTTTAAAGATCTACTTAAATCCAAAGTAGGTGATTTCTGACATCCATTAAGTCATTTTTAATGTCAAATGCAAGACATTTGCAAGGGCACTTATCCAAAACAAATGTGATTGATTAGCGTTTTCCATTTTTCGATAAAGGCAAACAGTCTTTCGGGAAATCGCTGTAAAATGTGGGATTTTAAACTGAGTTTGAACTGAGGCCGCCACAGCCAACTGCTCCCTTATCACTAAATTTTTGTAACTGTCAAGCCCTAAAAATTGGCTTAAAAGGCTCAGTTTCTTGAATGATTCTTTGCCTTTATAAGAAAATGGGAAATTGCTCAATTTCTTGGTATCTGAATAAAATGTGTAAATTTTATTTTTCTACGAATCTTAATGAAATTTTTTGGTATTTACGAATAAAAATGACTTCCCAAAACTATCAGAAAAGTAGCCATTTTGGATATAGGAACAGCCTTCAATATAAGAATAGCTTATAAAGAGATGTGACCCACCTCCCCCAAAGAAAAGGAGCCAAGTAGCACTAATTGATATCAAGCTATACCTGGAACTGAAATTCGTTGAAAATCCAAGCATTAGCTCTTGAGGTCATGCTCTTGCAGAAATCGCAAAAAACAGCATAGCCGCGCTACCTGGTGAGAGATTTATACCAAAATGTATAAAATGCTACTTCATGTCAAGGACTAACTGATTCTGATGTTTGATGAAAATTCGTGCATTAGTTCTTGAGATACAGCTATAGTGGAAATTCTGAAAAATGCAGCATAGCAGTGCTGCCTGTTGAGAGATTTGGACCAAAATCTATAAATGTCAATTCATGTCAAGGACTAACTGATTCTGAAGTTTGATGAAAATTCGTGCATTAGTTCTTGAGATACAGCTATAGTGGAAATTCTGAAAAAATACAGCATAGCAGCGCCACCTGTTGAGCGATTTGCACCAAAACATAAACAGCACTAATTCATATCAAGGTATACCTGAATCTGAAGTTTGTTGAAGATCCAAGCATTAGTTCTTGAGATAGAGCTATTTAGGAAATCGTAAATAATGCAGTATAGCAGCGCCACCAAGTGAGGGATTTACACCAAAATATATAAAACTTAAATTCATGTCAAGGAATAACTGAATCTGAAGTTTGATAATAATCCGCGCATTAGATCTGAAGATTGAGCTATTTCGGAAATCATAAAAAATGCTGCATAGCAGCGCCACCTGTTGAGCGATTTACACCAAAAACTAGTCAGGTCCAGTTTATATCAAGGTCTAATTGAATCTGAAGTTTTGTGAAACTACGTGCATTAGTTCTTGAGATAGAGCGCCCACAAAATTTTTGTCACATACAGATTCACAGAGTGACAGAGTGACAGACAGTCTCACAGACAGACATTTTCTAAAAACCATCAAATCGTGTTCAGAACATTCTAAAACGTATAAATCCGTCGAAAACCGGAAGTCGAAAATTTTCACGAATCCAATACTTTCTTCTTGTAAAGATAGAATAAAGTAAAAAATATTAACAATAACAATATTTAGTATTCTGCTCTGTAGACATGCAATCATTGTGAACAAAGACAAGAATCCTTAAACTTTCGTAATTATACTGAGTGTCCAAATTAATAATTGAAAATAAAAATGATGGAATCACGCCACCACATAGTAAAATATGTGAAAGCGAAACAAAATTGAGCGGTTATAATTCTACAGTATTCCTTCCGTAGTGACTGTGAAATTTTTACGTGTAAGACAGGATTCCGTTATAAACAGCTTCCATTATCCGAGGTTTTACTGAACTGCGTACTTTAAAACAAGTAAAAACAGAATCGTTAAGAACCGGACAAAATATTTTGTTTTTAGACAGATTTCCATCTTAAAAGGCCCGATTAACTTCTGAAGCTGTAACAAGCACAGTGTCATTTCGAGGACCCCTTTCTTTCCAGAAGAGTTCTCAAGATACGACATACCCGGAAATGAATGGAATCATCGATGCTACAATATTATTCCAATGTGTGTTTCAGTTGAGTTCACATATACTTCATTAAACAACTTTTTTTATGTTCTCCTGTATAAAAGTACACAAAAATTGGATACAATCTGCAAAAATATGCGAAAATGGTTTTGCATAGTATTAGCATAAAAATGTAAGATGGATAAAAATTAAACTTAAATAAAAAGAAAAGTGCCCAGTTAAACTGATGGCATTGAGCTCACAGGCTATTCACACTAATTGTATATTATACGTTTATTTCAAAGAATAATGACCACAAAAAATAAATGAAGGGGGATTAGCCCCCGTTCTCCCACATTAAACTTAACCAATGAACCCCATATCTAACCAGAAAAGCTCCTTAACATAATAAACTGGTATACCAAATTTGAAGCAAATCAGATAATTCTGCATGAAAAAACCATTTCTCTAAATTAAGACGGGGTGTCTAACCCTTTTCCCCCCTTTATACTTAACTAATGAACCTCCACATCTAATTAGGAAAGCTCCTTATCAAAATGAACATAGAAAAAAAATAAAGTAAATTGGATGATTCTACATGAAAATCCATTTATCGAAATTAAGGGAGGGGCCTTGCCCCCCCCCCCCATTCCCCTTTTTATACTTAACCAATGAACCTCCAAATCTAATAAATGAAGTACCATATTCGAATAAACCGGCTATTCAAATTTGCAGCAAATCGATTAACTCTGCATGAAAAACCCATTTTTCTAAATTAAGGGGTGAGGGGTCTGGCCGCATCCCCCCCCCTTTAAACTTAACCAATAAAACTCCAAAATTAATCAAGGCAGCTCCGTATCATAATAAACCGGTATACCTTATTTGTAGCAAATCGAATAACTCTGCATGAAAAATCCATTTATCTGAATTAAGAGGGGTGGTCTAGCCCCCCTTTCCCCCCTTTGTACTAACTAATGAACCTCCAAATCTAATCAAGGCAGTTTCTTAACATAATAAACCGGTATACAAAATTTGGAGCAAATCGAATAATTCTGCATGAAAAACCCATTTATCCAAATTAAAGGGTGGTCTAGCCCCCCTTTCCCTCCTTTATACTTAACTAATGAACCTCCAAATCTAATCAAGGCAGCTTCTTAACATAATAAACCGGTACAACAAATTTGGAGCAAATCGAATAATTCTGCATGAAAAACGCATTTATCTGATTTAAGGGGGGGTAGCCCCCTTTTCCCCCTTTATACTTAACTAATGAACCTCCAAATCTACTCAGGGAAGCTCCTTAACTTAATAAACCGATATACCAAATTTGGAGCAAATTGAATAATTGGGCATGAAAAACCTATTTATCTAAATTAAGGGGGGGGGGACTAGCCCCGTTTCCCCCCTTTATACTTAACCAATGAATTCCCAAAACTAATCAGGGAAGCGCCTTATCAGAATGGACTTAGAAAAAAAAATTTGAAGCAAATCGGATGTTTCTATCAAGAGTTATTGCGTTACGTACATACATACGTACGTACGTACGTACGTACATACATACAGAACGGGCGGGCACATTAGCTCTCAGGCTTTGATAGCCTGTGAGCTAAAAATCAAAAAACCCGACTGCGTAAAAAGCGAGCTAATTAATTATTTCTCATCAATATTAAACTATTTTTTATTTACTTACCTATTTTTTAGCTCACAGTCTATCAAAGCACCACCGATCCGATGTAACGATTTTGTGTAATGTTCGCTTCAAAAAGAAGCTATGAAGGAGAGATCCTTATAATATCTTGGAATACTCATGACGAAGTAAATGCGAATAAAATATGTTGTTAAGTTCAAGAAGCCACTATATCATTTTAGAAGTAACACATCTTACGTAAAAATATCTACACCCGGCATAAATTGGAACGAAGCCAATTGGGTTTCTAAATGGTGCATCGGCCGGGAATCTTCTCTTATGCTAAATTATTTTAAAGATACTAAACGAAAGTATACAGGTCCCCCCGATAAACAAGGTTTTAAAAATTATTTTAAGGGTTCGAGTTCTGGTAGCGCTCTTAATGCACAAATTCTATCATGCATATTTTGTTCTTCTCCCCATGATTCATTCAAATGTAGCTTGCCCCTGCAAGATAAGTTAAAGATATTGAAAAATTCTAATCGCTGTTTTAAATGTTTTAAACTTTTTCACAACAGCAAAAAATGTAGAAGTAAATTGTCTTGCTTTAAATGTAAAAATCAATATCATCATGGCTCTATTTGCACAAAAGATAGCAGAGGGTTAAATACCACTCGGGATGGTAAAATAAGCAGTACTCGGAAAAAATCTGAATCTCCCAATTATGGATTTGAGGCGACAGTAAATGTAAACAATTCTAGTTCCGAAATTGTTAGTTCTGTTTCGTATTGTAATAATAATGTGACGCATTCTAAAAATGTATATTTGCAGACACGTAAAGTAGTTGCGAGTTCTGATTTCAATTCAAAATTAACTAGAATACTTTTAGATAATGGGAGTAAGCGGTCATTTGTCAGTGAAGATTTAGTGAATGCTTTGAGTTTAAAGGGGCCCCACCAGTGGCCGAGAGGTTCTGCTCTCGAAGCTGGTAGACGGGAGGTGCTGGGTTCGATCCCAATCGCGCCCGTCGGCCTAATCGTTCGGAGTTTTCGTGGTTTTCTTCGAACCGTGGATCTTCCATGCGTTAATACGGATTAGGTTCCCTTAGAAAGACCCCCACGGAGGGCACTCCCCCCGGGCCTATATCCCTCGTGTAGATAATTGGCCGTCAAAAATCAACCCAACCCAACCCTTTGAGTTTAAAGCCAGTAGGTCAGGAGATTTTATCAGTGTATTCTTTCGGAATGCAAAGTGCGGTAGAGAAAGTATATCCAATAGTAGAAGTAGAAATTAAAAGCTTAGATCAATCTTTCAAGGCGAAAATCCGAGCGCTTGTTGTTCCTCAGATATCTGGTGCCGAGATGTACGAACCGTCTGCACAAATTAGGGAATTTATGAGGGATAATAAAATGGAAATGGCTGATGTAGGAAAAGATTTGATGAATGTTGAAATACTAATTGGATCAGACTTGTTTTGGGAATTTATTTTAAACGAACGAATATCCATTAATAATGACTCAGGCGCTATAAAACGGTTTTTGGATGGGTAATTACGGGACAGGAATTGAGAAAAGGAAATAGTTGTTCTCAAAATATTGCAGTAATGAAAAATGCGGTTGAATTAAATGATTTAAGAATATTTTGGGAAATTGATTCTATCGGAATTTTGGACGAGAGTGATGAATTATCTCAAAAGGATAAATTATTAATAGAAGAGTTTGAGAAAAAATTGCAATACAAAAATAATAGGTACACAACTAATCTTATTTGGAATTCAGGTTAACATGAAATTAATAATAATTTTTGCATTGCTAAAAAGCGGTTCGATAATTTGAAAGAAAAATTAAATAAAAATAAAGCAGTATGCGCTGAGTATAAGAAAGTTATCGATGAGCAGTTTCGTGAGGGAATTGTAGAAGAATCTAAAAATGGTGCGTTATTGTCTGGATACTATATGCCTCATAAGGCTGTTTTAAAACCAGATAAAGAAACTACGCGCGTGAGGATAGTTTCTGATGCGTCACCAAAGGAAAGCCATTCGAAATCTTTAAATGATGTTTTGGAATCAGGTCCAAATTTAAATCCTAATTTATTAGACGTGATACTTAAATTTCGAACATATGAAGTTGCTTTTTCTTCCGATATTGAGAAAGCATATTTAATGATAGAAATAGCAAAAGAAGATAGAAAATACTTAAAATTTCTTTGGTTTAATAATGGTGACTCTAACTCCTTTAGGGTAATGAATATGACACGTTTACCTTTTGGAATTAGGTGTAGCGCTTTTGTCTTAGCGGCCACAATTAAGGCACACATTAAAAAATATAAAGAATTTTATCCTGAGGTTTTTGAAAAGTTAAATAACTCCATGTACGTTGATGATCTTTATTCTGGGGCAGATACAGCTGAAAAGGCTTTTAACCTTTCATCCAGTGCTAACACTATACTTAAGGACGCTAGCATGAACTTACGTAAATTTAATTCAAATTCGACTGAGTTAAAAGAATTGTGGCAACAAAACGGTATGTTAGATAACCCATCTGAGCGGTCTATGTTATTGGGACTGGAATGGGACACTAATAAAGACATTATAAAAATTGATTCATTGGAATTTCAGAATGTTACAGCTAACGCTAGTTTGACCACTAAAAGATCAGTCCTGCGTGCTGCAGCAAAAATCTATGATCCGCTGGATATATAGCCCCCTTTGTAATCAGAATTAAGCTGTTAATGCAGAAAATATGGCAAAAAGGGCTAGGATGGGACGAAGAACTTCCCGAAGACCTAGATATTGAATTTAGAAACTGGTTAGTGGACGTTCAAGATTTGAAAAACATATCATTCGATAGAAAATATTTTCTGGAAGGAGCCTATCCAACAGAAGTAACTATACATATTTTTTGTGATGCTAGTGACAAAGCATATGGAGCTGTAGCGTACTTCAGATACATAAACAAAGGCGTAAAAGTGAAAACGTCTCTTATAATGTCAAAATCACGTGTTGCTCCTCTTAAGAATCTAACACTGCCTCGTTTGGAGTTGATGGGAGCAGTTATAGCAGTGAGAATCTATAAATACTTGAATAAAATATTCAATGACTATTGCTCGAATGCGTTTTTTTTGGACCGATTCTCAAATCGCTTTGAGCTGGATCAAGAGTTCGGCTAAAGAGTGGAAACCATTCGTTTCTAACCGAGTGACAGAAGTCCAAAACATATCGGATCCCAAAAATTGGAACCATTGCTCAGGTAAAGAAAACCCTGCAGATTTGTTGACGAGAGGATTGCAATTGAGGTCTTTAAAGGAAAATTCATTATGGTGGCTGGGTCCGCCTTGGTTAACCAGTTCCACAGATTGGCCTGCACAATCGAAAAAAATTTCGGCTAATGACAACATGTTAGAACGTCGGAAAAATATTCTCGTTAATGAATGCACTATTGAAAACAATGAGCCAGTAAAACTTTTAGAAAACTTTAGCAGTATGCTAAAATTACTTAGAACAATTGCATGGATTAAACGCTTTATAAGGAAAGTTAGAAAATTACCTGGAAACGATGGTCCCTTATCTGCCGATGAAATTAAAGATGCGGAAATATTCTTCATTAAGTCAGTCCAAAAACAATTTTATAAACCAGAAATTGATTTGCTTAAATTTAAGAGTGAGCTTCCAAAACAATCGAGCTTATTATCATTAGCACCGTTTCTTGATGAAAACGATTTATTAAGAATAAAGGGAAGACTGGACGAGAGTAAATATACTTATGCATAAAACCATCCAATCCTCATGCCAAAGGACTCTCGATTTACAGAACTCCTAATATTACGAGAGCACAACAAAATGCTTCATAGTGGTGTTGCAGCTACACTATGTAAATTGCGTGAGAACTACTGGATTCCCAAGGGGAGGCAAGCAGTTAAAAAGGCCATCAACAAATGCCTCGTATGTCGAAAATATGCAGTGAAGCCAGCAAAACAAATGACGGCGCAACTTCCCAGAGATCGAATCTCAGAGACCCCGGTATTTTCCGTCTCTGGAGTAGACTTCACCGGTCCTGTTTATATAAAAAATGGTGACAACACCGAAAAGGCTTACATAGCTCTATTCACGTGTGCTGTGACTCGTGCTGTTCACCTTGAACTAGTTTCAGACTTATCAACTAAAAAGTTCATATTGGCACTTAGACGTTTTCTTAGCCGAAGAGGAAACTGTCGTATATTCTACTCCGACAATGCCAAAACCTTCAAATGTGCAAATAATGAAATTCAATATTTCTTTGACATACTTAAGCACCAGGATTTTCAAAATTTTATCTCTTCAGAAGGAATAACATGGAAATTCATCGTTGAACTTGCCCCATGGTGGGGAGGTTTCTATGAGAGGCTGATGAAAAGTGTTAAAGACCCCCTAAGAAAAATTTTAGGAAAAGCTTTGCTTACTTTTGAAGAGCTTATGACTGTGCTTGTAGAGGTGGAAAATGTTCTCAACCACAGACCACTAACATACATTTATGATGATTCCTCTGAGCCTGAGCCGCTAACACCGGCCCATTTCCTGCTTGCTGGACACAAGGTAGGATACCCCTTTAACTTTAACGAACTGTTTAACGCTTCTATAACTAGGACTAGCCTAATTAAAAGAAAAACGTATCAAACAAAACTTTTGAGCCAGATTTGGGAGAAATGGAAGACTGAGTATTTACTAGCAACTAAAAGTTTGCATTCTTTCGGAACTCCTAATGCTCAAGAAGACTTGAAAGTCAATGACATTGTTTTAATTGAAGGTGTAAGTAAATCAAAGTTCCTATGGAACTTAGGACGAATTATCGAGGTCAATAGAGGTCGTGATGGACTAGTCAGGTCTTGTGTCGTCAAGACCAAAAAGGGAAATTTAAGACGACCTATTCAACTTATATATCCTTTTGAAATTGCTTATTAATAAAATAATTTTGTAAATAAATATTTTGTAAATATAACAATATTTAATTTTAGTATTGTGTTTATGTAAATAACATTAATAACTTATTCTTTTACTGTATTATAACTGTAATATATTTAGTTATACTGTAAATACTGATATTATTTAATTTTGCATTTATTGTGTTATTTTATGAAAGTTTCTTGCAAAAATCCTGGCCAGGTATATTTATGTTGTACATATTGGTAAGAAACATATGTTTTGTAATTATATTATGGTTTATTTAGTGCTTTATTTCAGATTTTTTTAAAGGTAAAACTTTTAAAATCTATTGTTTTGAATAATTCCATATAGTATAATTTTGACATGTATATTGGTTTCAATAATTATTGGTAAAATTAGATTAAAAATATAGTGTGATAATTTTGGCAATTATCAGGTGCACCTGACGACACTCCCCATGACTCCCCACCTGACGACACTCCCCATTTTCGACACTCCCCATGGGGAGTGTCGAAAATGTGAAATAAAAGGCAGGTGTCGCTGCTAATTCGATAACCCTTTGAAGTGAAATGAAGAGAACACTTCAGTGTTTGTTGTATGATTGAACCACCGATCCGATGTAACGATTTTGTGTAATGTTCGCTTCAAAAAGAAGCTATGAAGGAGAGATCCTTATAATATCTTGGAATACTCATGACGAAGTAAATGCGAATAAAATATGTTGTTAAGTTCAAGAAGCCACTATATCATTTTAGAAGTAACACATCTTACGTAAAAATATCTACACCCGGCATAAATTGGAACGAAGCCAACTGGGTTTCTAAAGTATGTACGTACGTATGTACGTAACGCGATAACTCTTGATAGAAATATCCGATTTGCTTCAAATTTTTTTTCTATGTTCATTCTGATAAGGCGCTTGCTTCCCTGATTAGTTTTTGGGATTCGTTGGTTAAGGATAAAGGGGGAAAAGGGGCGCTAGTCCACCCCCCTTAATTTAGATAGATGAGTTTTTCATGCAGAAATATTCGATTTGCTCCAAATTTGGTATACCGGTTTATTATGTTAAGGAGCTTCCCTGATTAGATTTCGAAGCTCATTACTTAAGTATAAAGGAGGAAAGGGGGTCCACCCACCCTTAATTTAGATAAATGGGTTTTCCATATAGAATTATTCGATTTGCTCCAAATTTGGTACACCAGTTTATTATGTTAAGGAGCTGCCTTGATTAGATTTGGAGGTTCATTAGCTGCATATGAAGGGAGGAAAGGGGGCAACACCCCCTTAATTTAGATAAATAGGTTTTTCATGCAGAAATTATGCGATCTGCTATAAATTTGGCATACCGGTTAATTATGTTAAGTAGCTTCCCTGATTAGATTTGGAAGATCATTATTATGTATAATGGGGGGGAAGGGGGGCGACCCCCCTTATTTTAGATAAATGGGTTTTTCATGCAGAAATATGCGATTTGCTCCAAATTTGGTATACCGGTTAATTATATTAAGCAGCTTCCCTGATTAGATTTTAAAGATAACTATGATGTATAAAAAGGGGGGAAAGGGGGCTACCCCCCTTAATTAAGATAAATGCGCTTTTCATTTAGTATTATTCGGTTTGCTCGAAATTGGGTATACCGGTTTATTATGTTATGGAGATGCCTTGACCATATTTGTAGGTTCATTAGTTAAGTATAAAGGGAGTAAAGGGAGGCTAGACACCCCCCCCCTTTAATTTAGATAAATGGTTTTTTATATAGAGTTATTCGATTTGCCCCAAATTTCGTATACCGGTTTATTGTGTTAAGGAGCTGCCTTGGTTAGATTTGGAAATTTATTGGTTAAGTATAAAGGAGGGACGGGGGCTAGTCTCCCCTTAATTTAGATAAATGGGTTTTTCATACAGAATTATTCGATTTGCTTGAAATTTGATATACCAATTTATTCCGATATGGCTTCCTTCATTTGATTTGGAGGTTCATTAGTTAAGTATAAAACGGGGAAAGGGGAGCAAGTGTCCCCTTCCCTTAATTTAGATAAATGGGTTTTCATGCCGAATTATCTAATTTTTTTTTTTCTATGTTCATTCTGATAAGAAGCTTTTCTGATTTGATTTGAAGGTTCATTGGTTCAGCATAAAGGGAGAAATGGGGCAGCTTATACCCCCTTAATTTAGCGAAATGTTTTTTTCATGCAGAATTATCTGATTTGCTTCAAATTTGGTATATCAGTTTATTATGTTAAGGAGCTTCCCTGGTTAGATTTGGAGGTTCTTTGGTTAAGTATAAAGGGGGGAAATGGAGCTAATCCCTTCATTTATTTTTCGAGGGGCATTATTCTTTGAAATAAGAGTATAATATACAATTAGTGAGAATAGCCTGTGAGCTCAATGCCATCAGTTTAACTGGGCAATTTTTTTTTTAGCTCAAACGCTACAAAGCCTGAGAGCTTATGTGCCTGCCGGTTCTGTATGTACGTGTGTATGTACGTACGTATGTACGTAACGCGATAACTCTTGATAGAAATATCCGATTTGACTGTAAAAAATTTTTCTAGTTCATTCTGATAAGGGGCTTCCCTGATTAGTTTTTGGGATTCATTGGTTAAGAATAAAGGGCGAAAAGGGGGGATAGTCCCCCTCCCTTAATTTAGATAAATGAGTTTTTCATGCAGAAGTATTCGATTTGCTCCAAATTTGGTGTACCGGTTTATTATGCAAAGGAGCTTCCCTGATTAGATTTCGAAGCACATTACTTAAGTATAAAGGGGGAAAGGGGGGCTACCCTTTCCTTTAATTTAGATAAATGGGTTTTTCATTTGGGTTTAGCTCAATCAGTGTTGAATCCAGACCTTTACCTCCGGGGGGGAAATTTTGATCCCTGGGGGGGACACTAGTATTCCAACATGAAATTTTCTCTGATTTCATTAATATACCAAAACCTGCTAAAGCGGAATCTCCGAGGATCAGAAAAAGTTTCTGTCTTAACAAGTATCCCTCCAGTCGGGATTTTGAAAATCTTCTGTTTCCATAGATTATGCTATATATCAGTTTCTATTTTTTAATTTCAAATTTCAAATTTAAAAATCTTTTAAAAATTCTATTTAATTTAAGATACTCTTGTACTTTATTGTGCCCAAACCATTATTGAAAAGATAAAAAATAAGTGTGGCATTCTTAGGTTACTGTCACTCCTCCCGTAGCAGAAATTTCTCCAAGTGTCTGCGACAGATAATTCAGGGGCAAAAAATAATCTGCAGGTAAAATATTTTTATAAATGGAGCTTTAATTAATCAAACAATCACTTACCTGTAGCGTTTTTAGGCATTTTATAAATTTTTATTAATAATAGTCTTAACTTTTTGTATTAAGTAATAAAGAGCTAAACATAATACGAAGCAAAATAAAAGTTCGATGAAAAAGAATCTGCAAAAGAGAAAAGAAAATCTGCGACGCCCGTCTCCCGTCTCGAACTTTCTGCTACCGGGGTCACTCCTAAATATAACTTATATAAGTTATGGTCATTTGTTTTTTATTTAATCTCATTATATCCTACAGTTTAACTTGCCATACAGGATTTGAATATCCCATTTCATAAAAGTTTTAAATCAACATTGCTACAATTTACCTCTGAAATATTTCTATTAATATACAGTTATTCATGAAACAGGACCGAAAAATGGCAATAAATCACAATTAAATAATAAACTTTGTTACAAGAATAACAAACAGAGTTTACAAATAATACAATAACATTTTTTTATTATTTGATATTTACTTATTATTTAATAATAATGCTTTCAGACACAGACGCGGACAGTATTAAATGGAATAGGGAGATTTTTCTCCCTTTTTTCGTGGGGGGAGAATATAGTTGGGCAACGCCCTACTATGTTAAAACCTTTTACTGTAGATGAAAT
This sequence comes from Maratus speciosus, assembly GCA_963932465.1. NCBI lineage: Eukaryota > Metazoa > Arthropoda > Arachnida > Araneae > Salticidae > Maratus > Maratus speciosus. Next base: position 198,634,119 of record OZ010798.1, on the reverse strand, counting down.
TTATATATTTTTTTCTCTTAATTTTTTAATTATTTTGTAACGTCCGCAATATTTTCAAACTTATGAAAGATAAAAGTTATGTAACATTTCAAAATTTAAAATTGAAACCCCATTTGTATACTTCTATCTGCGTCTATGTTTAAGTATAACTTCTTAATATTAATGAAAACAAATCTTCCGTAACATTCATGTCCACTAAAGAAATAGAGATTTCACTCTTTTTTTAAATACTTTAATTTTATAAAATATTAATAGTAATTTAAATAAATAATACCATATAATGTGTATGTACTAAATAGTAATTATAATATTCTATATGTAAAACCATCAAATCTACCTTGTGTATAAAACTAATCCTTACTTCTTATAAAGCACTGTTTTTGATAAATTGCATAAGTTCAGTATTAAATTTGTAATTGCTCACCTTTAAACTAAGCGAATGCGTCTTGGTTTCGAAGATGCATAATGTGTGATCACTGCATCGATGAATTCATCTGTTGACTCCTCATCACCTTCGATAGATACTTTAATACACGATTGTAAAGTATCCTGCCCCATGCGATTTCTGAGTTTTGTCATAATTCTATTCATTGTGCTAAATGACCTTTCTACACTCGCTGTTGAAATTGGTACACACAATACACACTCGGCAAGTTTTTTCAAAACATATGACATATTTCTTTTTTTTAAAGCATCATCTATAGCTAAAAATATTGATTCAGCATCAGTTCTTTCTAAGTATATTATGCACAAAAGTCTTTCTCTTACTTCGCAAACTGGATCATGGACGACGTGCCGCACCATTAGTGATAATTCACTTTGATTGTTTATGTTCGTCGACTCATCTCCCATTATAGAATAATACTTACCATTAAGTATTTTGTCATCTGCTTTGTCTAAGATTGTGCCTATTGAGCTTAATATTTCAGAAGCAGTTGATTTACTTATGTAAGTCGATCTTTCACTTTGAGACTTAACCCAGTCGCGAAGAGTTTCATTTTCTCTCATTAAAATTCTTTGAACTAAGGGTTCATATTTTGTAGTATGGGGTATCTCCTCTTTAGCTAAAAAATACACACTCCTAATTAATGAAGATAAAGCTTGTCTATTTTTATCCCTTTCGTCTTCGCTGTATTGGATTATTTGTGTGTGTATAGGAGCATTTAAATTCTGTAATCTTTCATTTTCCATAAAAACAGATTTGCAATGTTTGTCTGATTTTGAGTGTTTTTCAAGTTTTCCTGTACTGCCAGTCGCTTTCCTAAAATTTGTGAAGGGCACTGATATGAATACTCCACTTGTTTTTTGGAATACCTCTACATCATTTTTTAAATGCTTTTCACACAGCTTGCAAAATGCACCACCACGAGTTCGATCAAAATACAGCCATTCATATTTATCTTCCCACTGTTTCTGATATTTGAACTTGCGTCCAACATTTTTATCTTCTGGTTGAGGTTGTCCACTAACAGTACTACACGAAGGTATCGAGGGTGGAACTATCGCATAGCAGGTTTCACTTTCATTCAAAGTTAGTTGAGAATTATTATTTTGATTTTCAACAGATGACTGTACTAAAGGTTCTTCACTACGTCTTCTTTTTTTAATTTGGATATAAGAAAATAATTTCGACTGTTTTGACATAATTCAATATCAAAAATAATTCCTATCGAATATTCAATTTAAGCTGTAATTTTTATCTGTAACAATCAAGACAGAAAAGCGCAATAGATTAACCAGACACAGTGTCGTCTAGAACTAGCGTCACCTAATTGCTTATTGGTGGTAGTCTTTGAAAATGAAATTCCCCTAGCATTCTACAATAAAATAAGAAAAATAAATTATTTTATGTTAGCGAACAAGTAAATACCGGATGTAATTTATGAAGTTTGCATAGAAATATTTAGACATTTTCAGTAACTAAATCTTTTTAAAACTATTAAGTATGAAAACATTTCTGTGCCTTTAATTCAGTTGTCCATACCCGCTCAAAATCTATTATAATAATGTTTTTGACAGCATAATCAATTTATCATTCGATAAATGAATTTGGTTTTTCCAAGAGAAAATTACAATTAGATAAAGCAGTTATTTGTGTAATACGGGATAAACAAATGGATTATTACTGAAAGGATTAACTTTCAAGATATTTTATGAGTGAACGGAATAATAACAATATATCATATTTTAATTAAGAAACGCACAAATTTAGAATTTCACAATAAGGAAGTAATAATATTTATTTTATGGGCTAGTACTTTGTAACAGAAAAAGTTTTATTTATGATACATGAAATTAATATTATAACCTCAAAAATATAATGAATAAATATTTCACTGGATAGGAAAAGCTTATTTAGATAAATTATTAGCGTGATATGATACATTCAATGAATTATTATGTTTATTGTTAAGATTGAATAATGGATATTAAGCGACAAAAATACATTTTATGGTATAATTTAAATACATTTTAGAGAAATTGAGAGTCTAATTAAAAATATCTAAATAATTTAATAATTGATGCAATTAGAGTAAGTAAGCCAAAAATATGTGATTTGACATCACACCTGTCAATAATGGAATCTTCTCCTAACCAGAAAACTTTTACGGTCCCAATGAAAGCAATTGTAGTATATTAAACCGCAAATATAAAATTGAAAGGGGTGGAAGAAAAATTCCGTTACAGACATTTTTCCGTCTTAGAAAGTATCACGTAGTGCACTATTTTTGCTGGAACCGTATTTTTTTTGTTTTTGTTGTTGTTTAAGAGAGGATTCCGCATTCCGCTATAGACAGGTTCTGTTTCCCAGACTTTACCGCATTTAATTTTTTCGAAAATGTTAATGAAATAAATTTATACCAGTTATTTTATAATTTTACAAAAAAAAAAAAAATTGGAATTAGTATTTAACAACAATTTCCTACAGTTTAATCTCGTATATGGCACCAAAACTAAAATTTAAGTTTTACTACCGGTATGCTTTAAATAAATATTATGCAAGTATTAGCGGTATGCTAATTAATAATTATGTAATTTGTTTCTTCTTCTTCTTCTTTAAAATCTTATAACTGCTATTGTACACAAAAATATGACACGCACCTATTGTGCAAAAAGTTAGCTGAAAGGTTAAATATTAATAAACAGAATAAACATTAATTTCGTAATTTTTTTAAAATTTGTTCGATTTTTCGAATAGCTTGTAAGACTTACTTATACAAAGCTGTTATATGTCGTAAAAACTGAACCTATCTGTAACGGAATAATACCTTAGAAGGAACATTTCCTTGTAATTGACGACAAAAATGCTATGCAAATATATCTGTTAAGACAGAATTTTTTAACGGTATCTTACGATTCCATCTTAACAGGTTTTTCGGGAGGATTCGAAGGAAAATATCACTACTAGGAAAAATAAGGAGAAAGTCAAAAATTTCCTCCGGGGGGGACATTTTTGAATCCCGGGGGGGACATTCCCCCCGGGCCACCCCCTGAAATCAACACTGAGCTCAATGCTATCAGTTTAACTGGGCAATATCCTTTTTATTTTTTATTTACTTGTATTGATGACTTTTAAATTGTGTTTAATTGTTTGTTCCTATCTATAAGCACTGTTTTGGAGAGGCTTATAGATGTCTATGATGCTTCGAATTGCAGCAAAGCTATAGATCCTATCCTCCAGGTTGTGTAATATTTAACCGGTACTTCTGACTGTAAAATAGTCAATGAAACATCATCTTCATTTTGAAAGACCTATCCAATGATATACCACACAATAGGGTGCGTAAAAAAAATTTCGTGTCTACCACCATTTTGTATTTTACGGCTGCCATTTTGAATTTATAAAAACAAAACCTAGCCTATGACGAATCGATAGAGACCTCATTCATTAAAATCCATACAGCCGTTGGGATGTTTCGAGGGTATAAATAAATCCACATACCCAGATACGCGTCAAACACATAACCCTTCTTGGCAGTCGGGTAAAAAGGTTGAATTCAGCATGTATGAGCAACATAAAATATCAATATTTTGAAATACTTCTTTCAATTTTGTCATTTGTTCAAATTATTAATATTTTATTTTGTGCATACAAGCCATGAAAGGTATTTTTATGAAACATATATACATAGGTTAATATTTTGAAAAAATATATTAAATAGAATTTTGAAATGGAATTAATTTAATATCAAATTTGAGGTCCCTTGTTTCTCAATTTAGGTCCCCTACAAAATTTTCTAAGGGAAGCACGTGCTTCTCGTGCCTATTAGGTAATCAGGGCTTGGGTATCATTGTGCAATATTTCTTTCAAAGGCGCCAAAAAAAAAAAAAAAAAAAATCTTGCCAGCTGGGCCTACAGGCGGAGGAAGATTTCGAAATTAAGTACTAAATTCTCCAACAAAACTTAAATCAAGATTAGAGATAAACTCAGTTTCTTCACTAAGAATGAGCTCTATGGAACTAAAGTTTTGTGAAAATTCTAATATACACGAATACGCACACGCATGTATACGGAATAGGTTTAAAAGGGGATAAAGCAAATTCAGAGTGTCTCAAAGTGTTAAAAAATGTTAATATTTCCATAGTCGGGTTTTTATCATGTTTTAATACGTTTCTTCAAACTCACATGACGTTACATATTTACCTGCTGAGGTCCATTATATTTCCAATATGACGCAATATTTATTTATTTTTTTTTTTATTCGTCAAACTCTTTATTTTATTTTCAGTTATCATGCGGAAATCTTGCTCTAGGAAACTTATGACGTAATATTAATATTTTTTTTTTCAATTCGTCAAACTACTTATTTAATTTAATTTTTCACGTGAAAATCTTGCAATAGAAAAGTAATAAGCTAATGTCAAGATAGCTAATGTCATAGTTGATGTAACCCTCTCAAGGAAAGATACATGTAGAAACAAATGTAACGCTGTACATGTATTACATCTTTCAAAGTTGATGAAGGAAATTATTTATAATTTCCTTCAATAGCTCATAAAACCAACATACTGTTACATGTGCATGAGCATGTTACCGGAATAGTATTTTTTATGGAATAAACAAATGTACATAATTATTTATTAAATGTCAATTTGATTTTTTTTAGTAAAATAATTAAGAATCTTGGTTAAAATTTGTTAATTAAAAAACTATAACTTTATCAATTAATTTAATTAAAAAAGCGAAATTAATAAATATTATTACTTTTTAAATCCCTTCTCTCTATCATGTGAATACATGTGGAGAAAAGGTTCTATGAAAGACTTTAACCTCGCAGTTCAAACTAGCTCCCTGCGTTAGAGCATCTGAAAGTCCCGAACAGATTGGTCGGAATATAAATATAATTCTGAATTTCTATGTATGGCATCTATTTTCAAGAGAGATCGACCAAATATTCGGTTTCGTTTTCGTTTTCGACCCAAAATTTGAGTTTCGCCGAAAATTCGTTTTCTGTGAAAATGCTGTGGAAAATTCGGCCGAATCGAAACTTGGCCGAAATTATTTGCATACCAAAAATCTCATTTCTGTCTTCGTAAATTTTCAACATTACTCATTGATTTCAGCTGTATCGGCTCAAGTGTGACGCTTTTTATTTATTGCTATGAACTTCACTGTTTATAATTATCAGTCATAACTGACTCAAGACTTGAGTGTAAATTATAAAGCGAGTAATGCATATAGGACTAAACTTTGAAAACGTTTTTCACGTGTTCATTAAAAACTACAGATTTAATAGTAATAGAAATTTTTTAGTTTGAAACCGCAGAAGTGTTCCGAATACTCTTTGAGCAAGTTCTAGTGTAACAGATGATCATTTACATAAATCATCATAAAAGATAAATCGAGGTATGTCTACCTAAAGCATTTTTTTTAATTAGATGAAATTCGCATAATTAGAAAATCATTCAGTGTCGTTGGTGAATTAATTACATTTTATTTTATATGAAAAGATAAAGTTTTGGTCAGAGGTAGAGAGAACCAGCTTGGGCCACACGTATAATGAATTAATAATTATGTATATTTAATAAACAAGTATAATTAATTAATAATTTTGTATATTTAATAAACAAGTATAATGAATTAATAATTATGTATATTTAATAAACAAGTATAATTAATTAATAATTATGTATATTTAATAAACAAGTATAATTAATTAATAATTATGTATATTTAATAAATACGTGTAATTGGTGATTAATTATGTTTCTTATTTTAATATTTATGTTTATAATTATGTTATTAATTAAATATGTTTGTATTAATTATGTAGTTTAAAAAGTTTTTTTGGGTTATTTTCGTTTTCGAACGAAAATAGGAACACTGCCGAAATTCGGTTTCGGTCTTAAAACCTGCTGCCGTCGATACTTAATTTTCGAATGGTCAAAACGTTTTTTTTTCCTCAAGTTTATTTCAAAAGTAATAAATAATATGAACTTATGAACGTCTATCACCGTTTTAAATTCGACCTCAAAAAATCTCGTCTGAAAAAAAAAAAACACAAAACCGCAAGTGATATATTATGCAATATAAATCTTTTGAACTTTGTTTGAGATTGAGCCAAATGTAGACATCTGGATTTAAAATGAACATAAAAAAGTATACCATGTAAGAATATTTCAGTTTCTTTGTACAATTTTATTTTTCTATTATAAGTCTAAACTTAATATCATTTTTCCAGTGCGGATTTCCCAATGCTATAAAAATAAAAAGTTTGTCAGGGCAAAAACGAAAGACCTGGTAACCCTCTGTTTACTTTTTTTTTTTTTTTATCCTGGCAAACCTGACGCAACTTGCGCAATGCAAACGATAATCCAGAACCAGAACTTTTGTTGTAGTACCGAGTTTGCTTTAATATTTTAATATTTTTTCACTGGAAAATGGCCACAACATGTGTCTGGAAAAGAGAAGGTAAGTTTCTTCAGATGATGATTTAAATTTATATTCGATGTTTTCGAACACTGAATTTATATTATACAATGATATTCTATCTACCTATGTCCATTGCAAATTCATTGTTGTCGATTTCTCGTCGGCAAAATAGGCGTAGTTCTACCACCAGTTTTAAAAAGTTTTTTTGTCCTTTTCAATCACTATGATTCATTAAGACAAAAATAACGATTTAAAATTAGTGGTAGAAATTTACCTGATTTGCCCCTTTAGAGTCGGCGCCTATGTAGGGTAGGTGTGCCAGTAATGGACATTCTTAAGAAATTTCTTTAAAAATTGTTTTTTAATTAATAGTTATAAATATTATATTCCAGTTTTTTCAATATTATATTAACCTATCAACAATATTTAAACATTTTCATAGTCTCATTTCCCAATATTAATCGAAATTTAATTGTTAGTAACAGAAATATATCAAAACACCTAAAATGCCAGTAATGGACACCCTTTGTTCCAGTAATGGACACCCTCTGTTCCAGTAATGGACACCCCCATAAAAAGTAACAAATATAATTGGTTTTATGACTGTATTTAAATCCAGAATTTAATGAAAGCATGCTAATGAAACAAAAAAGTTATTTTCAAATAAATTTGACAATTAGGATACCAGTAATTAATAAAATATTTGTGATAATCATTTGCTGTTTGCATCAATTATTGTAATTATCGGAAGACGATATTTTAATTATTTTAGATAGATAGCTTAAAATACTCAGGCAATTACAGCTGTCAAATTATTGAGACAGTGGGGGATTTAAAAGGAAATAATAATAATTTAAAAAAAAGTTTTGGAGTATTAGTGTATAGTTTCGTCTCGCTATTTTTAACAATTAAACTTTCAGAGACTATTTGATATATTACTTGTAATAAATATTACAAATTATGAAAGAAATGATACTGTGCATTGGAGATTTTAGATACTAAATGAAATAATTTCAAAATAAAACTAGAACTGATGTTTGAGGCCACTGTTCTGCAGATTTACTAGTTTCATGATTACTATACTATAACTTTCATTAATATTACAATATATATAATATATTTTTTTGTCATATCATATTAAGCGCAAACATTTAAGACAGAAAATAGATTTTTAACAACTTCTGTAACTTAATTGTTTTTATTTAAACGGGGAAGGATTAAGCCCCATGAGCCCCTCTTTGACTGCGCTCCTTAAACAATATTTTCAGCTTCCTGACTGGTTTGATTGCCATATTATAAAATACGCAAGGCAGAGTTGTATACATTAAAAAAGAGACAATAAAATATTGAAATTTTATTCATCACATACAATAACTTAAAAATAGCTATTTATAAAAGTTTTGGTGTTATTACATTTTGGTAAATGTAATTTAAATATTAAATTTGATTATTTAGGTTTTCAAAATATATTATGCATTGTAAACATTACTTAAATTACATTTTTAGCAATGTCTACATGGGGTGTCCATTACTGGAAAATGGCTAATTCAGCATTTCAGTAATGGACACCCCTCTTAAAATCTTAAAAATAAATGAAATTTTATAAATGACTATTGGTATATAAGATTCAAAGTTTTCTATTACTACCAAAATAACAAAACAAAAAAACAACCGATAACAAAACAAAAAGCTGCAAATTTTGCAAGAAAATAAAGAATATATAAATTTATTAAATGAAGCCAGCTCTTAGCATGTTCGTTAAGATTTTCACCGAAAAAACAGTGGAACTTCCAAATATTATTTTCTGCTTCCTGATTGGTTTGATTAAGAGTGTCAACAATAATGCAAGATTATAAAATATGCAAAAGGAAGTTGTGAAAAAAAAATAATAAAAGCTAAATTTTGATTGGTTATTTTTTTATAAACTAAAAACATTGAAGGGTGTCCATTACTGCCGCATGTACCCTATGTATTTCTATATGCAATACACATACAAATTACATATAATTTTCCAATAGTGCATATTGTATTATCATATTATACCATGAATTATACATTATATAATTCAATGTATGGATTACATTCGATAGATAATAATTTACATTCAAATCTTGTTCAGTGTTGCTGCAATTATTTCCCGCTAAGTTTTGTTAAGAACACTTTTTTATTTTAATAGAGTTAGGGATAATAAAATAGGGATATTGTATATCAGATAACTTAAAGTAAATATTATTAATTATGTTGTTCTATTTGTATAATTATGCATTCAAATTAAATTTTAATAAATAAGCTCTTGTTCTCACATTTGAAACTCCGAAATTGCTTAATTCAGTGATCGTCTACACATACAGTCGTGGAGGAAAAAAAGTAAACACCCCTAACTAACTCTGCAACTAATTATAATAGAAGAAAGTTACTGGTACCAAACGATTTGAAATACACCCTACTTTTAAATGATGTCTATAAAATTAGCTTAGGGGGCCATCTACAAATAAAAAACCAGACCAAACTTTGTTTTATTAATTGCAACACCCAATTTTGACACGATATTTTAAATCTTCGGTTCAAACTATGCCTAGAATATAAATTTGAAGTGATTTGGATGATAAGTTTTTGAATTATAAACATTGAAAATTTAGGGCTTCTAATGTTAAATTACATTTTCATACTTTTATTAATATCTCCTGAAATTATTATCCTAATGTGATAATTTTGTGTGCGGTTTTATAACACTAAAAAGCCCAAACATAAATACAGTCGGATCTCGTTATCTCGACATCCGGTTCTCACGTCACGCCAGTTTTTCAAAGTCCCGATTTTCTGTACACGATTTTAATGTAAATAAACTCCGGATTTTACGTCGTTGAATAATTTTCAACTCCGGATATCCCGACGGTTTAGGAAAATTGTCCATTTTTCTTAATCCATTTTATAAGCACGGAAATTAAGTGGTAAGAAATGTCTTAGTGAAACTTTTCTCATAAGTGTCTAAAATGACCATTGGGATAAATGAGAAATTTTACTTCAATCCTTTATCTGAATAAATAAATCCACACACTATGAATGACCCACTTAAGCTCAGATAGACGCATCAGTCTACTCGCCGTTTTCTTCTTCTGATAAGGCGGCGCTTTCTTGTGGTTACACGGCGTTTTGCATCCGATTAAAATCGAAGCATTGCATTGCATTGCATTGAAGTAGATCAGAAATTATCTAACATCCATTTTTGAAACAACGAATACTTATTACAGTTAGTTCATTGTATAATGTTGGAAAAAAAAAGTAGGAAGCACATCTAGGGATAAGCAAGCCTTAATTCATCAATATTTCATGCAACAACAACAAAAAAAAAAAGGCATCATAAATCGGATTTTTATTTTTTCAATTTTGTTTTTGTGTTTATTTTGTTTAATAATAATGTTTTATTGCTTAAAACTGCAAGAACAGTTATGAATTTAAAACTGTCTTAAATTAATTAAAATTACAGCCTTTTATAAACATATTTTTCTCTAACTCCGGTTACCACGACACTCCGCTTATGACGACACTTTTTTCTGGTCATTAGTGTGTCGGGATAACGGGGTTCGGCTGTACATTGATTTATATTTTTTATGTCCAGCTTTATGCGAATTCTCAATTTCAAATTTTTCTTCAAAGTAGTTTTTGAATTATGATTAGCAAACGTTAAAATGATGGTTTAAGGTCTTTGATATGCAATAAAGCATAACTTGAAAAATATATATATATATATTTTACTCATTTATTTGAAACATTTGGGCTTGGAATAGTCGAACCATATTAAGTGAGGGAAATGGTCATATTGGTAAGAAATAACACATTAATAGACACATGCCGGTTTGCCTTTTTAACAATTTTGTTTATTTTAAAAAATATGGTTCAAATGGTGAACGCACTGCATTTCGATGTTCAACTCAAAGTACTGTTTGAAAAAAAAATAACTGCATATTTAATTAAAATTTTTTTAAAGTTTATAAAAATTTGAATTTTTTAAAATCCCTACTACTTTTTTAAAAATTCATATTTTAGCCCATTTTTACTTTCTTCTATCTTTACAAGAAGAAAGTATTGGATTCGTGAAAATTTTCGGTTTTCGACGGATTTACACGTTTTAGGGGGCAATGATTCCGAAAAACATGTTTTTACAAAATGTCTGTCTGTCTGTATGTGACACAAATTTTGTTGGCACTCTTTCTCACGAACTAATGCACAGAATTTAATATTTATATTCAGTTAGTCCCTGATAAAAATTGCTGCTTATTAGTATTTGGTGTAAATCACTCAACAGGTGGCGCTGCTATGCAGCATTTTTCACGAATTCCGCAATAGCTCAATCTCCAGAACTAATGCACGGATTGTCATCAAACTTCATATTCAGTTAGTCCATGACATGAATTGAAGCTTTGTACATTTTGGAGTAAATCGCTCAACAGGTGGCGCTGCTATACTGCATTTTTTACGATTTCTGCAATAGCTCTACCTCAATAACTAAAGCTTGGATTTTCAACAAACTTCAGATTCAGGTATACTTTGATATGAATTAGTACTGTTTATGTTTTGGTGCAAATCGCTCAACAGGTGGCGCTGCTATGCTGCATTTTTCAGAATTTCTACTATAGCTGTATCTCAAGAACTAATGCACGAATTTTCAACAAACTTCAGAATCAGTCCTTGACTTGGCATTTTATACATTTTGGTATAAATCGCTCAACAAGTGCTGGTATGCTTTTTTTTTTTTTTTTTTTTGCTATTTTCGCATTAGCTCTATCTCAAGAACTAATACTTGGATTTTCAACCATCTTCAGATTCAGGTATAACTTGATATGAATTAGTGATGTTTATGGTGTGGTGCAAATCGCTCAACAGGTGGCGCCAGGGACCCGGAGCTGTGTTTTCCCTGGAGCTGGAGCTCTAAATTTTCCCCAGCTCCAGGGCTCCTTTAGTTTTTAATATTCTTTGAAATCTTTTTTTTTCCAGTTTAAATTTCTAGGCTTAAAATATTTTAATTACATCATTATTCAGTATTTTAATTATATCATTTTTTAGGTTTTTATTATTATTATTAGAGAAGGAAACCTTCTCAAAACATGGTAATACTACTTTACTTCTACTTTCTACTTGAACTAAGTGACAACACTATTCGAAAACCAATATGGCCGCCTGTTGTTTACATGTGTAGTTGTACAACTTTGGCTGTTTGAAAAGTGTAGAAGAAATTTAAGATTTTTGTGTTTAAAATTCCACCAAACTTTCTATTTTAAAAGCAAATGCTAAAAGATGTCATACTTTCTGAACAAGCATTTGAAGTTTGATGAGAAGAAAAATGCATTTTGTCAGATCTTTAATGAAGGTAGAAAGTATTTGTGAGCAAAAAATTAAACGTGTAAATTAAAATCTGCAACTCAAAAGCACGAAGTCGGAGCCGAGTTGGAGCCGGAGCCGGAGCTGAAGCCACAGTATTTTCTCTAGGAGCGGAGCTGGAGCTGGAGCATCAAAAATTGTTCAGCTCCGGGTCACTGGGTGGCGCTGCTATGCTGCATTTTTCAGAATTTCCACTATAGCTCTATCTCAAGAACTAATGCATGAATTTTCATCGAACATCAGATCCAGGTATATCTTGATATCAATTAGTGCTGTTTATGTTTTGGTGTAAATCACTCAACAGGTGGCGCTAACGCTGCTGTGCTACATTTTTCCGAATTTCCGCTTTACTGTATCTCAAGAACTAATGCACGAATTTTCATGAAACTTCAAAATTCATATATACTTTGATATGAATTGGTGCTAAATTGACGTAATTTCTTGTACTATTTAAATGATTTAAATGTTGTGATTTATATAGAAAAAAGTTTTGTGATGGCCACAACATACTAGTTCTTTTAAGATTTTCAAATGTGTATTACACAAGACTGCGCGTGGATTTTCAGATATATAAAATATTACATTTAATATAATTTTTTTACTGATATAGTGCAAAACGATGAAATCTTTATATACAGTAGAACCCCGCTAATCCGAACTAATTGGGACCGGCGCCTGTTCGGATTACAAAAAATTCGGACTACCCGAAATTCCGATAAAAATGGAAAAGAAAAGATATGTGCTAAAAAATTGTAAGTTATAAATATTCAGTTGTACTGTAAACATTCTCTAATCTGGCATCCTAAGGTCCGGCGTTCTAGATAATCCGGCTCAACTTTCGGAAAAAATAGTATACCTTGTTAAATTACTCCTGATGTTTATAATAATCCAATGGAACTTCAGGATGAAGAATTACGTAACAACCCATTACGTAGGTTCAAATTGCGGATCTATAAACAGCTCAGTTAACACGTCGACGAGGGGGGAAGAAAAACATTTCTGCAGCTAATTTGCGAAATCAGATTGTTATCAACTGAATTAAATGCTTTTAGCATTTTAGAAATGAATTCTATAATGACTGGCAAACAAATTGATATTCGACATTTTTTTTAGGATGGCTTCTACTTATACGAGTAAGCCTATAAATGGTCGTTTTCATTTTTTATTCGTGTACATATGTTGAACTTTTACATTATTGAGTATTTTTTTTATTCTATTCAAGCTGTTTAAAGAATAAAAAACATGCTTTACTGCCCTTTTTCGTTTAATTCTAACTTCTCCACGTTTTTCCTGACATTCATCCTGTAAATAAAATCGTTCGGATTAACCGGAAATACGGATTAGCATGGTTCTACTGTACTTTTATTTTATATTTAATTACAAAAAACCTGAAGGTTCATTCCATGCGCAAATTTCTCACATATATAATAAAGAACCTGCACAAAAAAGTTTAAATCTCTATCTCAAATACAAAAAAAGCCTTAGCATTTTTAAAACATGAAAGTGAAGAAAATATGAACACGGAGAAAAAGCCATTTAAAGTTTTAATTTGCGTGGGTAATTGCGCTGAGTGTATTAACAAAATTTACATTATCTCGCGATATAATTACCGTATGGGTAAAAAACAGGTGTCAAAATATTGACAAATGAACAGGCTGTCATTTAATATTAAAAAAGAAAAATCGATTTTTTGACCAATTTTAGGGTAAACTGTCCCCACTGTGACATAGTCATCCTGTAGCATTTGAACAATCGAGTACCGAACTTCAATTTGAATACAGCCCCTAAAATAGGCTCATTTTAAAATAATTAATTGCTCGGAAACTAATCGCATGAATTTTATGAAAATTTTGATTTAGGCTAATGGAAGGGTGTAGGGTAGAATTTATTTATGTTTTCAAACTTGGGTATTGCTATTGAAAAAGACAATGTTGGGGTTATTTTTTATATGTAGATGACCCCTTAAGGAAATTTTATATACAACATTTAAAAATAGACTCTATTTCCAATCGTTTGGTACCAGTAACTTTCTTCTACAATAATTTGTTGCAGAGTTAGTAGGGGGGTATTTACTTTTTCTTTTTCCAGGACTGTACGTTGACAGACATGGGCATTAGGTTGAGGCAATTTGAAATATTGAGCTCCTTCCTTTGCTAGCGAATACTAAGTATCTTTTTCTTTTTATGTCACAATTTACTTCCGTAGCTAAATTTTAGCATCTGGGATAATTTGCCCCCCATTAGAGCCTGCATCGTGTATCGTGTTGTTTAACCCTATTTTCGAATAGGAATGCACCGAATATTCGGTATTCAGCCATACTACCGAATATTCGGTTTGGCTGAATATCGAAGTACTCGGCCAGACCGAATACTTAAAAGACACTTTTAAAAAATATTTTTTTAAACTTTAAAATAACTTCTATTTTTAACTGTCAATTAATAAAGATATTTAGAATAATTAGAAATAGAATTATTTAAATAAAAGAGAATGATTTTACATTTTTTATTTGCTATTTGAAAAGTATAACGTAAGAAAATTAACAAATAATAACAATTTTAATCTCTACCTGACAAATAAACAGTCTATGACTGTGAAATTTTTCTTCCATTTACTGCAAAATTTCATTTTGATTTAAAATATTTGTTTTAGAATATAAGAAATTTTTATTCATTTGTTATAATTCAGAGAGGAATCCATGAAATTAAAAAATTTTATCAATTAAAGAAGCTCCAGTGGTGTAGTCGTAAAAAAAACAGAGGGTTTACCCTAGTGTATATAATATATAAGCTTTCTTGAGAAACAGAGGGTATACGGCGTATACCCTCCACTACATCCCTGTGTAAAACTATCCTCTTCTTAAATAATAATTCAAACCATAAATTTTTTTAGTGTAAAATTTACTTGTAAAAAGATCTTGTTTATCAATATGGAAGTATGTGTAATAAATATTATGTAAAATTGTTTTAAAATTCAACTTTTTAATACTTTCAAACTCTGAAATTTAAAAGTATTCCGCAAGCGGAGTATTCGGTATTCGGCCGAATAGTTACTATTCGGTATTCGGCTTGATAGTCACTATTCGGCTAACCTGTTGGCCGAATACTCGGTATTCGGCCAAAATCTCTATTCGGTGCATCCCTATTTTCAACTTTCCTAACTGAACTAAATTTTAACATAATATGTAATATTACAAATCTGTAGTTCAGATACAGGGCTTCATAAAAGAATGCTAATATTTTCCGACTATTTACCATGAGGATAATTGCTGAATCAGACTTTCCAAACTTCACTTTTTCCAAATTGTTTAGTTAAACATGACCTTTCACTTTATTAAAACTTTTTTACAGTATTCTGAATGCGTTGGATAGTTTTCCATAATCTATGCTTGGCGCATGATTGTTTTTTCTTGTTTTAGTTTAAGGTAGAATTTCATTATAATCACTTTCCGTTTTCACGGCTTTTACTTTATTCACGCACTGTGAAAAACAATTCTGTGAAATTACAGAGAATCTATTGGTAGTCATTAATTGAGGTCTTACGTGAAATTACAGAGATTCTGTTAAAAAACAGTGAAATTTTTCGGTAAATTTACAATAGACTCTAAATTTACATCTATAAAAATACACCAAGACTGTAAATTTATTTACTTTATTTATTTTTAATGATAATAATTAAATTTTCGAAATTTTTAAACTTCGAAGATTTGTCATTTTTCGAATGAAAAAACTGTTATACTAATTAATTTTGAACTTATGTACCGAATAATTTTTGCAATATTTATTTTTACCTGCCCCGGGATTTGATCCCAAGTCCTCAGGTTTGGAGAAGATCTCCTTAATGGTAGACTGGGAGGTGGCAGCATAGACAATCACCTCATCGAGTTCACGACTGAAATTCCAGTATTAGTTAAAACCCTATTCGCATATTAAAACGCAATCGGTCTGCTAAGTGATATCTTGGTGGAAAACACGCCAAAACCCGATTTTAGAGGTTGACTCGTAGCAGGGTTCCTACGCCACTGTAAAACAGGGAATTGCCAGGGAAAATGACATGTGCTCAAAAAGTCAGGGAAAATTAAAAAAAAATTCTAAAACCTGGAAAAGTCAGGGATTTTTTTTTAAATGCACTATCATGCGTCAACATTCTTCCGAGTTCACGGTGCGTCCGCAAAAAAAATTCCGATTTTTCCCTTAAAAGGAGAATTTTTGCTATATTCACATTTTTAACATAAAGGTGTTTTAGCTATTACAAATTTGTCGCCAAATAGTCGGTGCATAAGCGAAGAAATGTTGAGCCTTGTTAAGGTGGCTAGGATGAGATATCATGAATAATTATATAAGAAAAAGAATAAAAATTATGAAGCAAGACAAAAAAGAAAAAAAAAGATAAAAGAAAGCTGTATCCTGAAGTTAAAATGTTAAAAGACTAAAAATTGAAACTTTTACACAACAAACTGCTTCCAGTGGCGTAGCTACATATTCAGCGCCCTGGAGCAAGCAAAGTTTGTGCGCCCTCTTGCCTCTCAAAAAAGTTCTGCGTAATTTTTTTTGGAAGTTACATATACACACACACACACACACACATATATATATATATATATGTGTGTGTGTGTAACTAGCTGACCCGCCCGGCGTTGCCCGGTCCCATTATAATAACGTAAACAAAAATCAAGTTTGTATGATTTTATATATTCATAAGTAATTCAAATGAACATAGTTTTAGAGATGGCCCACTGTCTTCGGCAGCGTCTAGTGTGTTCCAGACAAACCTCTTTCAAAACGAAACTGTGGCCTGGGTCCCCGCTACCAAAGGCAGGGTATGCCAGGAGTATTCCGTACGCGGCGGAGACAATCGAAAATTGAATGAGTAAACCCCGTAGTAATCGAGCCCATAGAACTCGAGATAAGAATGCGAATCCTGGCGGTGGAACTATAATCTTTAAAACAATCGTAAGCTAAGTTGAATGGAACAATTTCCGTTGAAACATAGCCCATAACAGCCGAGAAAAGAATGCGTCGTTAATGTTCGAAAATGGTGGTAACAGAAGTCTAAGATAAACTTTCACAATGCAGATAGTAGCTGAATAGTAAGCTAAGCTTAATTATCCATTTACCGTTGAAATCGGACATATTGAACCCGAGAAAAGAATGCACCATTAATGTTCGAAAATATTAGTAAATGAAGTCTAAGACAAATTTTCATAATACAGAGCTAAATCGTAAGTAGCTGAATCGTAATCTAGATTGAATTAACCAATTCCCGTTGAAATCGGCCCCCTAGAATTCGAGGAAAGAATGCACCTCGAAGCATTGGAAGATGCTTGTTGCCCCCGCCCCCTGTAAATTTAACGAATTACCTTTAACATAAACTTGATATTTATTTTACGGAAGAAATCCCATCCGTCTAAAGTTAACCACTTACCTTTAACAGTAGCGCGAATTTTAATTCACGGCTGTAGTAAGTAAACGTAAGTTGATGCCGTAAAAGAAGGTTAATATTCGAAAAAGGTGGTACCTGGAGTCAAAGAAATTTTTTAGTGGTTTCTAAAGTAGCCAGAGGACCCTAGAACTATGCTAAAGAAAATTGCAAGACTATCGGATAATTTTTAATGAAACTGCACCAAGGACCCTAAGAAGGCGATTAATACTCAAGATTGGTGGTAACTGAAGTTTGAGTAATTTTTTTGTTATTCATGTAGTAGCTGGGGGACCAAAGAAATAGTTAGGGAAAAAATCCTAGTGAATCGGACCATTTTTATAGGGGAGCAAAAGGAGCTTATTGATAATTGAGAGCAAGGCCTACGATGAAAACACGATAAAAGATCCTAGTACTTAGCGCTTTAGATTTTCAATTAGTCGAAATTAAGTATAGGGTATAAGTATTAATCATTAGAAAAAAATTTCAAAGAAATGCTTAAAAAAAGAGCTCTAGAATCCCAATAAAAATATGAAGGTGTTGGCTCGGGGAGAGAAGTCCAAGACTCAATTTTTAAGTTATGCAATAAGAATGTAACAGAATTAAAGGGTGAAAAATGCATGGCGAACAAAAAGTTACCCTAGGGAGCCAGTGTCTGAACTGAAATGTAGAAACGAAAAAAAGCCAAATGGAAAAAGAGCCCCAAAAACGAAGGACGGATTAAAAGGGGCGATTTATTAACAATTTAGGGCACAAAAACTTCAAGTGGCCTTGTACCAAGCCCCAAGTGTCCAGGGTCTCAACTGGAATGTAGCTGGGCAAGGGCCCCAAGAAGGCGATTAATTTTAAAATTTGGTGGTAGCTGAAGTCTAAAAAAATTTTATGTTGTTCGCGTAGTAGCTGGATTTCCTATCATGTTGTTACAAAAAAAAGTTAGTGAATCAGACCATTTTTAAGGGAGATATAATAGGAGGTCCAAAAGGGGCCAACTGATAGTTGAGAGCAGGGCCCTAAGATAGAAACATGTTAAAAGGTTCTAGTACTTAGCGCTGTAGATCTTAATAAGTCGAAATTAAGCATAGGGTATTTATTATTCATTCGAATAAAATCTTAAAGAAGCGCGAAAAAAAATGGGGGAAATTCTTAAAAAAGGACACTAAGTGCCCAATAAAAATATGAGGGTGTTGGCCCAGGGAGAGGAGTCCAAGTCTCAATTTTAAAGTTATGCATTGAGAGGTTGACAATATTAGGGTGTGAAAAATGCATGGCGCAGAAAAATTTCAAGGGGTCCAGTGTCTTAACTGGAATGTAGAAACGGAGAATAATTAAAAGGGAAAAGGGCCCACAAAACGAAGAAGATCGGATAAAAAGGGGCAAGTTCTGAGCAATTCAGAGCATACAAACTGAAAGGTACTAAAGGGGCGCCGGTCATAAAAAAATTAAAAATCTGAGCTCCAGATGTATCAGGACCTGTCTTTGGACTACCCTCATCCAAATTTTCAGACTTCTACGTGCAGTATATTTCACTAGCCACCACACACAGAGCGAAAATTCTTTTTATTAGTATAGACTACCTGACCTACTCGGTGTTGCCGGGGACCGTGATAATATTCTTAAATGAACCTGAAATTTTTATGATTTTATTTCTTAAGGCTGTTCTTAAATCCAAAGCGGCAATTTTATGACATGCATTTTAATTAATTTTTGCTCGAGAACTGGCATGTTTTGTTATTCAGAAACTTTGTAATCGAAAGACGTTTTCCGGATTTCTTGTAAACACAATAGATCTTACTGAAAACATTGTCAAAGATGGCGTTTTCAACGGAATTTCCCGACGAAAGCAGAAAAAACAGTCAATGAAGGGAAAAAAAGTCTTGTCATATATCTTCAACACGATTTTGTCTGAAATACGAACTCGATGACTGCGTGAAAAATCGGTTTAAAAATTAAAAAAAAGCAGTCCTGTTCTAACGTATATACAAAATAGCTGACCGTCGTTCTATTTATCACATTTATAGACACTATTGAAACAAACCCGTTTTCATATTAAAATGTAATTTTTAACAAAAAAGAATGTTTGAATTACATTTTCTTCGCCGAAAATATTCTTTATAAATACTTTTGCACATCAAGCGCAAAAATCAATACAATACACACATATATAAGGGAAATTACAATCACAGCATTGTTCGAATACACGAAGCCTACACATTTCAAACAAATACTTGATAAATGATTTTACAAAAAACTAAATAAAATAAAATACGTATATATATATATTTAAAGAGAGGCCGCGCTGTTTGGTATACCAGACATGCTGAGAATTCTTGGGGCAGACCATGTCGCTATTGGTCACAAAGAAAATTACAGAACGTACACATTAGGTTTTAAAAGATTTAAATGGTCTTCTGAAGCAAAGAAACTTTCAAGAAAAAAAAATCAGCTCATCTGCCTTGCAAAGAGAAATAAAAATCATTAATAAAAAATGATTCAAAAAAGTGATTTAAAAAAAAATTGTTAAATGATTTAAGAAAATTATTGACCATTGAAAGGTTTTTGTCGTTTGTTTTGTAGAAACTAAACATGATAATACAGATTACAAAACAATAATAAGAGCTGTATTTAAACATATTCCGCATCTGCGCACGGCGACAAAATTTAGACGGGAGGGGGGAGGGGGTAAGGGAAAGCAGCAACTTAAATTTGTGAGTATTGTTTTTTAGATTTTGAAAATATTGCAAATAAGTAATGCGTATAACAAATTTTAAAACTATTAGCTTCACCTAAGGGAGGGAGCAGCTTTACCTGGTTTAAGGCGCACAGACTTGCAGGTCGGTTGCCCGGCGGGCCAGTCAGCCTTATTTAATCCTAAAATTATGGGATTAAATAAGGTTTAATGCGGAAAAATACTGTTACCAAAAAGTGGTGTAATTTTGCATGGGCTATAATCAGGCCCTAAGGAGCACTGAATTGGGTACTTAACTTTTTCTCTCTTTTTGAAGCTTATCGATTCTGCATTTGAGATTTGCAATATTTTCAAAATCTAAAAAACAATACTCACAAAATTTAAGTTGCTGCTTTCCCTTACCCCCTCCCGTCTAAATTTTGTCGCCGTGCGCAGATGTGGAATATGTTTAAATCCAGCTCTTATTATTGTTTTGTAATCTGTATTAATGCATGTTTAGTTTCCACAAAACAAACGAAAAACACCCTTCAAAATTTTCGTTTTCTTGGATTTTGTCTGTAAAATGGTCAATAATTTTCTTCAACTTGCCAGGCTATTTTTTTCCAAATCGTAAAATAATTATCGTAAATTACTACTGTTACATCGTACATATAGGTTTCTCAGCGATGAATTCTTTGGCTACCATTATTTCCGCACAGTAATCATCATGATAAATTTCTAAAACATTTTTAATAGAAATGTACCAGAAAGATTATTTTTTGGAAATAGTGGTAGCCAGTAAAGTGACCGATGAGAGCCCTGTTAAATAAGTTTTGATTACTTTAAGATCTGAAAATCTTCAACGGTCGTCTCCAGAAAAGTTAAAGAAAATAATCAGGAATGGTGAAACGCTGTGGAGAAGTTATTTGAGGCTGCAATATGGTAATATGGAATTAAAATTAAAACTTCCTGAATAGAAGTCATTTTTTTCAACTGTGTATGAAAACATATTTTAAATCGAAATAGTTGAGATTAAACACAAGGTAAAATATCATAGGAATACACTGATTGTAACAAGATTCATCTATGATGTCTGATTAATAATGAAAAAAAAAATACAAATATTTTAAGAAATCTTTATTTCGCTTTTTCTAATTTTGCGCCCTTAGGATTAGTGCGCCTGGAGCAGTCTGCTCCAACTGCTCCACGGTAGCTACGCCCCTGACTGCTTCTGAAACAATACAAATAAATGACATGATAGCAGAAGTCTAAAAAATGTTAAATGTTTAATATGTGTAAATTCAGTTATGCAAATAAAAAGTTACTTTGAATCCATCTGAGCTGTATTTTAGTTTTGCTTGTTTTATGGTATATATATATATATATATATATATATATATTGTAAATGAAAAATGATATAAATTTTTAGTTTCAATTTTATACGTTATCTTAATTTTCAGATGGAAGTTTAATCATTGAGATCTTCAATTGTAATTTGTATTTCTAAAAATGTCGTGAAATTTGGTCGGGGAATTGTAGGAAATATGGCCTGGAAAACCTGGAAAAGTCAGGGAATTTTGTTACTCAAATAGAGTATGAACCCTGACGTAGGTTTACCATTGTATTTTCCTGCACCCAAAGTTATGAAAACATGGAGGACTGTGAGCAGGAAAACGCAATGATAAACCTAGGAGTCAACCGCTAAAATCGGGTTTTCAGGTGTTTTCCACCAAGATAGGACCGATTGCGTTTTAATATACGAATCCAGTTTTAACTAACTCCGGAATTTCAGCCGTGAATTCGATGAGGTGATTGTCTGTGCTGCCATCTCTCGGTCTAGGACTGTACTATAGGCGCTGTTACTGCTGCGTGCAAAGGATGTTTTTAGGTGTATTTGTAATTATATAAATACGTAACACCTATAGTCGTCGTTCAGTCCGTCTGTCCGTCCGCATATAACAGAGCAAAACTACCCAACCGAATGGTCTGAAATTTTAAATATATGATTGTTGCAAAATTTTGTCGAGCCATTTCAAATTTTATGAAAATCAGATGTATAGTTTAACGACAGGGACAGCCAAAAGTTTTCCGTTACATTACTTTGAATGGGAAAAAATTATTGCAAGTGCATTTTATTGAGGTTACAGACTATGCACTTATGAAGTGCAAAAAAATATACATTCAGTACAATATGGGGTGCAAAAAATAATTATAAAACTAGTTATAGTACGAACGCACCTCATTTGCCACGTTTGACGAGCAATTTCCAACTTGTTTATGATTCAGCGGGGAAATATTTTAAGTTTACTTTTAGTGTTATCAAGTTTCATGGACATGTTGAACAACTGCAAAATGACTGTCGGTAAAAAATCCTCCCCTAACTCCGCAGAGACGAATTTTCGCTTTCGAAAATATTCTGATTTTTGATAAAATAATTTTTAAACCAAATTTTCTTCTTTACTATTTCTAATAAAATTGTAAAAGAATTTTCGAAGTGTATATTTTAAAATAGCTTTAAGCAAAGAGAAAAATAGCTTTAAACAAAGACATGGAAATTCCTATAGGGAATTTAATAGTACAGTCGAACCTCTATTTTGCGAACTTTTCCTCGTAAGCAACAACATTTTGCGAATTTCTTCGTAAAATAACCTCCAAATAGCGAAGTGTATTCTCTATTTAACGAACTTTTTCTTCTGACATAATTCCCCCCCCCCCCCTATTTCTCAAAATATTTCCGGACGCGTCAAACTTATTCTTTCTTTCACACATTTTATAATGCTCAATAACCTTGAATTAGTTTTACCAAGTGCCTAACTTAACGAGAGCAGTGAAATCCCTGTCATTCTTTGCATTTCATCCAGGAAATGCAAATTTTCAATATCCCCTTTCACACTCAAAAAGGCTGTTCTGTAGTAAATAAGTTTCAGTAATTGCCGAAACGTCAGTGAAGGCTTACTGTGGAGACACGAAAAGTTTTGGTTTCTGTTAGTCTGTCTGTCTGTTCCGCGATAACTGCCGTAAAAAGCGTCCGATTATCTTAAAATTAAGGATGCATATTGGTGGTATCGCCGGATTTAGCTCTATAGTTTTTGGTTAAATTTGGTTCATTCGTTCGGAATATATAGAACATTTTATTTTGCGACTTAGTGCTTTCCTATAGCAATTCAGACGATTTTTCCATTTTTATTTGTTGAAAAGAAATGGCTCATATGATTGAAGGATTTAAATGCTAAATTAAGGATGATGAAATGTCCTAACTAGTAAATCTGCAGATCAGGAGCCTCAACGTCATCTTTGCAAGTCATTGTTTTTTAACACTCATTGCATAATATTCAACTTCCTACAAATCGCTTTTTAAAGTTTTCAAATTACATAAATATTTATGAGCATACAAGATACTTCGTAAAGTTTCAGAAATTAAAAGTGTTAAACAAGTGGTTGTACATTGATGTTCTGTAATTCTGATGAGCTACTTATTCTGGTAACTTTTTAAATCAAAAATTGCATTTCTTCAGGGGGGCTCTGCCCCCCTGAACCCCCCGTAGTCTATTTAAATTTACATTCGTAATTTTTATTGATTGTGCGGATGGTTATAGTACATCTTAGATTTTTTTTTTACGCTGTGATTTATAAGGATAAGCATAAGTTTTTTTATAAATTAATAAAATTTAAATTTAAAATAAAATATTCATGTTAACCGTACACAGACAATAAATCTTGAAGTGACGCCAAAAATGTAACCCTAAAATCCGCTACATTCGGCACAACACAACCACGTGCTAAAAAAAAAACCACGTGCTTGTTTTGTTTGGGCCGAATGAGGGCATTTAAATCTGAGCGATAACGCACATCGTATTGCAAACTGTTTTTACGGCATACTGCATCTCCATCTATCTCTTTCCTCCGTGAATAATAGTTAAATAGTTAATTTTATTTTACCCAAGAACTTTTTATTCCAGCATCTTTGTTTTCGATAAATGACGTCTAATTCACGTTACTTACTCAAAACTTTTCATCTTGTTATATTAAGAAATACTCCAGAGTTTTCTTTTTATTTTTAATATGCCGCCATATTAATTTTTCTATTCTTAATTTTTTTTTTCATTTTCCTGTTTCACGACAAAACATTTCAATTGAATATTGTTTAAAAGAAAACACTATTCCAGGTTTTGATTTTCTTGGCAACAATTAAAGAAATATTGGTAAATGTTATGGGAAAATGTTACGTTATTCTCTATGAAAATAATGAACTTTTGTATTTTTAAGCAAAATATTTCAATAAAATAAATAAAATAAATGAAATATTGCCTATTTTTATTTCTGGGCTAAAATCCTTCTATATGCAAAGCAGGGATGTAGTGGAGGGTATACGGAGGTATACGCCGTTTACCTTCTGGATTTTTTAAAGGAACACCGTATGCCCTCTGTTTCTCAAGAAAGCTATTGTAAATACACTCTAGGGTATACGCTCTGCCCTGAGCGTATACCCTCTGCTTAGAGCGTATACCC
This sequence comes from Maratus speciosus, assembly GCA_963932465.1. Lineage (NCBI taxonomy): Eukaryota > Metazoa > Arthropoda > Arachnida > Araneae > Salticidae > Maratus > Maratus speciosus. The sequence continues at coordinate 198,609,277 of OZ010798.1, read as the reverse complement.
TCTGTGTTTTTTACGACTACACCACTGATGCAAAGATACAAATGCATTAATTCATCTGTTTTGACGTTGGTTTTACTCAAGCATTATACACGCAATTATACTAATATTATTAGGACCAAATACGTTGCTAGGCAACAGAGAAAGAAAAGGAAAAAAAATGAAATATGCATTATGTCAATTTGATAAAACAAAATCCTTTATGTTATTGGAAAACATGCATAAAATTCCCCCCAATATTATAAACCTAATTAAAAGAATCTCGCAAATATATTGACATAATTTATTGGAATAATTTAATAATGTTATTTAAAAATTTTAGCATTAAAAATTCACCATTTAAATCCATTTTTCATATGAGCCATTTCTTTCAACAAATGAAAATCTGAAAATCGTCTGACTTGCCATTGAAAAGAATTATAGAGCAAAATAAAATGTTCCATATTTCCCGAACGAATGAACCAAATTTAACCAAAAACTATACAGCTAAGTCCGGGTACCTCATCAACATGCCCAGTGAATTTCAAGCCGATCGGATGATTTTTGCGGCAGTTATCGCGGAACAGACAGACAGACTAACAGACAGACAGACTAACAGAAACCAAAACTTTTCGTGTCTCCACAGTAAGCCTTCACTGACGTTTCGGCAATTAGAACCATACACTAGTAAATCTGCAGATCAGGAGCCTCAACGTCAGCTCTACAATTCATTGTGTTTAGCACCCTTTGAGTAATATTAATCTTTCTACAAAAAACGAAATTTAAAGTTTTGAAATTACATAAACATTTATAAAACGAAAAAATATTTCGAAGGTTTCTGACATTAAAAGCGTTAAATTAAACCCCTTGTTATGTAATGGTATTCTGAAAATCTCATAAGCTACTTATTCTGGTAATTTTTAGATAATAAAGTAGATTTCTTCAGGGGGGCAGAGCCCCCCCTGAACCCCTTCGTAGTGTAATTTAATTAACATTTGTAATTATCAATTAATTGTGTTAATGTCCTTTAGTAAATTCTACCGATAGACGGAAACGTACATGAATTCTTTTCTACAGCCCTGTATATTACGTGAAGATTTTTACGCGTCGTCTATAACATTTAAATTTAATGCAGACAAAAACCCCTCTTAAAACTGCTCATATCACATTTCCGGGGATTAGTATGCATAGTGTGCACCATATATCCAGTTTCTGCGGAGTCCTGTATATGGTTCTATTTAAATTCTGCAAACATTTGTTAGTATACTAAATGTAATTGGGCTGGGAAATACGTAACTCAAATAATCTCTCTCTCTCTATTCTAAAAAAAAGTAACTACCGCTGTCACCGCCGCCGCCGCCGCCGGTTTTGAATTTTTTGTGACTGGAGGTCTTTCTTCGTTAATATTAAGAAATATAATGCATACAAAAATATGAAAATTGGTAGTTTTATACAGAAATGTTTGATAAACACGCTGAAGCAGACAGTTTTCAAATCGAAGAATTATTTTAAGAGATATTTAATGCTAAAGTTGTACAAAATCGTTCCACTAAAAAAGTTTTATAGTAGCAAAAACTATACATGGCAGTGTAATCATTTTTAGATCATTTTATGCGTTAGAATTTGGCGGAGTGCAGATTGCATTAATTTTTTTATTTTGACTCATTTTTTGAGGTTTTATTTCTATTTTAAATTCAAATTTTCAGCATTTCTAGAGATATTTTTTACAGATTTTAGAAAGTGATATTAATTTAAACTGTTGCCAACTGTATAAACAACGGAAGCAATAATGTTTGCTTCAAAAAAATATTTATACGTGTAAATAAATTTAAAATTTATTTACACGTGACTATTATAAACAGAAAAAAAACATTTGGAATTAGAATTAAATAATTATGTACAAAAAGCAGGAACTTATTAAAAATTACGTCATAAAAACTATAATTACACGTGAATTTTAAGAGAAAAAGGAATTTGTAAAATAATAAATTTATTAACATGCGTTAGAATCTTAAATAGGAGAAATTACGTCATATTTACGTCACATTACAGTTATTACATAAAATGAACACAAAATTATGTTGCAAAGCGGTTTAAATTTAAAAATTGCGCTAGGCATTTATTTGATATATTGAGAGGATACTTTTCAACTATTTTTGTTAGGAAAGCGCAAATAATATTTCATTTCTAACAAAAGTATTTGCACGTGAATATTTAACAGAGAAAGAATAGCTTGGTAAAAATTACGTCAGATTAAAAACGATGAATTTAAAATGTCTCATTTAAAAGAACTTTCTTTTCGCTTTGTTAAAAAATACCAGGATAAAAAGACTGTTTACTTAATTCCTTTTATATTAGCTTATTTTGAAATGTTGTTACACGTGTCTACGTCATCAAGTTATTTTTATTTCGACGTTTTATTTGTATTTTTATTAATGTTGTACTAATTTATTTGTTCTTTCGTTATTAAAAATAAAAATTATGTCAATTTGTATAATTTGGCGAGTGGTTTGGCGATTTATATAATTTGGCGAAATTGGTCGACGGGATAATCAAGTAGTAACGCAGCGGATTTGGCGTTAAAATTCCCCAATCAAAGAGAAATGAATAGAAATTCGTTTATAGGGAGATCGCCACTGTTTTTTAAATTATAATTCAATCTTTTGAAATCTTTTTAAAGCCGATCAAATTAGCTTGCATTTAGAGTCTGCGGTGTCTGGACGGGGGTTGGCGAGCGTAGCTCGTAGGGGGCCGAGCCCCCTAGTAATTAAAAAAAAAAACACTGAAGCAATTCGCGCTCATTTTCATTTATACTTACGAATTCATTTGTGTATCCCTGTACGTGGTCTATGCAATATTTAAGCACTACTTATTAAGCACAAATTTACTTAACGTTAAAATGCACACCATAATCGAAAATGCTCTTCAGCAATCATCCCTAATAGACCAGAACTGTATCCGAAATTTTTTATGTGACCCTATAAATGAACGATAAATACGATACAAATCATATTCAAGCTTCTTGTAGTCAACCACAGTAATGTAATTTAATTTCATAATGTTTGAATTAGTGCAACACAATTAACACACTGACGACAGGCAATTTAATTAAATCTGGGTTTAAAAACAGTAGAAGCTCCTCCCTCTTCTGAAAGTGTCTCGGAAATTGGTTTCTGAGATATGTTTTTCATGTTTATGCAGCAGTAAATATCTTTCAATGTACGGATGTAATATATAATGTCTTACAATTTATAAAAAATATGGACAACACAATATAAATGTCTTTTCTGTAAGGTAGAAGTCACTCCCTTAGCCAATGATGGATTCTGAATAAAAACGAGAATTCTCGTTTCCCGTCGCTAATGTGTTAAAATAAGCTGTGAAGAGTTTTTTTCCCCCGTAGACCACATTTTAATCGACCACTTTTGTGTGACCCTGAAAAAAACATGCTTTGTACCCCATATACTACAAAAATGTTTCAAAAATACATATCAATTTTATTATTTTGTAACAGAGTAACATCATTAAAAAACGCCACAAAAGGATTTTCTTCAAAGATTGTAATATTATGAATACTTTTGAGTTCCCTGTACGCATGCTGTAAGTGCTACACATAACATATTTTATAGTAACCAGGTTCTAGTGCACCTTAATAAAGTATATAAATTTCATTACGTTTAAAATTGTGTAACATTATTAAAATACACCGCAGACGATTTTTCCCAAAGACTATAATGTAACGGAATAGTTTTGAGTGCCCCTGTAATTAAGCTATGAATGCTACACTCTTCATTTTTAATACCAAACATACTTTGGCAAACCTCAATAACGTATATCAATTACATGTAATCCCGACTATATTTACGCGAGTTAGAGCACGTAGAGAAACACGGCAGGCGACAGATAGAAAAACTGAAGTCATAAATACTTTTCATCCATGTTGGAAAGTGTTAAAAAGGATTTACATGCCTTTAACTGTACTTTTTTTTTCACTTATAGCATGGTTAAACATTAGTTTAAACACCCTAATCCATACGATAGCAATAACATATTAAAAGCCACCCAAAATATGCATATCTGGAGATCTATAAATCTACTGGAAAATATTTCATTATCGTGCCCACTGTTAATTGCATAAATTGCATCGATTTGGCGCGATAAAATATTTTTTTGTGATAGCCGTTTAATAGTACCTGCAACAAAATTAACGTAATTTACTAACTTCATTCATATTTGACGCAATGATAGGCTACGAATAACAGTCGCTAGGCAACGAAGAAAGGGAAAAAAAAGAAATATGTATCATGTAAAACAAGAAAATTAATTTAAAAATTCTTTATATTATTGGAGTACATGTATAAATGTCCTCAAAACATTATACACGTAAATAAAATAAATCTGATAGATATATTGATAAAACTTCAATATAATAGGAATAATTTAAAACCCTTATTTGGAATTTTAGTATCCATAATTTGACATTTAAATCCATTAATCAAACGTGCCATTTTCTTTCAACAAATGGAAATTTGAAAATCGTCTGACTTGCCGTAGAAAAGCATTATAAAGAAAAATAAAATCTTCCATATTTTCCGAACGAATGAACCAAATTTAACCAAAAACTATACAGCTACGTCCGGGTATCTCACGAATATGCCCAATTAATTTCAAGCTGATCGGGTGCTTTTTGCGGCAGTTATCGCGGAACAGACGGACAGACAGACAGACAGACAAACGGAAATCAAAACTTTTCGTGTCTCCGCACAGTAAGCCTTCACTGACGTTTCGGCAATTATTCATATTAGTTTGAAATTTTGTGTATACATTTGTCAGAGTTTTTAAATTCGGTGTATAACTTTTATGGAGGGATTTTATATATGTGTTTCAATAATATAAAATATTTTTTTAATATAAATTTTCTTTTTAAGCACATATTTAATTGTTTTTATTACCTTTTAACTGTTACCTAGCAGCGAACTACACCTAAAAATATCGTAAATGTGAAAGTATGTGTAATTGTTTGAAGTTAAATCAAAGTCAAAAGGGACGAATTAATGCCTTTGTGTCTTTACATATAGATGGAATATACCACAGAAATAAAGAAAGATTATGTTCTATTTATTTTGTTCAAATATTTTTCGTTTAAATTAAAAAGTTCATTATTTTCATAAGGAATAAATCGACATTTTGCTATGAAATTTAACAATCTTTTTTTTTTTTTTTTTTTTTTTTTTTTTTTTTTTTTTGCCGTTGCCACGAAAATTCAATCCCGGAATAAAAATTTATCCTAAACAGTTAATTTTGATTTGAAAGATTTTTATGTGCGAGAGGAAAATGAACTAAAAAATAGACATGAATACGCCTTCATATTAGAAATAAAGTGAAAATACGAAAAGAAGGTGAATTTAATCTTATATATCAAAAATAAAACCAATACGCTTTGAGGTTGAAATAAAAGGGGCTTGTGTTATGATATTAATTCTTATTATTTAAAAAAATGTTACTAATATCTCATGGTTTATCGTCTGCACACAGCTAACAGAAATGTTAATTCTTAATCGAAAATTCCAATGAGAGAAAAAAAAAACTTTTGAAAAGCAAATATATAGTAAATATCAAAATTATGCTCCTCAAAATTATCGCTGTCGAAAATGACGTCATTGTATCGGGAGATAAATATTTTCATCCTTAAAATCGAAACATTAACTAGATTGCCTGAAAAAATGTTTTTTGACGGGTGTTACTTCTTAATGCCGCCTCATTTCAGAAAATATGAATGAAAATTATTTTATTTTTAAAGGAAATTACATTTTCATTCATAAAACCTAAACGTTTAACATAATTGCGTCAATGTAAATCATTTTCTGTGTTACCAGTATTGAAAAATAAGGCTCGGAAGTGTAAAAAGAAATCTAAGATTTGAGCTAACCATTAGCGCAATCAATAAAAAGTTACGTATGTAAATTAATAAGACCACGGGGGGCTCCGCCCTCCTGAAGAAATCTACTTTATTATTTTAAAAATATACCAGAATTAACAGCTCATGAAAATTTTGAAATATCCTTCCATAACGTTTTTAATTTAATGCTTCTAATGTCTGAAAGCTTCATATTTTTTATCTCTCTATTCTAAAAAAAAGTAACTACCGCTGTCACCACCGCCGCCGCCGCCGCCGGTTTTGAATTTTTTGTGACCGGAGGTCTTTCTTCGTTAATATTAAAAAAACTGTTGCATACAAAAATATGAAAATCAGTAGTATTATAGAAAAATGTTTGATAAACACGCTGATGCAGACAGTTTTCAAATCGAAGAATTATTTTAAGAGATATTTAATGCCAAAGTTGGACAAAATCGTTCCATTAAAAAAGTTTTATAGGAGCAAAAACTGTACATAGGAATTTAACCATTTTTAGATCATTTTATGCGTCAGAAAGGAATTTAACCATTTTTAGATCATTTTATGCGTCAGAATTTCCCGGTTTGCAGATTGCAGTTAGTTTTTTAATTTGAATAATTTTTCGAGGTTTTATTTCTATTTTAAATTCAAATTTTCAGCATTTCGAGAGATATTTTTTACAAATTTTAGAAAACTAGGGGGCTCGGCCCCCTACGAGCTACGCTCGCCAACCCCCGTCCAGACACCGCAGACTCTAAATGCACGCTAATTTGATCGGCTTTAAAAAAGATTTCGAAAGATTGAATTATAATTTAAAAAACAGTGGCGATCTCCCTATAAACGAATTTCTATTCATTTCTCTTTGATTGGGGAATTTTAACGCAAAATCCGCTGCGGTACTACTTGATTATCCCTTCGACCAATTTCGCCAAATTATATCAATCGCCAAACCACTCGCCAAATTATACAAATTGACATAATTTTTATTTTAAATAACGAAAGAACAAATAAATTAGTACAACATTAATAAAAATACAAATAAAACGTCGAAATAAAAATAACTTGATGACGTAGACACGTGTAAAAACATTTCAAAATAAGCTAATATAAAAGGAATTAAGTAAACAGAGTCTTTGTCTCTTGGTATTTTTTAACAAAGCGAAAAGAAAGTTCTTTTAAATGAGATCGAATTAATCGTTTTTAATCTGACGTAATTTTTACCAAGCTATTCTTTCTCTTTTAAATATTCACGTTAAAATACTTTTGTTAGAAATGAAATATTATTTGCGCTTTTCTAACAAAAATAGTTGAAATGTATTATCTCAAAATATCAAATAAATGTCTAGCGCAATTTTTAAATTTAAACCGTTTTGCAATATTATTTTGTGTTCATTTTATGTAATAACTGTAATGTGACTTAAATATGACGTAATTTCTCCTATTTAAGACTTCTAACGCATGTTAATAAATTTATTATTTTACAAATTCCTTTCTCTCTTAAAATTCACGTGTAATTATAGTTTTTATGACGTAATTTTTAATAAGTTCCTGCTTTTTGTACATAATTATTTAATTCTAATTCCAAATGTTTTTTCTCTGTTTATAGTAGTCACGTGTAAATAAATTTTTAATTTATTTACACGTATAAATATTTTTTTTTGAAGCAAACATTATTGCTTCCGCTGTTTATACAGTTGGCAACAGTTTAAATTAATATCACTTTCTAAAATCTGTGAAAAATATCTCTAGAAATGCTGAAAATTTAAACTTAAAATAGAAATAAAACCTCAAAAAATGAGTCAAAATAAAAAAAATAATGCAATCTGCACTCCGGCAAATTCTAACGCATAAAATGATCTAAAAATGTTTCCACTGCCATGTATAGTTTTTGCTGCTATAAAACTTTTTTAGTGGAACGATTTTGTCCAACTTTAGCATTAAATATCTCTTAAAATAATTCTTCGATTTGAAAACTGTCTGCTTCAGCGTGTTTATCAAACATTTCTGTATAAAACCACCGATTTTCATATCTTTGTATGCATTATTTTTCTTAATATTAACGAAGAAAGACCTCCATTCACAAAAAATTCAAAACCGGTGGCGGCGGCGGTGACAGCGGTAGTTACTTTTTTTTTTTAGAATAGAGAGATTGTATTAATTTAAACTGTTGCCAGCTGCATAAACAGCGCAAACAGTAATGTTTGCTTCAAATTAAAAATTTATTTTACACGTGACTAATATAAACAAAAAATATAAAAAGCAGGAACTGATTGAAAATTACGTCATAAAAACTATAGTTACACGTGAATTTTAAATGAGAAAGAATATTGCAAAATAATAAATTCAGTAACATGCGTTAGAAGTCCTAAATAGGAGAATTTACGTCATATTACACTAAATTACATAAATTGAACAAAAAATAACATTGCAAAACAGTTTTAATTTAAAAATTGCGCGAGACATTTACTTGACATTTTAAGATGATCATAATATTTCATTTCTAACAAAAGTATTTTGACGTGAATATTAAAAAGAGAAAGAAAACTTTGGTGAAAATTACGTCAGTTTATAATTGTCAGATTCAAATTATAATTCAATCTTCCGAAATCTTTTTAAAGGCGATCAAATTAGCGTGCGGTTAGAGTCTGCGGTGTCTGAACGGGGGTTGACGAGCATAGCTCGTAGGGGGCAGAGCCCCCTAGTTCTTATAAATAATTACATAATTTGAAAACTTTAAATTGAGGTTTGCAGGAAACTGAATAGTACCAAACTGTGTCTAAAAACATTGACTTGCAGAGCTGACGTTGAGGCTCCTGATCTGCAGATTTACTAGTTAAATTTAAGGACGCATGTAGTAATACATTGCTTAAAATTACTTGTTGCCGAAACGTCAGTGAAGGCTTACTGTGGAGACACGAAATGTTTTGGTTTCTGTTAGTCTGTCTGTCTGTTCTGCGATAACTGCCGCAAAAAGCATCCGATTAACTTGAAATTAAGTGGGTATGTTGGTGAGGTACCCGGAATTAGCTGTATAGTTTTTTGTTATATTTGGTTCATTCGTTCGGAAAATATAGGATATTTTATTTTTCACAATAATGCTTTTTTATGGCAATTCAGACGATTTTTCCATTTTTATTTGTTGAAAGGAAATGACCCATATATGATTGAAGGATTTAAATGGTAAATTATGGATGATGAAATTTCCTAATTGGAATCACACAATGTTCATATTAGTTTGAAATTTTTTCTATCCATTTGTCAGAGTTTTTAAATTCGGTGTGTAACTTATGGAGGGATTATGTATATGCGTTCCAATAACATAAAATATTTTCTTTTATAAATTTTCTTCTTTAGAATGTACACATTTCATTGTTTTAATTTTTTTTAACTCTTGCCTAGCAACGCAAATACGCCTTAAAATATCGCAGATGTGAAAGTATGTGTAATTGTTTGAAGTCAAATGAACGTCAAAAAGGGATGATTTTCTTTTTTTTCTTTTTTTTTTTTTTTTTTTTTTACAAGCAAACCGTTTTGTCTTTGCAAAATATAGATGGATTTTACGCCAGAAATAAAGGCAGGCTATGTTCTATTTATTTTGTTCAAATACATTTCTTTTAAATTAAAAAGTTCATTATTTTCATAAGGAATAAATTGACATTTTTCTATAAAATTTAACACTCTTTTTTTTTTTTTTTTTTTTTTTTTTTTACCGTGCCAAGAAAATCAAATCCCGCAATAATAATTTACCCTAAACAGTTAACTTTGATTTGAAAGATTTTCATGTGCAAGAGGAAAATGAAATAAACAATAGACATGAATATACGTCTTCATATTGGGAATAAAGCGAAAATACGAAAAGAGGGTGAATTTTACCTCATATATCAAAAACAAAACGAATATACTTTGAGGTTGAAATAAAAGGGCCTTGTGTTATGATATTAATTCTTAATATTAAAAAAAAAAAAGTTACCAATATCTCACGGTTTATCGTCTGCACACGGCTAACAGAAATGTTTAATTTTTAATTGAAAATTTCAATAAGAAAAAAACTTTTGAAAAGCGAATAGATAGTAAACGTCAAAATTATGCACCGAAAAATTATCTCTGTTGAAAATGACGTCATTTTATCGGGAAATAAATATTTTCATTCTTAAAAGCGAAACATTAACTAGATTGCCTGAAAAAATATTTTTTGACGAGTGTTACTTCCTAATGCATCCTCATTTCTGAAAATATGAATTAAAATTATTTTATTTTTAAAAGGAAATTACTTTTTCGTTCATAAAACTTAAACTTTTAATTAGGGATGCACCGGATATTGATTTTGCCGGATATCGGATACCGGATATCCGAAGCTCCTTCGCCTGCCGGATTCGGATATCCGGCCGGATATCCGATCGGATATCCGGCACTAGATATGTTTTTAATTATATAGTGAATTATTTCTCTATATAATGTCATCTCAGAACAATAAATTACAAACATGTTTCACACATCATTAAAACATTTTAAATGTATTGAAATATAATTTACAAAAACTATATCTCTTTGAATAATGGCTTGTAATTCAAGTTTTCCCAAGAGGAGTTTCATACCCAAAATTTATAAATGCAGGGGAGTTGGATTGTTAGAAAGAAAAAAATAATCTTTAAACCCCATTATTTTTTATGTGCTACTTAAAGAATTACATTTATACAGACATGACAAAATACCATTGAAACAATTTAAATTAACAACTCAAGATAATTATTCAAAATTTTTATTTTATTAAAACAAAGGAACAGAATCAAGTTTTATATATATCATGTCTATTTTTCAACCTTCACCTAATGTTATGGGAAATTAACAATCGGGTGCTAAATGAATTTCTTAATTTAGATTTTATTCCATTTTGCGTACTTTAGCCTCTTTCACAAGTTACACTTTTGACAAACAGCACAGAGCAACTTTTCAGGGTTGGTAAAAAATCCGTTTTTTTTGGTTTAAACCGGGTTTTTTAAAAATATATTTTTCTATTACATATACATACATATTTATTGATAAAAATAAACATTCTTGAATATGTAAGTAATATAACTTTAAAAATAATTTAAATTAAATAATTACAATAATTATGTAGAAAATTGAAATAATTTAACATTTTTAGTAAAAGTTATGTCTTATGTTCCATGAATAAAATGCTCTACATAGTGAAACATTGATACCTTGAAAATCTTAATAAACAATTTTTTGATTACTATAGTCCTATAAATAAATATATGGTGTAGTTTCATAAATACAATATAATTTCCCATGGCTATTCAAAATCATTTCTTTGAAATATTTGCAATATGATATGTCTGATTTTTCTGTTAAAACACTACATGAACAATTATTATCTTTTATTAAAGGTAATTTTTAGCCTTTAAACTAAAATTTAGCCTTTAACCTTAAAATTACCTTAAAAATCTTTTTAGCCTTAAAATTTAGCCTTTTAACTAAATTTTTAGCCTAAAAACTTTTAAGCTTTTTATAAAGAATTCCTGGAATGATTTGAATTTAGCAGTAGAGTCTTTACACGTTTCAAGAAGTATTGTATATTGTTATTTGACACTTCTCAGAAACTGCCAGGTAAAAAAAAAGGAGGGCGACAGTAAAATAAACAGAAATACCTATTTACCAGTTTTTTAGACTACTGAAAACATTGATCTTAAAATTGAAAGTAGATTTATAAAAGTTGTCAATCTTAAAAAAATTCAGAAGGTATATGTTGCATACCTGCATATACCCTCCACTACATCCCTGGTTAAAAGTAGAAATTATTTATATCCGATAATTTGAAACACTTAAATTACAAAAATGAGAAAATGTTATATTAGATTTTTTCTAAAAAACCAGTTGGTTAACCAATTGATTTAAACCATGCTAACCCTGCTGGTAACAATAAAATAAATCATAATGCAAAACCTCAATACCAGTGTAGGAATGAAAGAAAAAAAAAAGCTTACTAAACCCAATAGCCATGATACAACAAAGAAAACTCACCGCCAATCCTTCATTAGCATACAGAACAAAGAGTAACCAATGGAGAGAATTACTTACGATTATGTCATCATTGAGGCATAATGTAATCCTTAGTAAATCTTAATTAATCAAGCAATCTAAGTAGTAAAAGTGTATTTTTAGCTAGAATCTGCCATTTTGGCTATTTTTTAAAATAAAAGGCTTGAAAAAGCAGAAGAAAGAAAACTAACTACTTTTTTTTTTTTTTTTTTTTTCCCCCCCCCAGCTAATTTTAGAAAAATTAGTCTGCCATGTAGACTTAAAGCTTATAAGAAAAGTTTGACTAAAAATGTTTGTTACTTTACAAGTTTATTAATTCATCATTTTTCTAAAGTTTTGCTTGTAGCTTCTGCATAACATGGATTTTGCATTTTTCAATAATGTGTAAAATAAATGAAAACAATAGGGAAAAAGAGAAAAAAAAACAGATGAAAAAAAAACAGCATGGTTTTTAAAAAAAAAACCACGGTTTAAACCAACGTCGTTTAAACCAAACAACCCTGCGACTTTTATAACTTTAGAAATTATTGGAAACACATAGTTATGCTCTCTTAAAAAGTTTTAGAAAACTTTGCAAAATCTGATGTGCATTCATTTTTAACTTACACGAATAATGCATATCGGTGATGGTATGTCACTTCTGAACAAATTTGTTTTATTATATCCTTAATGGAATTATATTCAAAACTGTAATCCCTGGTATTTTTGTTAATTGAACTATGTTCTATGCATTGGAATTTTAAATCCATATCCAAAGTTTGAAAAGGGAATAGTCAATTGCTTTCTTCTATTACACAAGAAAAGGTTGATTTCAAAAAGTCATGTCCTAATTTCTGTTAATTGCGAGAAATAACTAGTTTGCTGTTTCTAAATATGTTTTTTTGAAGTTCATCAAAGTTTTTTTTTTTTTTCATGTGCACCACAAGTGTAATCTCATTTTGTTTAGTGCTGACTATTGTCCAATTTGGTAAAGCTTAGTCTCTGGTGGCCTTTGCTGCCCTTTTAGTTATTTCCAATTTTGGGTGCACAGGAAAAACATCGCAAAATATGTAAAACGGTCATAGGAAAAAACGGTACTTTTCGGTTAGCCGGGTGCCAGTGTTATATATATGTATGTATGTATACCTATATATACATACATATGTATATTTATACATGCATAAAAGCTATATGTATACATATATATATGTGTGTGTCTATATACATATATATGTATATATAGATATACATACATACATATGTATATATAACACTGGCGCCCGGCTAACCGAAAAGTACCGAAAAAACATTGCTGATTTCGTCAATCATGGTGAAAATAAATAAAATAATTTGTCGATTGGTTGCGAGAAAAAAACTGAAGTTCATGGGAAAACGAAAGTGGGAAAATATCATGAAATTCGTCAATCGATCATGGAAAAGTATCGTGAAATTTGCCAATCCGTCACGAGCAAATTCTTCTGCCGGTCGCAGAGAAAAAATGCGAAAATTTTCAATCAGACGCAGAAAAACAATCGTTACTTTCATTAGTATGTCACAAGAACAAACAGGGAAATTTGCCAATCGGTCACAGAATAAAATTTCTAAATTTGTCAATTGATTGCGAAAAATTTTTTAATGAAATTCACCAATCGGTCTCCAGAAAAAAATCAAGAAATTCGTCAGTTGGTCGAGGAGAAAAATCGCAAACTTTTTTGGTCAGATGCAGAAAAGCAAACACTAATTTTGTCAATTTATTGTAAGAAGAAACTGTGAAAACTGCAAATCGATAGTGGAAAATATCATGAAATTTGTCAGTCGGTCCCGACACTTCATCGTCGTTTTACAAAGAAACATTTTCGGAAAATGATTTTTTGGAAACAGGAGCTTCCCGTCCCCAATGTTCTTTAGGGCACGAATCCTGCCATCCCATCCCGAAATTCAAGACATGTATCTGCCATTCAAGCCGTGTAATGTATATTAATAATGTTGTATAAAAAATGTAATTTTTCATTAAAATATTCTGTTTATTTGTACAATGAAATGCAAATGCTGATAATTGCTACTGGATTTGGATATGGCATTGACTATATTGGTAATTGCTAATAATTAATTTGTACAATGAAATGCTGATAATTTGTGTAAACAATTTTAACCAATTAATAGGCTTTATAATTGAAGAGTATTTTCACAAAGAAATACATACGTTCTTTTTATAATTTAAACATAAAATATCTACTAATATTATCCATGATTAAAGAGTTATTTTCTCCAAATATAGGTTTAGTTGATGTCTTTTTTCTGTTTTAATTATTTAATACTGTTTTGCTTTGAGTCACATTTAGTTTTATTTTAAGTTAAATTACTGTGATATTTATAAGTAAAAAGAAAATTACTTTTAATTTTAATTATTTTATTTATAATGAAGTTACAAAAATAACTAATTGGATGTGCCAATCCCAAAACATTTTTCTATCTCATACATCTTAATATTTCAAAAAGTAGTTCCAAATGCTAATACTTCGATATTATTAGTTCAATATTATACCAACTTTGATTTTGATCTAAAATTTCTATTTGTCAAAAAATCAAAATAAGAATAAGTTAATCTCAATCGTGATATTTATTAAAATCAATATTTTTTTTCGTTATTCTGCTGTACATCAACTGATTGTGAATAGCCAGCTTAGCAGGATGCGAAGTTCCCATGGCTTCACGAGCCACCAATATACAGTACAAAAAACTGAGAAAAATTGAGAAAATTTTACAAAAAATGCTGTCACAGTGCCACCTTCTGGCTGAATATTTCCAAATTCAAGAAAAAACTGCCGGCCATAGCCAAAAATGTACACAAAAAATTGGTTCAATTGTATGCTTAGCTTCATACACTTTTCGATGATAAAATAATGGAAATAACACAAAAATCACTATTATAGCGCCCTCTTCCAGCAGAATATTTTCAAATTGAAGGATCAGTTGGCCATAGCCAAAAACATACCCCAAAAATTGGTTCAGTTCCATACATAACTTCATACACTTTTCGATGGCACAAGAATGAAAATGGCACAAAAATCACTATTACAGCGCATCCTTCTGGCAGAACATTTCCAATTTAAAGGAGAACCTGCTGGACATAGCCAAAAACATACACAAAAAATTTTGTTCAATTATATGGATAACTTATGATTACATATTTAACATACACTTTTCGATAGTACAATAATGAAAATGGCACAAAAATCGCAATTACAGCACTTTCTTCCGACAGAAAGCTTCCATATTGAAGAAGGACCTGCTGGCCACAGCCAAAAACATACACAAAAAATTTGGTTCAATTCTATGCATAACTTCATACACTTTTTGATGACGCAATAATGAAAATGGCACAAAAATCACGATTACAGTACCCCCTTCCAGTGGAATGTTCCAATATTGAAGGAGGGCCAGCTGGCTATAGCCAAAAACATTCACAAAAAATTTGGTTCAATTCTATGCACAACTTCATACACTTTTTGATGGTATGATGACAGACACAGGGTTCATACAGAGTTGGGAAGAAAAAATCCAAGGAGTACCCAATAAATCCAAGGAGTCTAAAAAATTTTAAGAAATTGCCAATTTTTTTTTTGTCGTCGATGTTTTTATGTGCTGCATCATTATGTGGTATGTACACTCCAATTTTTAATGTCCAATTTGGAGAGAAAAACATTTCAAAAACAAATTTTACTCTATTAGAATCTAATTGTTAGTGCTGAAATTGCACAGTATTCACAATATATTGCTTATTGATTTCATAAGGTTAAATACAAAATTGAGAATTTTATGCAGTGACCGATGGTCATGTCATAGGGGTGATTCTGAGTAAAAAAAAAAAAAAAAAAAATTCTGAAATTCACAGTAAATCTTCTGAAAAGTTACACCAGAGAGGAGGGGGGATGGGGAAATCCACTCCCGACACTAGCTATGCGTTTTCTCCGTGGCTCTTTAACGAAATTCCTGTTTTATCGCTATTTTTTTGAAGAAGTTTGTGGTAATTTTTAGCGATCTTTTGACGAAATTTGCCGTTTTTTCGCGATCTTTTGACGAAATTTTGGGGGTTTTGCGATCTTTCGACGAAATTTGTGGGGGTTTTCGCGATCTTTCGACGAAATTTGTGTTTTTTTTTCGCGATCTTTTGACGAAATTTGTGGGTTTTTTCGCGGTCATTTGACGAAATTTGCGGGTTTTTCGCGATCATTTGACGAAATTTGCGGTTTTTTTCGCGATCATTTCACGAAATTTGCGGGTTTTTTCGCGATCATTTGACGAAATTTGTGGGTTTTTTCGCGATCATTTGACGAAATTTGCGGAGTTTTTCGCGATTATTTGACGAAATTTGCGGAGTTTTTCGCGATTATTTGACGAAATTTGCGTTTCTTTTTTTCGCGATTCTCTGACGAAATTTGCGTTTTCCCCGCGGTCCTTTGACGAAATTGGTGATTTTTCTGCAAACGATTGACAAAATTTATTTTTTTTCGGCGACCATATGTCCGAATTTTAGGATTGGTGACCGATTTTTTAAATTTTTCGGAAATGAATGCCTTACATTTTCGGAAAATTCGGACTAGAATCACTCCTAGGTCATAAATAGAGATTAGTCAAACCCCAAACACTTATTATGTTATCACACACATGATACATCTTAAAAAAAAAAAAAAAAAAAAAAAGAATGCTAAATGCAACATACAAGAAAAAATATAACAAGTTTTGCATTTATTCTTTTAGAACAGCGGTAATCGCTTTCTTCGAAGGTGAAATTTTGACGAATTCGCATTTTTTTTTTTTTTTGCGATTTTATGATGAAATTCGCGTTTTTTTCGCCATCTTTTAATGGAATTCACGTTTTTTTCGATTGTTGAAAGAATCTGACGTTTTTTTTTTCGCGATCTTTTGATGGAAACCGCGTGTTTTTCGCGATTTTTTGACAAAATTTGCGTGTTTTTCGCGATCCTTTGACGAAATTTGCGTGTTTTCCGCGATCCTTTGACGAAATTCGCGTGTTTTTCGCGATCTTTTGAGGAAATTCACGTGTTTTTTGCTATCTTCTGGGAAAATCCGCGTCTTTTCGCCTTCTGATGGATTTTGCATTTTATTTCGATCGTGTGACGATACTAACTTTTTTTTTATGGATCTTTTGATGGAAACCGTGTGTTTTTCACGATCCTTTGAGGAAATTCGCGTGTTTTTCGCGATCTTTTGAGGAAAATCAGATTTTTTCGAGGAAATTCGCGTTTTATGCGATCTTTTGAGGAAATCTGCTTTTTCTCTCGATCTTTAACGAAATTCGTGTTTTTTCGTGATCCTTTGAGTAAATTCGCGTTTTTTCGCTGTCTTTTAAGAAATTCGCGTCTTTTTAAGAAATCGAGTTTTCCCGCGATCAGTTGGAGAAATTCGCGTTTTTTCACGATCCTTTGGCAAATTTTTCGAATTTTTTTCGCAATCGATTGACGAAATTTGACGGTATTTTTTTTCTTTTTTTTGGAACATATTTGCGAAAAACGCGATTTTTCCGAGATTCTTCGCTAAATGCCAAACATCGATAAAATTTAAAATAAAGGTCGGCTAACAGTGTTGAAAAACGGACTTTACGGACCTAATAATTGAAAAACGGACCTAGTGGGAGCCCTCCTATTAAGATTATTTACCCTACCCAATCAATGTTGTTCTTGAGATGAATGACATGCATAAAGGATTTACCGTGCGTTTTTCAATCACGATTTTTTTTCCTCGGCAGCAATATAGCTTGTGTCCGAAGCCGCAATAGAATATAAGGAGTTTCTAAGTAGTGGTTTGCTTATCTAAGTAGTTCTAAGTATTACTTGGGAATGTTTTCCTTTCTAAGGAGTTTCCAAGGAGTCTAAGGAGTCTGTGCGAACCCTGCAGACAGAACATGTTTTGGGATCTCTGACCCCTAAAACGTCTAAGACCACCGAAAACCAGAAATCGAAAAAATCTCAGAATACTTTCTTCTATTGAAGATAGAAGAAAGAAAATTAATAAAGTCATACTTTAATAAACAATTTCAGATTTTGTTTCACTTTCTGAAAGTAAAGGTACAATTTTCTAAAAGATGTAAACATAAATTCTTAAATTTATTATAAAGAGTTCTAATACCAATGTTAGGAAAGCTGGCAATTCTTTAAACTTTTGAGAATTACCTTTTACTCATGAATAGTGGACTTACTTTCATATTTTGCATTATAAACAAAAGTTGTTCGGCATTGTTTGGATCAAACAATTTCTCTTATCCTTATATATTTACTTTGCTACGTATTGCCGGATATCCGGCAGAGAAGTCGGATATCCGGTGATTGTGATTCGGATATCCGACGGTATTTCGGATATTGAAAAATCAGCCGGATATGCCGGATATCGGATATTTGCCGGATATCCGTTGCATCCCTACTTTTAATATAATTGCGTCAATGTAAATTTTCTTCTGTTCACCGGTATTAAAAAATAAGGCTAAAAATCAATCTAAGATTTACGATAACCGCTAGCACAATGAATAAAATGTTACATTTGTAAATTTAATTAAATCACGGGGTTTCAGGGGGGCTCCGCCCCCCTGAAGAAATCTACTTTATTATCTAAAAAAAATACCAGAATTAGCAGCTCATGAAAATTTCAGAATATCCTTACATAACGTTTTTAAATTAACGCTTATAATGTCTGAAAACTTTGTATTTTTCATTCTTATAAATAATTACCTACGTAATTTGAAAACTTTAAATTGCGGTTTGCAGGGAGTTGAATGTTACCCAAAAGTGTGTTTAAAAATAATGACTTGCAGTGCTGACGTTGAGGCTCCTGATCTGCAGATTTACTAGTTATAATAAATACGATAATGTCATTAAAATTCATTAATTTTAATGTAAATATTTTCTTAAAACTGAAATTAATTATTGTTGTCCTTACAGATTTCTTTTTGATGGGTAAAATGAATAATAATAAAATAAATAAATATGATTTACAAAAAAAGAGTGATTAGTTAAGTTTTTTAATAATGTTTAGTGTTTATGAATTAAAAATATGTTTTGTGTAGTTTAAAGTATTTTAAAAGGTTCATCTCTATTTAACGAATTTTCCACATAACGAACTTTTTTTCGGGATTTAGCGACTTCGTTAAATAGAGGTCCGACTGTATAAGAAAAGGGAAATGTCTGTAAAATGATGACCAAGAAACTCAATCGAATGCATTTAGCAGAGAACTAGTGTAAATTTACAGTCTCAAGGAGAGAGGAGGGGGTTCTCTGTTTTTAGAGAAATTTTTAACAGTGCGTTTGATTTTTTAATTTTACTATGGATTTTTATATAAAAAATAATAATTTTTAAAATTTTCGGCGATTTATTTTTAAAGTTTTGAAGGCATTTCTCAAAATTATATCTTTTGAAAAATGATTTCACTGTATTGGAAACTTTTTCAGCATCTTAATGTATAAGATGGTCTGAAATTATGTATGTATACTTTTAAATATCAGTGCTGTGTTATTATTAAAAAAAAAAAAAAAAAAAAAAAAAAAAAAACTTTTATTTATTTACAGACATGGACCTTTTAACTGTCGGTTTGATGGCTGTGTTGGATGGTGTGAAAGCTACACGTACAGCGGTAAAAGCTTTTTCTGCAAGTACAGAAGCTGTATTAAAAGACGTAGAAATCTCTTCAAGCACTGCTGCTGTACATAAAGATATTAAAGTGTCTGGTTAGTATTGCAAGCATTTTTTTGTCATGATTGGCAAAAAAACGGGTTTTTTGTAAAAAACAAAAAAAAACCCGGTTTATTTAAGGTTTAAACCGGGTTTTTTAAAAATATCATTTCCTATTGCATACAGATGCATAATTGTTGATAAAATAAACATTGTTGGATATTATATAAGTAATATTACTTCATTTGAAAATACTCAAATTAAATAGTTACACTCAATTATGTAGAAAATTGAAATCATTTCTAGTTTAAACTATTAGTAACAGCTATGTTTTATGTTCAAAGTAAACTGCTCTACACAGTGAAACACTGATACATTGAAAATCGTATGAAGAATCGTTTGATTAATAATATAATAATCAATAAATATTTTTGTTCCATGAATATAATATATTATTCCGTGGTTGTTAATTTTTTTATTTTTTTAACTATCCAAATACTTCTGGTTATTTTGTTTTCTGAGTTATAACTCCAAGTGTCCAAGTCAACATTTTTGGCCATTACATTCAGCAAGTAACAGAAAAGATTGATTGGTATTATTGAAATGCTATAGTTTAACTCACAAGTTTAACTTAAACCTCAATTAAATAAAAAAAAATTTCGCTGCAGACCATTTTTTCTTTATTTTGAATCATTAAGGAATTCGTCTATCAGATTAAAATGTTATTTAAGAAAATTTAATTTCGCCAGATTTTTTCCCCCAAAAGTCAAAAGATTGTGATAATGCCCCATATATTAATAAATTCATTAATATGAACAATTAAAAAGTTTTCATATAGTATAATTAGCCACATTTAATTAAACATTACTTGTAAGTAAAGTAACTCAGTCAAATACTAATTTCCTCTTATAAACAGTAAAATCTAAAATGCTTAGTAAACTTTTTATTTTATATTTATTTGTTTAAGTAAATGCATACTTTTATGTGTATATAATAGAGATGAGACGGGCTCAGCCAGGGGATCGGGCTGAATTTTTATACCAGTTTTCGGGCTCGGGCTCGGTCTCAATCTTTTGGACTAGACATTTTGATTTATTCTCATACAGGAAAAATGCAAATAACTTTTTATTTTTCTTAAACAGTTCTTATTTCATTTTTAGTCATTTTAATGCTATTTTGATCAGATGAAGGAGAAACATAAATCGAAATTTTTTCCTTTTCTGTATTATAATGATGATATTTGCAGATTCATATCCGGTTTTGACTGCGACGATCTTCTGGTGGCGCCAGACGGAATATGGCGCCATTAGGATATTTTTAAATGGGAACGTTTATTTATAATAATTATTATTATTTTAGAGATCTAACGCGAAAGGAATATTTTGTTTTAGTTTTTAGTTAATCAACATTGGCTTAAGGGGTCTCAGGACTCTTAAAGCTTTAAAATTTTCGGAATTTTAATTTTTTTAGATGTTAAACTCCTATCTTTTCTGAACATTTTGATATAATTGCTTCCTTGAAATTCCTATTAGAACTGAAGTTATGGCTTTTACATTTATACACGTTCACTAGCTGAAGCGTCGTTTCGGAAACTTTGAAGCCATTTTTCTCCAAATGACGTTTTTGGGCATAACGCGCACGATATCTCAAAAACTTATGAATATTTTTTCATGAAATTTTCAAAATATATGTTTCATGTGAGTCTGTATAAACTGAACGTAAAATTTCCTTTTTATTGTTCAAAACAATATTTTTTTAGGTAATTATACTGCTGAAATTTTCTTAATTTTGCATTAGCTGAATACAACTTTGTATTAAAAATATAAAAAAGCCTTAAATACAAATTTATTTAGGTTCAGTGTAATTATTGTAATCTGATTTATAAGTAGATACCAAAATTTTCATTCTAGTTGCAACACTTATTTTGTAATCGTCGCGTAAGCTGTTATGCCGATTTTTTGCTCGAAAAATGTCTAACAGTTTGGAGCCTCCTGTAAATGTTCATTCTGCATCTTATAATTTTTTAAATGCATGAAATGAAAGAACATACTTATATATTTTATTCCAATTAAAATTATGTCTTAAAATCATATACATTTTAAGATATTAAATGTTGAAAATGGTCTTTTTTTTTCTTTTTTTCCAATTTTAAGAGTCCTGAGAGCCCTTAAGGTTTGCGAATTTTTAGTGCAAGTTATAATCGCTCTTTATATGAAAATAACGTTAGTGATTCTATCCATTTTTCCTCACGAACTTTGCTCATACAGCTGATCTGTTCTTCACATTCGCGAAGTCACTTTTGTTTGTAAGTACAGTAGAACCTCGATTATCCGAAGTAATTTGGACCGACCCTCTTTTGGAAAATTGAAATTTTCGGATAATCGAGAATGCTTCCATTTTGAGATTAAGGAGAAATATATGCAACATTTCTTATTATGGTAGCACGTGCTTAATAAAAACAAAGCAATAGCAAAATAGAAACAAGAATAAATTACCTGATTTTTAATTTTGAAATTAATTACCTTTTACATATATCACAAGGGTTTGAAAAAATGTTTTGCTTGTCGCAGTTTCGATTCATGTTGCTTTGAAGCTCTATCATGGAGTTTTTTAATATTATTAGTTCACCACTGTCAACAGTCTTTCTGCTGCTCCAGGCATGCCAAACTTTTTGCAAAACATTCAAAAGCTTCAGAATTGCTAATTTATTCGTTTTCTTCGTTCCACTCCACAGGTAACTGGAGCTCAAGCTAAATTCAGAAGAGCTCTATTAAAGGGGATCGAAAATATTTATAGGTACTCGTAGTTCGGAAAGAAGGGCTTGCACAGAAGGAATATGATAGTTTAAAAAATAAAGGTTTCAAAATGGATTTTGCATACAAGGAATGCGATAGGTAAAAAAAAAAGCTTTAAAAATGGATTTCGGTTAACCGAGAGTTTCGGATAAAAGAGGTTTTACTGTAAATATAATTATCATATACTGTTATTCCGATAGAAGGCAAAGGCAATAGAGCAGTGTTTCCTCTTTTCCTATAAAAACTTCGGATCTTTCTGATAACGGTGTCAAATTTTTAATTTAAGCTGATTTGCAAGGACATTATGATTATCGGATATTTTTGACAGTTTCGAAAATATCATATTTTTACGAACCCTCTATTTATATATAAAAAAATCGGATATTTTTTATATTTTCGAAAATATCATGATATTTACGAACCCTGTATTTTATACAAGTGCAGAATATCGAATTCGGAAATCCAGACTTGTTTCCCTGAAGCAGATATTAATTTTCTAGTCAAATTTATGCATTTTGTACAACGTTATAGCTATCAAGCTGTTAGCTAATACTACATCGCTTTCGATCTCAAAGTTTTTAATTCGTAAACAGCTGCTATTTTTCTTTCTCCCGTAACTTTGAAGTGCAAAACAAGTGAGCAAGAATGTGATCACAGATCGCACATAGGGTTTCGTTTAGTATTACTTTCTAAACAACTTATCTTTTAATTAAATATAAATCAAAAAATTATAATTATCCTTATCACTTATCAATGTTCGCTTCTTGCGCCACCGTATAGCAGGTGCTGCAAAACCCTTTAGTTCCACCGCCAAGGGATGCATTATTTTCTATTCTATACGGTCATCGGACGCTGTTCCGCGCTCCCTGCGGCGCTGCATAGCAGACGTGCTGTTCACGCGCTGCAAAATTTGTTACTTCCATATTCTACCACTAGAGAACGCATTCTATTCTAAACAAACCTCTATCATCTACTATCCGAACGAAACTGCGTTTTACAACCTGTCCAATAACATATCACATGAGGGGTGCCCACAAAAGTTAGAAAGGTGCCCCTTCCCGGGGGTGAAAGTGGGGGAAGGGAGACTGGAGGTGCATAATATGAATGAGTGGTCACAGGGCTTTCGAATAATATACCAGAAGAGAGGTGTCGGCAAAAGTTAGTAAAGTGTCTCGGGGGGGGGGGGGGGTGAGGGAAGGGGGCGGAAAGGGCATAATATGAAAGAGGACTTTCGAATGATATATTACATTAGGGATTGGGGAAAAACTTTGAAAACTGACCCCTTGGGGTCCACTCTCGCGCCTCGGTATGTCACTCACCTTCGTCTGAGTTGAAGAAAGTTGAAATTTTTATATTTAATGAATAATAATGTGTTTGTTAAATTATGAACACATTTTCCATTCTTTTGGGGTTGCTTTTAATTAATAACGGGCGTTAATTAAGACTTTTTCAAAATTTTATGATTTGTCGTGTGATCACAGGCGTTCAGCTATAAGTATACAAAATTTCAAATCTACAACTTATAGAGTTTCCGAGAACGAGCTCTGTGACGGTCGGACACCCAAGCAGACAGACAGAGGAGTGAGACGAATAGGGTTTCGTCAGATGAAAGAAACCATAAACTAGTTGGATGTGCCAATCCCAAAACTTTCTTCTATCTTATACATATTAATATTTTAAAAAGTAGTTACACATGTTGTTTCTGTGTGTGTTTATAGAATTAGTAGATTAACACGAGATGTAAATAAAACTATATTGAGAATTGACATGTTACAATTTCTTGCATGTGCACAGGAAAGAGCGCTTGCAGTTTACAAGGACCGGGGATTTTGTTACCCGGCTGCGAAAATTGCGAAATCACAGCTAGAGAGATGAGCTGTTGTGTACAGCCTGAATGCTCGAGTTCAACTGCCTCTTCAAATGTACAATCACTCAAACAGGAAGTGTCCTTGATTCCTTGATCAACAACCATAACTCACAATAATTATTTTTAAACAACTGAGGAGATGAAAGTATCTTGATATGATAAACAAAATTGGATATAACACCATTTCAGATGATTCATGGTAATTGCTAATTGCTAAAGAGATAATATCAATAAGGGTTTTTTTAAATAAAAGTTATAACAATAAATCACTCTAAAGTGATTTTAGTTGAAGTAAATGGGTTCTCATAAATCTAAATTGATAAAATGTATGTTCACTGAACATGCTCCCCCCCTATCAGGGCTTTAGTCCTGATACTGAGGGAGTAATGCTAACTTCTGCACCGGACGTTTGAAGAATGAAGACCCGCGTTGCACAGTCACCACTCTGTTGAGTCCATCACTGCCTGGGTGGACCTCCGTAATACGACCCAACGGCCAAGCTCCAGGCGGTTGATTTGCGTCCGTTAATAACACTACCTGGCCCACCTCGATGTTAGGCGTGGCGATCTTCCACTTAGCTCTGGGTTGCAGCGAGGCCAAGTATTCTCTGGTCCAACGTTTGGAGAAGCCGGCTTTCATGTCCTGGAGCAGCTCCCATCGTTTCTTTAGATTGGTTGTAGTGGTTGCTGACTCATCGGGCATAGAATGCAAAACATCCCCTGTAAGAAAATGTGAGGGAGTGAGAACATTTATTGAGTCAGTATCATCGTTTAACTGTATAAGCGGCCGCGAGTTGAGCAAGGATTCTATCTGCGTGAGTAACGCAGTGGTTAGCTCTTCGAAAGTGAGCAATGTCTCTCCTATGACTCGCTTGATGTGATACTTTGTTGATTTTATCGCAGCCTCCCAAATCCCGCCAAAATGAGGGGCAGAAGGAGGGATGAAATGCCATTTTAGAGAGTTTTCAACTTGATAATGTGACATCATTTCATTATCTGTAAATGAACGCCACAATTCATAAATTTTGTCCAACTTTCTGGATGCACCGACAAAATTGGTGCCATTGTCGCTGTAAAGATGCCGTGGGGTGCCTCGCCTTGCACTAAAACGTCGAAGGGCGGCGATAAATGCCTCAGCTGTCATATCACCCACAGCTTCAATATGCACCGCTTTTGTAGCCAAACAAATAAACAAAGCTATATAGCCCTTAGTTGTTTTTGCACCCCGACCCTTACTAAATTTAATAGGTATAGGGCCTGCGTAATCAACACCGCTGGAGAAAAATGGACGTTCCAGGGTTACTCGATGCTGTGGCAAATCCCCATTAGTTGAGGGGTTGCAATGGACCTTTTATATCTGTAGCATTTTAAACATCTATTGATGCATTTGTTAATGATCTTTTTTCCACCAACTATCCAATAAGATTGTCTGATGATGTGGGATAGCAGTGAAGGCCCAGCATGTAAATGGGCAATGTGTTGTTGCTGTATTAATAACTCAGCCATTTTATGCTGTGAGGACAAGATTAAAGGATGTTTGTGGTTGAAGGATAATTGTGAATTTTGTAAGCGTCCTCCCACCCGTAACAGACCCTTATCTTCAATAAATGGGTGGAGGGATTGTAACGTACTTTTCTTTGGCAAAACTTTCTGATGTTGGATACATTTAAATTCTTCCTGAAAGTAAGAATTCTGAATCCAACGAACAATATTCTCTTCAGCAGCTTTTGTTTCTTTGTAAGTAAGATGTGGTGAAGAAATTTCTGTTTTGTTAGACTTCTTGCATTTTTTGATAAATCTTTGGCAATATGCCAAAATTCGAATAATTTTTGTAAGTGAAGAGTGCTTTTGAAACAAATTATCAAATAGATCATTTGATGTGTGGGCGTGAAAGGAAAAAATTGGATCAGACCTTTGTTCGGCTTTGATTTGATCATCAAATTCCTCAACATTTGAGTCGTCTTTGGGCCAATTGGATGGGTCTAAAGTTAGCCAACTTGGCCCCTTCCACCACAAATCACAACCTGGAAGACATTTTGGATCAATACCGCGTGAAGCGATATCTGCGGGGTTCTCTTTGGATGGTACATGTCTCCAGTGCTTTGTAGGTAGAATTTCGGTAATTTGAGCTGTCCTATTCGCGACAAAAGTCTTCCATTTACGCGGATGTGCTGATAGCCAAGAAAGGACGACTTTGGAGTCCGTCAGGCGAAAATATCGAACTTGTAACTCTTTAATGTTTTCATGACGGAACGGAACAGCTTAGCTAGTAGGTGCGCACCGCAAAGCTCTAATTTTGGCACTGAAATCTGTTTGATTGGAGCAACTTTAGTTTTAGAAACTAAGAGAAAAGAGTTTATTTTCCCCTTATAACTTTGTCGGCAATAAATTGCGGCAGCATATGCCAATGTTGAGGCATCAGAAAAACCGTGTAATTCAAACGGGTTACCGGATGAAAGCGTGACACATCTAGGAACAGACAATTGATTTAGTCCGTTAAACGAAATTTGAAATTGTAATAATTCGTCTGTAAGATGTTGCGGTATAACAGAGTCCCAGTCCCCTTTTGTAAGCCAAAGTTTCTGATAAAATACCTTTAAAATCACAGTACAGGGCGAAATTAGACATAATGGGTCGAAAATCCGTGCAGACTCGGCTAAAATGTGTCTCTTTGTAAGAGGTGGAGTGAGTGTTAATGCAGTTATAAAAATAAAACTATCTGATGAAGAGTTCCAGCTTAAGCCTAGAACTTTGGAGCTTCCGTTGTCACTAGGAATGATTTCAAAATTTGATTCAGTGCTAGAAGAATCTATAAATTCATTAAGAAATGCCTGTGAATTTGAATTCCACTTCCTCAAGTGGAAACCATGCGCGTCTAAACAATCTGTAATTTCTTTGCAAGTTTCTATTGCTTCCCTAACAGTATTCGTACCGGATAATAAGTCATCCATGTACATATCCTCTTCTAACATGCGCGAAATGCAAGGATTTTTTGTATAATCCTGAGCGATTTGTTTTATACATCTAGTTGCCAGAAAAGATGCTGGCGCTAAACCATATGTGACAGTTTTCAATTTGTAATTTTTTATTTCCTCATTAGGATTAGACCTCCAAACTATTTGCTGATAAATTTGATCCTCTTCGGCAACCAAAATCTGGCGGTACATTTTCTCTATATCCGCAGAAAAGACTATTTTCGGAAATCGAAAATTAAGTAAGATTTCGAAAATGTCCCGTTGTAACTTAGGGCCTACACCCAAAATAGAAT
Organism: Maratus speciosus; assembly: GCA_963932465.1. Lineage (NCBI taxonomy): Eukaryota > Metazoa > Arthropoda > Arachnida > Araneae > Salticidae > Maratus > Maratus speciosus. The sequence continues at coordinate 198,581,772 of OZ010798.1, read as the reverse complement.
TCAAGGAAACACCACTTGCAGTTTTGCATGAAGCGTCAAAAACTACCCTTAATTTAGTATTGATACTAGAAGATTTAATAACCGCATGATGAGGAAGAAAGTAGTGTTTGTTTTCATAATTATTAATGTCATTTCGTGCAACTAATTCCATGTGATCTAATTCTTCATATTCGTACATAAACTCTTTGTACTGATTTTCAAATTCTGGTTTTTCTTTAAATTTCTTTTCCATAGCAAGCAAGCGAGAAATTGCGGCAGGTTTAGAATTACCTAATTCTGATTTAGATTGAATAAAAGGTAACTTAACCACAAAACGACCCTCGGAATTAATTGAATAATTTTCCTGAAAATGTGATTCAACAAATTGCTCTTCAGGTGACAACATTTGAGTATTCTTATTAAATACTTCTTCTACTTCCCAAAAACGCTTTAACTCTTTATCAATATTAACTTCATAAATGTGTAAATTATGTATTGAATTTGGAGATGTACTAGAATGTGGCATTTTCCCTGATACCAGAAAGCCAAAAATTGAATTTTGAGCAATTAAATTGCTCTGAGTATCTGTTACTTGACCAGGAAGCAAAATAGAAAAGAAATAATCAGATCCTAGAATAATGTCTATTTTACTTGGTGTCCCGAAATGTGGATCCGCTAAGTTTATATTCTTTAAATGCGAAAAATGCTTCTCATGTATTTTTTCCGTAGGTAACAGAGCAGTTAAATCATCTAAAATAAATGCCTTAACAGACAACTTGGTGTCTGCATTATAAATTGATGTAAGATCAAACATTACGTAACCCTCAGTTACTGCGATCTTTGAGTTAGAGAGACCTTTTACGGGGAACCTAGCATTATTCCTTTTAATTCCTAACATTTTCATGCAGGATTCAGAAACAAATGTAGACTCTGATCCACTATCGCACATGATTCTTAAAGTGTGCTTTTGACCCATGCAATCATTAATATATACACTAGCAGTGGGCAAAAGTGCGAAAGATGTTTGAACTGCATTTATGGAAGGAGAAATTTCCTTTTTATTCTCATCCGGAATCGAACCGGCCTCTGAATCAGGTTTGTTTTTGCAGCTCTGTTTTTCATTTGAACGAGAAGTTGATATTGCGTAATTTTGCAGCTTATTTTCGCATAAACTAGTATGATGTTTCAGCTTGCAATTATGACAAGAGTAAGAGGAATTGCATTGCCAGGTAGTGTGCTTGTCAGACAAGCAATTACTGCATAACTTGTTTTTCTTAACAAACTGTCTCCTATCCCTGATGCTTAATTCTTTAAATTTAACACACTTGTAAAGTGGGTGATTAAATTTACATAGTAAACATTTGGTAATGACACTGGAAAAAGATCTATTGACGTTATACGGTTTCTCTTGTTTATGCGAATCTTCATTTTCACTTTTATACAATTCTAAAGATGAACATCTATCATTTATAAACTGAATAAATTGATCAAAAGATGGAAAGTCTTCGCTTGAGGTCAATTTTGCCCATTCCTCCCTTGTTTTAGAATCAACTTTTTGTAATAAAATATGAATTAGCCATAAGTCACGGCCAGATGCCTTTTCATCGATTGATTTAAGGCCTCTAATTACTTCATCTGATACATCTGCTAAACAGCGTAAGCTAAATGCATTTACTTGAGTAATGGGGGGAATGTCCAAGAATGTTTTAACTAAAATGGAAACAATTTGTTTTTTCTTATCATAACTCGACAGAAATTTTTCCCACGCTTCTGAATAACTGTTTTCAGAAATAGGAATATGTTTTATAATAGAGGCTGGCTCTTCCCCTAGTAACCCTCTTAAATACTGAATCTTCTGTATATTAGTTATGCTGGCATTGTTATGAACTAATGATAAATATAAATCTTTAAATGACAGCCAGTTTTTAAAATCACCATTAAATTGCTCTATATTGAGCCTAGGCAATTTAAAATTGTTAGAAATAGTAGAACTAACAACTGGAATCTGATCATTTATCATTTGAGGTGCATGCACATTTACGGTAACTTTTTCAAGTTCCGTTTGCAGTTTGGCTTTGGTTTCATAATATTTCTTTTCAAATTCCTCAATTTCAGATGCTTCAGTTGGTAATTGAGCATCATATTTATCAAAATCGGAATAAACTGTCTCTAATTTTTCTAATTTATTGTACAAGTCATTTTTTTTAAATGTTTGCTCAGCGTTAATGAAGTTGTTTATCCTTGTTAGAGCAGATTTAGCTCTGCCACGTAAATTTATAGCTGCCTTTTCCAATTCTTCAGCAGCCTTTTTTGCGGCTTCCAAGTCGGTATTCATTATTCAAATAATGAGGTGAATAGCGTAAAAAACAAAAGCCAAACCGATAATAATAATAAGATAAAATGTACTTATCTGTAATAAATGTGATGCGAGGTGCTCCGTCGTCTGTTGCAATTCCACATAAGACTGGTGAAAACACTATTTAGAACACTGAAGTAATATATGATGAGTGTACATTAATCCAAGCTTGAAAAAGTATCCAAGATCTCGCAGCGGTGCCTCCAACTTTTATGTTTCTGTGTGTATTTATAGAATTAGTAGATTAACACGAGATGTAAATAAAACTATATTGAGAATTGACATGTTACAATTTCTTGCATGTGCACAGGAAAGAGCGCTTGCAGTTTACAAGGACGCTTGCAGTTTACAAGGACCGGGGATTTTGTTACCCGGCTGCGAAAATTGCGAAATCACAGCTAGAGAGATGAGCTGTTGTGTACAGTCTGAATGCTCGAGTTCAACTGCCTCTTCAAATGTACAATCACTCAAACAGGAAGTGTCCTTGATTCCTTGATCAACAACCATAACTCACAATAATTATTTTTAAACAACTGAGGAGATGAAAGTATCTTGATATGATAAACAAAATTGGATATAACACCATTTCAGATGATTCATGGTAATTGCTAATTGCTAAAGAGATAATATCAATAAGGGTTTTTTTAAATAAAAGTTATAACAATAAATCACTCTAAAGTGATTTTAGTTGAAGTAAATGGGTTCTCATAAATCTAAATTGATAAAATGTATGTTCACTGAACACATGTTAATACTTCAATATTATTAGGTCAATGCTATACCAACTTTCACTTTCTTCTTAAATTTCTTCTTTAGTCAATTAAACGGACTAAAAACGAGTTAATCTATATCATGATATTTGTTAAAATTAATAGTTTTTCCATATTCTGTTGTTATCAGCTGTTTGCGAATATCCGGCTTAGCAGGACTCGAGTTCCCGCCGTTGCGCGAGCCATCGATGGACAATAGAACTACGAAAAATCAAGAAAAGTATACAAAAATCGCTATCACAGAGCCACTTTACCGCGCAATATTTCCAAATTCAAGGAGGACCTGTTGGCCATATCCAAAATTATGCACAAAAAATTTGGTTCAATTGTATGCATAATTTTATCCACTTTTCAATGGTACAATAAAGAAAATGGCACAAACATCGCTATTATAGCACACCCCCTTCCGGCAGATTTTTTTCAAATTCAGAAAGGACTTGGTTGCCATAGCAAGAAACATACACAAAATATTTGGTTCAATTCTATGCATAACTTCATACACTTATTGATGGTACAATAATAAAAACGGCGCAGACATCGCAATTATAGCGCCCCCTTCTGGCGGAATTTTTTCCAAGTTCAGGGAAGACCTATCCACCATAGCCTTACACATACACAAAAAATTTGGTTCAATTCTATGCATAACTTTATAATACAGTTTTCGATGGTACAATAATGAAAGTGGCACAGACATTGCTATTACAGCGCCCCCTTCCGGCCGATTTTTTTCAAATTCAGGGAGAACTTGCTTACCACAACCAGAAACATGCACAAAAAATTTTGTTCAATTCTATGCATAACTTCATACACTTTTCGATGGTACAATAATGAAAATCGTACAGACATCACAATTATAGCGCCCCCTTAAGGCGGAATTTTTCCAAATTCAAGGAGGACCTTCGTGCCATGACCAAAAACAAACAAAAAAAAATTTGGTTTAGATCTATGCATAACTTCATACACTCTTTGATGGTACAATATTCAAAATGGCACAAAAATCGCAATTAAAGCGCCCCTTACCGGCGATTTTTTTTTCAATTAAGGAAGGACTTGCTTGTCATAGCCAAGAACTTAAAAAAAAATTTTGGTTCAATTCTATGCATAGCTTCATACACTTTTCGATGGTACAATATTCAAAATCGCATATACAGCGCCCCCTACCGACGAATTTTTTTCCAAATTAATGGAGGACCTACTGGCTATAGCCAAATACTTAAAAAAATTTTTTGGTTCTATTCTATGTATAACTTCAAACACTTTTCGATGGTACAATATTCAAAATCGCTAATATAGCGCCCCCTACCGGCGAATTTTTTTCCAAATTCACGGAGGACCTACTTGTCATATCCAAAAACTTAAAATAAAAATTTGGTTGAATTTTATGCATAACTTCATACACTTTTGGATGGTACAATGGCGACAGACACACGGACAGACAGACATTTTCTATAAACATGCTTTTTGGGATCTCTGACCCCTAAAACGTGTAAATCCGTCGAAAACCGGAAGTCGAAAAAAATTTCGATTACAATACTTTCTTCTATTGAAGATTTAAGAAAGTAAAAAGGAAGGTAGATGACTTTGATGTCGAATTTTTTAGGACACATCTGTATTTTGGTGTATAGCATGCTCCGGTGTATACAGTCTAACCTTGTTATCCCGACACTCTAATGACTAGAAAAAAATGTCGTCATAAGCGGAATGTCACGGTAACCGCAGTTGGAGAAAAATATGCTTATAAAAAGCTATATTTTTAATTAATTTAAGACAATTTTTAATTCATAAGTGTTCTTGCAGTTTTAAGCAATAAAACATTATTATTAAACAAAATGAACACAAAAACAAAATTCAAAAGAATAAAAATTAGATTTATGATGACTTGTTTTTTATTGGTACATGAAATATTGATGAATTAAGGTTTGCTTATCCCTGGATGTGCTTCCTACAATTCTTTCTTCATTATTATGTAATGAATTGTAATCGAAATTCGTTGTTTCAGAAATGGATGTTAGGTAATTCCTGATCGTTTCAATGCGATGCAATGCTTCGGTTTTAGTTGGATGAAAAACGGCGTGTAACCACAAGAAAGCGCAGCTTGACCAGAACAAAAAGACCGCGAGTAGACTGATAGTCTATCTGGAGCTTAAAGGGTTCATTCATAGTGTGTGGGTTTATTTATCGAGATAAACGATTAAAGTAAAATTTCTCATTTATCTCAATTGATAATTTAGACACTTTTGTAAAAAATTTTGCTATGAAAATTGTTACTGCTTGATTTCCATGCTTATAAGATGGATTGTAAAAAATGGGTAATTTTCATAAACCGTTGGGATATCCGGTGTTGAAAATTATTCAACGACGTAAAATCCGGAGTTTATTTACATTAAAATCATATACAGAAAATCGGGACTTTGTAAAACTGACGTGAAAAGCAGAGTGACGTGAAAAGCGGTTGTCGGGATAACGAGGACCGACTGTAATACGTACCTAAATTTCCAGACAACATTTTTCTATTTTAAGGTGTATTCGCTTTTCCTTCTTCGAAAACAAATTTCATCGGAAAAATAGCAAAAAACTAGTTGGATGTGCCAATCCCAAAACTTTCTTCTATCTTATACATCTTAATATTTTAAAAAGTAGTTACACATGTTACTACTTCAATATTATTAGTTCAATGCTATACCAACTTTCATTTTCTTCTTAAATTTCTGCTTCAGTCAATTAAACGGACTAAAAGCGAATAAATCTATATCATGATATTTGTTAAAATTAATAGTTTTTCCTTATTCTGATGTTATCAGCTCTTTGCGAATAGCTGGCTTAGCAGGAAGCGAGTTCCCGCCGCTGCGCGAGCCACCGATGGACAATAGAACTACGAAAAATCAAGAAAAGTATGCAAAAATCGCTATCACAGAGTCCCTTTACCGCGCAATATTTCAAGTTCAAAGAGGACCTGCTGGCCATATTTAAAATTATGCACAAAAAAATTGGTTCAATTGTATGCGTAATGTTATATATTTTTGATGGTACAATAAAATATGGCTCAAACATCGCTATTATAGCGTTCCCCTTCCGGCAGATTTTTTTCAAATTCAAGGAGGACTTGCTTGCCATAGCAAGAAACATACACAAAATATTTAGTTCCATTTTATGCATAACTTCATACACTTATTGATGATACAATAATAAAAATGGCTCAAACATCGTAATTATAGCGCCCCCATATGGCTGAATTTTTTCAAGTTCAGGGAGGACCTACCGACCATAGCCTTACACATACACAAAAAATTTGGTTCAATTCTATGCATAATTTTATACACTTTACGATGGTACAATAATGAAAATGGCACAGACATTGCTATTACAGCGCCCCCTTCCGGCAGATTTTTTTCAAATTCAGGGAGAACTTACTTACCACAGCCAGAAACATGACCAAAAAATTTTGTTCAATTATATGCATAACTTCATACACTTTTCGATGGTACAGTAATGAAAATCGTCCTGACATCGCAATTGTAGCGCCCCCTTCCGGCGGAATTTTTCCAAATTCAGGGAGGACTTTTCTGCCATGACCAAAAACAAACACAAAAAATTTGGTTCAATTCTATGCATAACTTCATGCACTTTTCGATGGTACAATATTCAAAATGGCACAAAAATCGCTTTTACAGCGCCCCCTACTGGCAATTTGTTTCCAAATTAAGGAAGGACCTGCTTGTCACAGCCAAGAACTTAAAAAAAATTTTTGGTTCAATTCTATGCATAACTTCATACACTTTTCGATGATACAATACTTAAAATCGCTATTACAGCGCCCCAACCGGCGAATTTTTTTCCAAATTAATGGAGGACCTACTGGCTATAGCCAAATACTTAAAAAATTTTCGGTTCAATTTTATGTATAACTTCATACACTTTTCGATGGTACAATATTCAAAATCGCTATTACAGCGCCCCTACCGGCGAATTTTTTCCAAATTCAAGGAGGACCTGCTCGCCATATCCAAAAACTTAAAATAAAAATTTAGTTCAATTCTATGCATTACTTCATATACTTTTTGATGATACAATGGCGACAGATACACGGACAGACAGACATTTTCTATAGATATGTTTTTTGGCATCTCTGACCCCTAAAAAGTGTAAATCCGTCGAAAAAATTTTCGATTACAATACTTTCTTCTAATGAAGATAGAAGAAAGTAAAAAAAGTATAAAAATACAACTAGTTTTTTACTTTCTTCTATCGTATTGTAATCGAAATTTTTTCGACTTCCGGTTTTCGACGGATTTACACGTTTTAGGGGTCAGAGATCCCAAATAACCTGTTTATAGATAAATATATTAAATTTAAAAAATCAAAAAACCCGACTGCGTAAAAAGCAAACTAATTAATTATTTCTCATCAATATGAAATTATTTTTTATATTACTTACTTTTTTTTTTACTTGCTTCTATCTTCATTAGAAGAAAGTATTGTAATCGAAATTTTTCTGACTTCCTGTTTTCGACGGATTTACACGTTTTAGGGGTCAGAGATGACAAAAAACATGTTTATAGAAAATGTCTGTCGCCATTGTACCATCAAAAAGTGTATGGAGTTATGCATAGAATTGAACCAAATTTAAATTTTAAGTTTTTGGCTATGGCAAGCAGGTCCTCCCTGAATTTGGAAAAAATTCGCCCGTAGGGGGCGCTGTAATAGCGATTTGTGCGCGATTTTGATTATTGTACGATCGAAAAGTGTATGAAGTTATGCATAGAATTGAACCAAATTTTTATTTTAAGTTTTTCGCTATGGCAAGCGGGTCCTCCCTGCATTTGGAAAAAATTCGCCCGTTAGGGGTGCTGTAATAGCGATTTTTGTGCGATTTTGAATATTGTATCATCGAAAACTGTATGAAATTATGCATAGAATTGAACCAAATTTTTTGTGTATGTTTCTGTCTATGACAAGCAAGTCCTCCCTGAATTGGAAAAAAATCTGCCGGAAGGGGGGGCGCTGTAATAGCGATGTTTGAACCATTATCTTTATTGTACCATCGAAAAATGTATAAAATTATCCATACAATTAAACCAAATGTTCTGTGCATGTTTTTGGCTTTGGCCAACAGGTCCTCCTTGAATTTGCAAATATTGCGCGTAATAGGGCTCTGTGATAGCGATTTTTGTGTACTTTTCTTGATTTTTCGTAGTTCTATTGTGCATCGGTGGCTTGTGAAGAGGCGGGAACTGGCTTCCTTCTAAGCCGGCATTCGCGAACAGCTGATAGCAAAAGAATAAGGAAAAAATAATAATTTTAACAAATATCATGATATAGATTAACTCGTTTTCAGTCCGTTTAATTGACTGAAGCAGAAATTTAAGATGAAAATCAAAGTTGGTATAGTATTGAACTAATAATATTGAAGTATTAACATGCGTAACTAGGTTTTGAAATATTAAGATGTGTAAGATAGAAGAAAGTTTTGGAATTGGCACATCCAACTAGTTATTTACTTGTATTGGGGACTTTTAAGTTGTGTTTAGTTGTTAGTTCCTGTCTACAAACACTTTTTTTATGAGGCCTATAGATGTCTATTATGAAGGTTAGAGTTACAGTAAAGGTAGAGATCCAAAGTACACAACTTCCAGGCTGTGTAATATTTAAACGGAGCTTTTGACTGCAAAATGGTCAAAGAAACATCGCCTTCATTTTGAAAGACCTGTCCAATGATATGCCACTCAATAGGATACGTAAAAAAAAAATTTCGTCTCTATCGCCTTTGTGTAGTTTACGGCCGCCATTTTGAAGTTATAAAAACAAAACCTATCCTATAACCGTCGGACGGTTAAGACGAAACTATAGAGACCTCATTAAAATAGCAATTAAATCCTTTGTGCAGGAATATTAAAAAGCAGTAAACCAACATTTAAAATGCACAAATAATGCGTGAAAAGCAGCAAACAGCTGTTTCGAATCTACAGCGAGATTCTTCTTCAGTGCAAGATAGGGAAAAAAGAACAGCGTGCTAGAAAAAGCAAGGCTGACGTAGCACGCTGTTCTTTTTTCCCTATCTTGCACTGAAGAAGAATCTCGCTGTAGATTCGAAACAGCTGTTTGCTGCTTTTCACGCATTATTTGTGCACTTTAAACGTTGGTTTACTGCTTTTTAATATAGAGACCTCATTCATTAAAATCCATCCAGCCGTTGGGATGTTTCGAGGGTATAAAGAAATCCACATACACAGATACGCGTGAAACACATAACCTTTCTTTGCAGTCCGGTAAAAATGTCTCTCTGTCCGTCTGTCGCCATTGTACCATCAAAAAGTGTATGAACATGTAAATAGAATTGAACCAAATTTTTATTTTAAGTTTTTGGCATGGCAAGCAGGTCCTCCATGAATTCGGAAAAAAATCGCCGGTAGAGGGCGCTGTAATAGCGATTTTTGTGCGATTTTGTATATTGTACCATCGAAAAGTGTATGAAGTTACGCATAGATTTGAACCAAATTTTTATTTTAAGTTCTTGGCTATGGCAAGCAGGTCATTCCTTAATTTGGAAAAAATTCGCCGGTAGAATTTATGTAATAGCGATTTTTGTGTCATTTTGAATATTGTACCATCGAAAAGTGTATGAAGTTATGTATAGAATTGAAGCAAATATTTTGTGTTTGTTTTTGGTCATGGCACGAAGGTCCTCCTTGAATTTGGAAAAATTCCACCTGAAGGGTGCGCTATAAATGCGATGTCTGTACGATTTTCATTATTGTATCATCGAAAAGTGTATGAAGTTATGCATATAATTGAACCAAAGTTTTTGTGTATGTTTCTGGCTATGGCAAGGTCCTCCCTGCATTTGAAAAAAATATCTGCCGGAAGGAGGCGCTGTAATAGCGATGTCCATGTCACTTTCATTATTGTACCATCGAAAACTGTATAAAATTATGCATACGACTGAACCAAATTTTTGTGTTTGTGTAAGGTTATGGTCAGTAAGTCCTCTCTGAACTTGAAAAAATTCCGCCAGATGGGGGCGCTATAATTGGGATGTCTGTGCCATTTTCATTATTGTACCATCGAAAAGTGTATGAGGTTATGGATAGAATTGAACCAAATGTTTTGTGTATGTTTCTGGCTATGGCAAGCAATTCCTCCCTGAATTTGAAAATAAATCTGCCGGAAGGGGGGGGGGCGATGTTATAGCAATGTTTGTGCCATTTTCTTTATCGTACCACCAAAAAGTGTATAAAATTATGTATACAATTGAACCAAATTTTTTGTGCATGTTTTTGGCTTTGGCCAACAGGTCCTCCTTTAATTTGGAAATATTGCGCGGTAAAGGGGCTCTGTGATAGCGATTTTTGTATACTTTTCTTGATTTTTCGGAGTTCTATTGTCCATCGGCGGCTCGTGCAGCGGCGGGAACTCGTTTCCTGCTAAGCCGGCTATTCGCAAACAGCTGATAACAACAGGATAAGGAAAAACTATTAATTTTAACAAATATCATGATATAGATTAACTCGTTTTTAGTCCGTTTAATTGACTGAAGCAGAAATTTAAGATGAAAATCAAAGTTGGTATAGTATTGAACTAATAATATTGAAGTATTAACATGTTTAACTAGGTTTTGAAATATTAAGATGTATAAGATAGAAAAAAGTTTTGGGATTAGCACATCCAACTAATTAAAAAATACTCTTAGAAGCACTCAATATTTATCTTGAACTTCACGGCTAATGTTTTGACTGAAATTTTGACTGTTTTTTCCCAAATATTTCCGTTACAATACATTAATTCGTTAACACATGCTGGACAATTGCACCATAAAATATAATGAATAAGAATATATTCCTTAAAAACACATAAACAAGAATCTTTATATGAACTTGTGCGATTAAAATTAATGATAGAAACATAAAATCTACGTTTCGAACAGCTACTGCAGCCGTCCTCAGCATAAAATATCATACATCATTATAGCGTTAATCTACAGAAAAATCTAAAATATATCTATATATATATATATTAAGATTTTTTTAAACCGAAAAGGCAAATAATCTCTTAAAGACAACTTTTTGCCTTTTAAACTTACACAGTAGTCTAAAATTTTGAATTATATAGTTCAGGGTCCAAGTCCACGTAGTTCACGTCCGCGTGTCATAAGAGCTTCCAAAAAAAGGTTTAACGTGACCATGACATCTCATAAATCTCCCCCCTTCCTCCCCACCCCACAATAAAAATCAAACTTTAATGAATCAAAATTATTTGAAAATTTGTTATTAGGAGTAAAAAAATATGAGTAACATATATGTAGGAATTATATTTTAGAAAATAATTTAAAAGATGTTATTTCTGTCGTTCAATCCCCTTTTAGGTGCGTTCGTAATTATATAAATATGTAGCAGATATAGTTGTCGTCCGGCCATCCGTCTGTCTGTCGGCATATAACAGCGCAAAAACTACCCAACCGAATGGTTTAATATATAGAATCGTTGCAGAATTTTGTCGAGTCATTTCAAATTTTGTGAAAATCGAATACAAACTTAAGAAGATATTAATAAAAGTTTTCTTCATTCTATTAAATCCTATCATACGTAATTAATTCAAAGATATTACCTGATAGGTAATGATTCTAGGTTACCATGGTGATGACGTCCTATTTAAGTTGGAGTCCCTTTATTTCCGTACTACTAAATTTAATATCGATAATCGTAATATATTTTGTATTCATGGAATTTTTCATAAAAACGCAACAGATATTGCATCAAGATCTGAATATTTATAAAACTAGTTATAGTCATCATTTGCCATGTTTGACGTACAATTTCTGATTTGTTAAACTTACAGTAGTCTGAAATTTTTAATTATTTAATTAACGAATATATATATTGTATAGTTTTACATGACTGCTTTTATAATATTGATTTTTTTTTTTCAGGTGTGAAAACATTATTTGACGGTTTAGCAGCCATAGCTGACGGAACGGATGTTATACGTACTGCCGTGAAAACCGTATCTACAAGCATGAAAGCTCTGTTAGCAGGCACAGAAATTTTGTCTATAAACATTAATTCTACATACAAAACTATGGAAACAACATCTAAATACTTAGAAGCTGAAGTTATAGAACTGAAAGATCTGTTTGCAGGCGTAGAAACTATGTCTCCAGCCGAGATATCCAGATTTATAGGCGAGCGAGGTATGTCTTCAGATTTGGATTTTGAACTGCTTACAGAAAAAATTTCACATCTGCGTACTTTATCTATATATCTTGAAGGTGTGTACTCAGGATATGAAACAATACAAGCAGGCATGGAACTTACATCTAAAACCAATCAAAGTTTGCTTGAAAGCGTTGATTTGCTATATGAACAGGTGAAAGATGAATTTAAACATGTGGAGGCTTTTTCTGAAGCCGAGAATGTCAAATGTGTTGACAAAGAAGAAGCATTCAGATTATTGTCTTCCGACGTAAATGTTCTATCTCAAATCCTAGATTCGTTAAATTCTTTGAATGGTTTAATTCATGCGGATTTCAATCTGATAATTCAAGGCATTTTCAGCGTAAATGAATTCATGCAAAAGGCACTTGAAGATTTCAAAATTGTTTTTGAAGTCTTAGAATCTTTCCTATCGCTGCCTTTAGGTATGCTAACTGCACTTAATAGTAGGTAAGTTCTGTCGAAATCAATACGTCACTTGCACATGCAGGTATAAAAACTGTACCCAAATAGACGTAAGCTACAAAAATGTAAGCATCAATACTTACCATACTGAATATACTTATCATACTGTATTTCCAAACGTTGTAGACTTTTTTTTTTTACAAATGTAATAAAACAGTATTATAATGTAAAACTGCATTGCTTTCTTTATTATTATCACTATACTGCTTTCACTTTCAATAGTTTCGTTAAAGAATTACCCAGATTTCTCTCTTTTTATAAGATTACAAAGTGTTCTAAATGCGCTACATTACGAATTCTTTGAAGAATTTCATTCATTCAAGTTTCAATCTGATAATTCAAGGCATTTTAAGCGTAAATGAATTCGTGCAAAAGGCACTTAAAGATTTCAAAGCTGCATTTGAAGTCTTGGAATCTTTTCTATCGCTGCCTTTTGGCCTGCTAACTGTACTTGTAGGTATGTTCTGTCGAAATTAGTACTTAAAGATGTAACACTTGCACCGTGCAAGTATAAAAACTCTACCCAGATAGACGTAAGCTACAAAAATGTAATAAAACAGTATTACAATCTAAAACTGCATTGCTGTCTTTATTATTATCTATATGCTGCTTTCAATTTCAATAGTTTCGTTACAAAATTACCTAGTTCCTTTTTTAGCACTTTCCAACATATTTGAAAAGTGTTTATGACTTCGGTTCGTCTGTCCAAGACCTAACTCTCGTAAATATATTCGGATTGCACTGAATTTGTTGAATGTTATTCTTTCTTACTTTAGCACGATCGTTATTGAAAATGAAATGTGTAGCCTTTATAGTTCATTTACAGGAACGGTCAAAAGTTTTCCATTACATTACGGTCAATGGGAAAAAAATCGTTTCAAGTTCATTTTCATGATGTTAGTCAATTTCAAACATAATGAAATTGATATGCATTTATCTAGTGCTCTGAATCATGCATTTTGAAATATGAGGTGCAAAGCATTTACTAAACATTTACAGAGCCACACAAAAGGTATATACTAGTCTATGTGTATAATCAGCGTGAATTGCTTAAAGGCGGCTTTTAATTGAATTATGCACTTTCAAAAATGAACTATATTTAATATACTCAGAAATGTTTGTAACACAGGGATACAGGGCCACACAAAGAAATGGATACATGACATCATTAGAATGATAATATCTGGAAGTTGGGTTTGAGTAGCTTTAATTATGTTTCAGCCTGAATTAAATTTTGCTAATACGCTAATAGTAGGTATGTACGTAATATGTAGCCCCTACAAAAAAAAAAAAAAAAAAAAAAAAAAAAGAAAAGAAAAACTCTTGGTAATATAGAGGGCTGTACAAAAGAATTCAAATAAACTTCCCTATATTGATAGAAACTGCTGAAGCTGAATTTTCAACCTATTATGCATTTTCTTACTAAACTAAGATTAAGCATATTATGCAGAATATGTACAAATTGTAGATTAAATAAAAGGCTGCAGAAAATAATTTGACTACTTTTTCAGCTATGGATGGTAATTGATTAAATCAGGTTTTGAAATGTGTTATGAGTTTTCTAAAATGTTTACTTATAATTTTTTATTTTTTTTTCTTGGCCTTATTAAACAGCGAAATTCCGGAATGAATTCTGGAAGTGTTGGAAAGTGTTTCATAATCTATACTTGACGCATGATTTTTCCTTCTTGTTTCTCTTTTTTTTTCCCCTTTAATATACAAAGTATCTTAAAAGTGCTAAAATGGACTGCATTTAAAAAATGAAATAACCAGGCAAACGGTGATAATTATTAAAGCCAATTTTAAATTAATGTGATAACAGAAATTTCTTTATTATTAAAATAATAAAACTTTGTAAAAAATCACCATAAAATTAAAACAAAACACAGGACGCGTTTCGAGCTAAAAACATAACAGCTCGTCATCAGCTAAGCATACACGTGTCCGAAAACGGACAAGTTCAAAAATGAACTGAAGAAAAAGAATGTTGCGAAGAATGCGACAGATGGCGCTACCTGATAGAGGGAAATGTGTTGAAAAAAGATAGAAGAGAAAATGAAATGGAAAAAATGGAAATAAAAGAAAAAATAAAAATAAAAGAAGTAAATTAAAAATATAAATAAAAATAATAAATAAAGAACTATAAAAGAACAAGAAAAAAATCCAAATAATAAGTGAAGAACCCATAACAAGAAAGAAGGAAAACAGGACCAGAAAATGAATAAAAAGATAATAAATAAATAAGTAAATAAATAGCAGAAAACAAAATAATAAAACTAAAATGAAATAAAATAAAAATAAAACAAAACTGGGAAGAAAGAAAAGCAAATACCTTGAACACGTGCAAAGCAATAACACGGTGCAGCACCCAAATAGTTGAATACAGCGAAACAGCACCGAAAACTGGCGATATGAAGCAATTAAAATAATAAAACTTTGTAAAAAATCACCATAAAATTAAAACAAAACACAGGACGCGTTTCGAGCTAAAAACATAACAGCTCGTCATCAGCTAAGCATACACGTGTCCGAAAACGGACAAGTTCAAAAATGAACTGAAGAAAAAGAATGTTGCGAAGAATGCGACAGATGGCGCTACCTGATAGAGGGAAATGTGTTGAAAAAAGATAGAAGAGAAAATGAAATGGAAAAAATGGAAATAAAAGAAAAAATAAAAATAAAAGAAGTAAATTAAAAATATAAATAAAAATAATAAATAAAGAACTATAAAAGAACAAGAAAAAAATCCAAATAATAAGTGAAGAACCCATAACAAGAAAGAAGGAAAACAGGACCAGAAAATGAATAAAAAGATAATAAATAAATAAGTAAATAAATAGCAGAAAACAAAATAATAAAACTAAAATGAAATAAAATAAAAATAAAACAAAACTGGGAAGAAAGAAAAGCAAATACCTTGAACACGTGCAAAGCAATAACACGGTGCAGCACCCAAATAGTTGAATACAGCGAAACAGCACCGAAAACTGGCGATATGAAGCAATTAAAATAATAAAACTTTGTAAAAAATCACCATAAAATTAAAACAAAACACAGGACGCGTTTCGAGCTAAAAACATAACAGCTCGTCATCAGCTAAGCATACACGTGTCCGAAAACGGACAAGTTCAAAAATGAACTGAAGAAAAAGAATGTTGCGAAGAATGCGACAGATGGCGCTACCTGATAGAGGGAAATGTGTTGAAAAAAGATAGAAGAGAAAATGAAATGGAAAAAATGGAAATAAAAGAAAAAATAAAAATAAAAGAAGTAAATTAAAAATATAAATAAAAATAATAAATAAAGAACTATAAAAGAACAAGAAAAAAATCCAAATAATAAGTGAAGAACCCATAACAAGAAAGAAGGAAAACAGGACCAGAAAATGAATAAAAAGATAATAAATAAATAAGTAAATAAATAGCAGAAAACAAAATAATAAAACTAAAATGAAATAAAATAAAAATAAAACAAAACTGGGAAGAAAGAAAAGCAAATACCTTGAACACGTGCAAAGCAATAACACGGTGCAGCACCAAAATAGTTGAATACAGCGAAACAGCACCGAAAACTGGCGATATGAAGCAATTAAAATAATAAAACTTTGTAAAAAATCACCATAAAATTAAAACAAAACACAGGACGCGTTTCGAGCTAAAAACATAACAGCTCGTCATCAGCTAAGCATACACGTGTCCGAAAACGGACAAGTTCAAAAATGAACTGAAGAAAAAGAATGTTGCGAAGAATGCGACAGATGGCGCTACCTGATAGAGGGAAATGTGTTGAAAAAAGATAGAAGAGAAAATGAAATGGAAAAAATGGAAATAAAAGAAAAAATAAAAATAAAAGAAGTAAATTAAAAATATAAATAAAAATAATAAATAAAGAACTATAAAAGAACAAGAAAAAAATCCAAATAATAAGTGAAGAACCCATAACAAGAAAGAAGGAAAACAGGACCAGAAAATGAATAAAAAGATAATAAATAAATAAGTAAATAAATAGCAGAAAACAAAATAATAAAACTAAAATGAAATAAAATAAAAATAAAACAAAACTGGGAAGAAAGAAAAGCAAATACCTTGAACACGTGCAAAGCAATAACACGGTGCAGCACCCAAATAGTTGAATACAGCGAAACAGCACCGAAAACTGGCGATATGAAGCAATTAAAATAATAAAACTTTGTAAAAAATCACCATAAAATTAAAACAAAACACAGGACGCGTTTCGAGCTAAAAACATAACAGCTCGTCATCAGCTAAGCATACACGTGTCCGAAAACGGACAAGTTCAAAAATGAACTGAAGAAAAAGAATGTTGCGAAGAATGCGACAGATGGCGCTACCTGATAGAGGGAAATGTGTTGAAAAAAGATAGAAGAGAAAATGAAATGGAAAAAATGGAAATAAAAGAAAAAATAAAAATAAAAGAAGTAAATTAAAAATATAAATAAAAATAATAAATAAAGAACTATAAAAGAACAAGAAAAAAAAATCCAAATAATAAGTGAAGAACCCATAACAAGAAAGAAGGAAAACAGGACCAGAAAATGAATAAAAAGATAATAAATAAATAAGTAAATAAATAGCAGAAAACAAAATAATAAAACTAAAATGAAATAAAATAAAAATTTTCTTTCTTCCCAGTTTTGTTTTATTTTTATTTTATTTCATTTTAGTTTTATTATTTTGTTTTCTGCTATTTATTTACTTATTTATTTATTATCTTTTTATTCATTTTCTGGTCCTGTTTTCCTTCTTTCTTGTTATGGGTTCTTCACTTATTATTTGGATTTTTTTCTTGTTCTTTTATAGTTCTTTATTTATTATTTTTATTTATATTTTTAATTTACTTCTTTTATTTTTATTTTTTCTTTTATTTCCATTTTTTCCATTTCATTTTCTCTTCTATCTTTTTTCAACACATTTCCCTCTATCAGGTAGCGCCATCTGTCGCATTCTTCGCAACATTCTTTTTCTTCAGTTCATTTTTGAACTTGTCCGTTTTCGGACACGTGTATGCTTAGCTGATGACGAGCTGTTATGTTTTTAGCTCGAAACGCGTCCTGTGTTTTGTTTTAATTTTATGGTGATTTTTTACAAAGTTTTATTATTTTAATTGCTTCATATCGCCAGTTTTCGGTGCTGTTTCGCTGTATTCAACTATTTGGGTGCTGCACCGTGTTATTGCTTTGCACGTGTTCAAGGTATTTGCTTTTCTTTCTTCCCAGTTTTGTTTTATTTTTATTTTATTTCATTTTAGTTTTATTATTTTGTTTTCTGCTATTTATTTACTTATTTATTTATTATCTTTTTATTCATTTTCTGGTCCTGTTTTCCTTCTTTCTTGTTATGGGTTCTTCACTTATTATTTGGATTTTTTTCTTGTTCTTTTATAGTTCTTTATTTATTATTTTTATTTATATTTTTAATTTACTTCTTTTATTTTTATTTTTTCTTTTATTTCCATTTTTTCCATTTCATTTTCTCTTCTATCTTTTTTCAACACATTTCCCTCTATCAGGTAGCGCCATCTGTCGCATTCTTCGCAACATTCTTTTTCTTCAGTTCATTTTTGAACTTGTCCGTTTTCGGACACGTGTATGCTTAGCTGATGACGAGCTGTTATGTTTTTAGCTCGAAACGCGTCCTGTGTTTTGTTTTAATTTTATGGTGATTTTTTACAAAGTTTTATTATTTTAATTGCTTCATATCGCCAGTTTTCGGTGCTGTTTCGCTCTATTTCTTTATTATGCTTATTGTTTTTCGTACAAATTATTGTTACCTAAAGATGGCGCTGAGCTATCTTGAACTTTGACAGTTGCAACTTAACGTATCACTCGGCTTGTAACTTTCATTCTACTTAGGTGTTAAAACGATATAAAAAAGTTAACTTTGAGTTTTGAAATTGTAAGGTAGATATTACAATAGTAAGGCATTCATTACAATTTGAGAAAGTGCATTAAGAAAAGTAATGTAATTAAATATAGCTAAATTAAGGATTTTCTCCTTTTTGAAATATTTTTTTTTCCTCAACTGAAATCTTTGGCGCCTGTGTGTGCCGCACACATTGCACACTGGGTCGGCGCGCCCCTGCACAAGGGCGGATCTGGAGAGTCCTCAAGGGGGGGGCGATTTTGGAAATTTGGAAACTCCAATCTGATGCGCAGGTCGGGGCTAATTTTTTCACTGCGGGTCGTGTTACTTCTACTTTTTTCTGCGGGTCGGGTTTGGGTCCAGTTGATTTCTATTTTTTGCTGCGGGTCGGGTTTGGGTCCGGTTGACTTCTTTTTTTGCTGCTGGTCGGGTTGACTTCTACTTTTTGCTGTGGGTCGGGTTAACTTCTACTTTTTTGCTGCGGGTCGGGTTTGGGCCCGGTTGACTTCTACTTTTCTACTGCGGGTCGAGTTTGGGCCCGGTTGCCTTCTACTTTTCTACTGCGGGTCGGGTTGACTTCTACTTTTTAGTTTCGCCTAGCGCGTTGTGTTTGGGCAGATTGACTTATATTATTTCAGATTTGGGTCAGTTTCGGATTGGGTTTTGACTCTTGCGAGAAGGATTCTGGTTGAGTCGATTTTTGAAAAGAAAATCTTAAATATTTTTGAAGATAAAAACTATGTACAGAAAAAGCTCCATAACGGATACGCCCAATTAGGAATACTAATCTTCAGGATTATGTGAAAAATAGTAATTTGGTATAAGACTGCTTGTCTCTTTATATCCTAAGATCAGTTGTAATTCAGTAAAGAATGATTTGAAACTTATTAAAAACATACCAGGTGTCCTAAAATGAACTGACTGATTTTAAAATTCAGTAACTTGCAAAT
Organism: Maratus speciosus; assembly: GCA_963932465.1. Classification (NCBI taxonomy): domain Eukaryota; kingdom Metazoa; phylum Arthropoda; class Arachnida; order Araneae; family Salticidae; genus Maratus; species Maratus speciosus. Next base: position 198,562,164 of record OZ010798.1, on the reverse strand, counting down.
TGTGAAAGCAATTAAAAAAAAAATCTTGCAGGAGGGTTATGTAAGATGTCAGGAGATTTTTTACTGGGATTCTTGATTTTACTTTACAATAGCAACGATAGGTGTCGCCGCAAACAATGGTCATTGAATTGGGGCCCTATTTCTGGCCTACCTCCTCCGGAACCGATTTGGTACCTATTTCTTCCACGCCATCTATCGTTGCTATTTTAAACTAAAATCAAGAATCGCAGAAAAAACTCCTGATCAAGGGTAATTCTGAGTAAAAAAAAAATCTGAAGTTCAAAGCAAATCTTTTGAAAGGTTAGAGTAGATGAGGAGATTCACTCATGGCACTAATTATTCTTTTTGCAGGTCAAGTTAGTTGTTTTCGATTCGGATCGATTTCAGGCTGAGTGTAGATTCCTGCAAGCTCGGGTTTAACCTGTTTTTTTCAAAAGTTAATTCAGTATATTATTTCAGGTTAAAAACTATACCTATAATAATAAAAATAGATGTATATATGTGTGCTGTTTTCTAAAGAGACCACTGTATTTTTTCCACGACTCTTTGATGAAATTCGCACTTCTTCGACCCTTTGACGAAATTTGCGTTTCTTCCGCAACCCTTTGGCAAAATAAGTGTAATTTTGCAGCCCTTTGATAAAATTCACGATTTTTTCCCGCAACCCATGGGTGCAAGTTTTCCAGCCACAGGACGGAATTCCGGCTTTTGAAAATTCCCGAGGACGGAAAAATCTCCGAAAACGGACAAAAAAAAAAAAAAAAATCCGTTTTTAGATTTTTCAGGATTTGCGAAAAATGTTTAAGATTCGAGCTTAAAATAACTCCACTTTTTGACCAACCCGTTTAAAATTTTGATTACAATCTGAAAATCCTAGCTTATATATGTATTATTTCAGACAATCTACTTTTCCGCTGAAACAACGCGGTAAGTCTAAGGATCGCGGAAAAAAGCGCTTTCTGTCAAAGGATCGCGAAAAAGACTATCTCCGTCAAAGACTCGCGAAAATAACACGATCTCCGTCAAAGAATCGCGAAAATGACACGGTCTCCGTCAAAAAATAGCGAAAAAGACGCTATCTCCATCAAAGGATCGCTAAAAAGACGCGGTTTTCGTCCAAGGGTCGCAAAAAGATCACAAGATCAAAAGATCACAAAAAAGACGCGATTTTCGTTACAGGATCGCAAAAAAACCCCACTATTTTCGTCAAATGATCTCAGAAAAAAAACGCTATCTCTGTCAAAGGATCGCGAAAAGGACGCGATCTCCATCAAAGAATCGCAAAAATGACACGGTCTCCGTCAAAGAATCGCGAAAATGACACGGTCTCCATCAAAGAATAGCAAAAAAGACGCTATCTCCGTTAAAGGATCGCTAAAAAGACTCGATTTTCGTCAAAGGATCGCAAAAAAACCCACTATTTTCGTCAAATGATTCTAGAAAAAATGCTATTTCTGTCAAAGGATCGCGAAAAAGACGCAATTTCCTTCAAAGCATCGCGGAAAAGATGCTATTTCCTTCAAAGGATCGCGAAAATGACGCGGTCTCCGTCAAAAAATCGCGAAATAGACGCGATCTCCGTCAAACGATCGCGAAAAAAAGACTCAATTTTCGCCGAAAGATCGCAAAAAAAACGCGATTTTCGTCGGAAGGATCGCGAAAAAGACGCGATTAAACACGATTTTCGTCAAATGTTCAGGGAAAAAACGCGAATTTCGTCAAAAGATGGCGGAAAATGCGAATTATGTCAGAAGATCGTGTAAAAATGCGAATTATGTCAGAAGATCGTGTAAAATACGTGGATTTCGTCGAAAGATCGTGGGAAAATATGCAGATTTCGTCGATAGATCGTAAAAAATACGCGAATTTCGTAGAAAAAACTTAAATTTCGGACAAAGATCGTTCAGAAAACACAAATTTCGGACAAAGATCGTTGAAAAAACGCAAATTTCGGCTGAAGGTCGAGGAAAAAACGCAAATTTCGGCTAAAGATCAAGGAAAAAACACAAATTTCGTCAAAGGGTCGAGGAAAAAACGCGAATTTCGTCAAAGGACCGTGGAAAAAATGCGAATTTCATTAAAAGGATCGCATAGAAATGTGAATTTCGTCAAATGGTCGGGGAAAAACAAATGAATGTTTCCTATTTTTATAAAGAGAAGATATCCAATTGACTTTCTTCTTTTATAACTCTGGTGAATTTTGTTAAATTGATGGTAATTTAACATGCAAAAAAAAAAAAAAAAAATTGTTAATGCTAGAAGAAATAAAATGAAAATATGATAGAACTTGAATAACTTCATTTGCTGTAATTTATACTTCTACCATCAATGTAATTTGTATTTTAGTGTTCTTTGAGTTTTTTTAAACTTTCTTTTAAGGTACTTTTATTTATTTTGATATTTATTCCTGAAATGATTGAGCACTTTTTCTTAAACTGTTGCTTCCACATGTAGTAAACTGTAAAATTTTTGCTTCATACCCATTTTTCAGCAATTTATATGTTAAACTGCATATTGTTAATTACTAGTTGTTAAGGTAATGAACTTAGTTTTACTATAATCTAAAAGTGGATATGAATAGGATATTTTTCAAACTGTGTAATGTAATCAAACATTTAAAAAAAAGAAAGAAAAAGACAACTACCTTAGAAATTAACAAGATTGATCTGCAGATATTTGAGGTAATTTTTTTTTTCATGCCATTTATGGGTAGATATTTTTAAAATTACAAAAACATTGTGTATAAGTATGCCCATGCACATTCTTGAGTATTTCCCAATTTTATGTGTCATAGCATGTCAACTTCATTGTTTAGCTCTAGCCTCTGTGAATTAAACTTTTCAAATACTGTTTCCATGAATATGAATGTTTTGCATGCATATGCACTTATTTTTTTTAAATTCGTTTCAACATAATTCAATGTTACTGCGTATAATGTTTGACGTGTTGGGTTTTGTCTAAGTGGTGCTTCGGTGCGTGCGTACGTACTCATTCAGTGGGGAAGGGGGGGGGGATTCAAAATATTTTCAGGCTTGGCCAAATTTCAAACTTGCACCCATGCCGTAACCCTTCGACAAAATTCGCGTTTTTTCAGCAATCCTTTGATGAAATTCGCACTTCTTCGACCCTTTGACGAAATTTGCGTTTCTTCCGCAACCCTTTGACGAAATTGCTGTAATTTTGCAGCCCTTTGATAAAATTCGCGTTTTTTCCCGCGACCCTTCGACAAAATTCGCTTTTTTTCAGTGATCCTTTGACGAAATTCGCGTTTTTAAAACGATTATTTGACTAAATTCGATTTTTTCCGCGATCCTTTCACGAAATTCGCGATTATTTGATAAAATTTTAATTCTTTTCGTGATCTTTGGACGAAATTCGCGTTTTTTTTCGCGGCTATTTGACAAAAATCGTGTTTTCTCCACGATCCTTTGACGAAATTAATTCGCGTTTTAAAGTATATTTTTTCCACAACTCTTTGATGAAATTCTCACTTCTTCGACCCCTTGACGAAATTTGCGTTTCTTCCGCAACCCTTTGATGAAACTAGTATAATTTTGCAACCCTTTGATAAAATTTGCGTTTTTTTTCTTCGACTCTTCGACAAAATTCGCGTTTTTTTCAGCGATCCTTTGACGAAATTCGCGTTTTTAAAGCGATTCTTTGACTAAATTCGATTTTTTCCCGCAATCCTTTGAAGGAATTCGCATTTTCTCCGCGATCCTTTAACGAAATTCGCGATTCTTTGATAAAATTTGCATTCTTTTCGCGATCCTTGGGCGAAATTTAGCGTTTTTTCGGGGCTATTTAATAAAAATCGCGTTTTCTCCGCGATCTTTTGACAAAATTCGTGTTTTCCGCTATCATTTGAAGAATTTTGCGTTTTTCCGAAGTCCTTTGACGAAATTCGCATTAACTCCGTGATCCTTAACACGTAATTTTTTAAAATCAAAATAGGTTTTAAAATTGCGCATTTATTTCATAGCACATTTCAAATCTGCATATATTTTAGAGTTAAAATATGTCCAACACCTTTGTACAGGATTTTTTTAATAGAATTAGACCATAAAAAAAAGATCTGCTGCGGACATTGCGGATTGCGCAAATTATGCTGCTGTTACATTGGCTGTGGAAATCGCGGGATGCGCAGCGAGAGGGTTAATTTTTGGAAAATTCGTCTGGCGTCAAAAAAGACGTCATTTTGGAAAATGACGTCTTACATAACCCTCCTGCAAGTATTTTTTTAATAGCTGTCACCATTTGCAATTTATTGAATTTTAAAATCAATCGGTCCATTTTAGGACAAACGGTATATTCAGTAGCTATGGGATGATGGCTGAAAGAAGCATTAACAAAAAAAAATTAAAGCTGGCTTCGATATGTCAGATGTTTACCCGGCTTGAAGTTTCTAGGACCAAGCCCGGGTCCAATCCACGCATAAAAAAAATTATTGGCCCGGTCAAAATCGACTCCAGCCCTGCCTGCCTTTTGCAATTAAAATTATTCATAAAACACACTTACTTATCCTCATATTTTATTTTGAGATTATATTCGAAATTCATGAATACAGAAAAACAATAATATTAATGACTATTTAGGCAATTATGTATGTCACTAAGTAGTATGACTTAGACAACTGCATTAAAATGAAAATCCAGTGAGAAAATCAGTTTAGAATGAAAGAAACGGATGATAAAAGAAAATGATAATTTTAAAGCTCTACAAAGAAAGAAAGTAGATTTTTAAAAATGCATCTCTGTGTAATTTATCAAATCAAATTAAATTTCTAAAGGTTTCGCTAAACAAATATACAACATAAATATAATTTTTAAGAATAACAAATAAGTAAGATGCCAGACCAACTTGGACTCGAGGTGGGGGGGGGGGGGGGGATTTATAGGAGTCCACGGGTCGCGGTCGGAACAATAATGCTTATCAAACGGGCTGGCATGGACCGAACGTTTAACTTTTATACCGGGCCGAGCCCCGATGAGGAAAATTTTGGCCAGTGCAGACCTCTAGGAAAAACGAAGTCCAGGTCAGGCTCTACCTGGAGAAGAAAATGAAGCCTGGCTCGACCAGAATCTGCAAAAAAGTTTAAGATCAGGACACGGCCCGGCTCTAAAAGAGAGAAGACCTGACTCAGGCCGAGTCTCGTAGATTTAAACTGGCGCGACCTGGGTCGGGTCGCGCCGGGCTCGAACTTCGCCCCAAGTCATTTCCCGTGAGGATGCATAATGTCGTTTTGCAAACCCTTGATTAGCCCAAGGGGGGGGGCGATCGCCCCTTCGCCCCCCCCCTTAGATCCGCCATTGCCCCTGCATAAAGTTATTTTTCGATTTCGCGTAGCCGACGCAAAGAGAAAATGAGCCAACCTCATTAGACTAGGGCAGGGACGGCGAACTTATGGCACACGGAAGATTATTTTCCGCACGGCATAGACTCATGTTCTAAATTAAAATATTGCAGGCTCGCGTGTAAAGCAACGTCATCAACAAAATGGAATTTTTGATGCATTCAATTTTCAAATTTTGTAAAGAAAATACACACAAAACTAATGATAAACTATTATGACTGCTACCTGCAAAACAGACGATTCGTTAAGAATGGAACTTCTGTTAAATTCTGTGCAATATTTTTTGCCTGATAGAATTAATTTTATTGGATTTATGTGGAAATAGTTTTCATTTCGTAAATTCAGATGTAAAAGTTATTGAAAAAATGTAATATATATTGTGTAAAATATCTGTACTTCTAGAAAGTTGTTACGATGCAGTTAAACAATTATACAAAAAGAATCAATCAGAATTTTTTTTTTAATGTCAGTTGCCACGCTTTACACCCCCAGCCTTTCATATAATGAAAATGCACAAATTGCACTATTTAGAATTTAGACTTGCTGAGTTTTTCTAAATTAGGTTGCTTGTCGCTGTCGCAGACCTGCCAACTGCTACGAAAAAATCGTAGTTTCTACGATTTGGAGCTAAAAACTACGATGCTACGAAAATCTGTCTAAAACTACGATTTTTTTGCTAAAAACACACACGCCGAAAAAAATCAATTTCGTCAAACACTCGCAGAAAAAAAGTAAATTTCATCGTCAAAGGATCGCGAAAAAGCACGAATTTCGTGAAAGGATCGCGGAAAAAGAGCAAATTTGTTCAAGGGATCGCGAAAAAAATTCGCAAATCTCGTCAAAGGATCGCAAAAAAAACCCGCAAATTTTGTCAAAGAAGCGCGAAAAAACGCAAATTTTGTCAAAAGATCGCGGAAAAGACGCGAATTTCGTCAAAGGATCGCAAAAAACGCAAATTGTTCCAAAGGGTCGCAGAAAAAAACGCAAATTTCGTCAAGGGATCGCAAACAAAATGCGAATTTCGTCAAAGGATCGTAAAAAAAACGCGAATTTCGTAAAGAATCGAGGGGACAAAATCCGAATTTCGTCAAAGGATCGCCAAAAGAAAAACTTAAATTTGTCAAAGGATCGTTGAAAAAAACCCATGTTTCTTCAAAGGATCGTGAAAAAACGCAAATTTGGTCAAAGGATCACTGAAAAACAAATTTCGTTAACCAACCAACCAATCTGTAGATTAATTTGAATTTTGGGTGCTACGATTTCTCAGCTTCCAAGGTTGGGAGGTATGCTGTCGTACAGATTGAATAAACTGAAATACAACTTTATAAATCCCAGTCTACCTCAATATTTGATCAAAAAAATTTTATATTGAGATAATTAGGAGATTATCGGGGAAATTTTGATAAGTTGGAATTTCGAATTCAATTCCATAGAAGTTTAGTTATTTTTATTTATTTTATTTTCTATTTATTTATTTACTTATTTATTTTTTTTTTTGGGGGGGGGTATGAAAAGTATGAAAAACTCAAGTAGAAACCTGTTGTCATGTGTCTCCAATTCACTGGCATTCTCTTAAGGAAAAATTGAAATACGAAGCTGATCTGAATTATTTGGTATCTAAGACGCAAGAAGAGAAATAGGATTTTAAAAAATACTTAAGTATATTACAAAATGTTACCCATATATTTTAAATCCTAAAATCAGTATTTTAATTAATTTTGTTACTTTGATCCACTAAATTTGTTGGCACGCTATGATCATGTAAAATATTTTTGGGGAAAAATTGGCACGCAGATGTGAAAAGGATCGCCGAACCAGGCCAGGACTAGGGTTGGGTCGAGGCTTAGTTTTTCTCAGCTTATTCCGGTCGATCGGAACCGGAACCGGGTTCGTGTTTGCTATTTTATTATTATTATTAATTCCCTTTCAAATTCGAACACATTGTTTTTGGAAGAGGATTTGCTAACACTCTCTCTAGGAACAAAAAAAAATTATTAATTTATAATTAAGTAATTATATACCAGTTAAAAATATAAAATAATTAACGTGCATTATTATAAATCTTCTTGAATCCCTCCCCCCCCCCCCTTCCCGGGATCAACAAAATGTTATCTGCGGGAAAGGAAGTTTTCAGATTTTCTGTTTATCCATCTTCTTAAAGAGCAAATTCTCCCCTCTCCCGGAACTCAAGCCCTTATTATAGCATGGTTAAATCAGGACTTTGCCTAGGGGCCATCAAATCCATATATTAATTTATAAAATATTTATTTATTTATTTCCAATTCCAACTCAGAAAATTTTCAAATACAAAATACAAATTTCATCTTTAAAAGATTCTACTAAACATTCTGAAAAACAAATTTCATTTTGAACTAGCAGATTACAATTTCTCAAAGCTAACCTCAACCGCTATTTAATAAGAAATAATATTTTGATTTTAACAGGTTGTACTAGCAATGAACTTAAATCATATCTAAACTTCAGTGGTTGAAAATAATCAGTTCTAATTGTCATGAGATAAATTTTCTTCCTTATTCAAAGTTATTTCTTTTAACTTTTGAGTGAAATGTGAAAAACAAACAAAAAATTGCCATTTTTTTTCTATTGAAAAAACACTTTCTACTTGTGAAGTTGAATGTATTTGATTTGATATTATGTTATGTGCTGTGCAACTCAAAAAGATATAAAAGAAATTAACTTGATTAACTCATATTTACATGTTAGAGTATTTGACATTCTTCCATAAGCTGAAGTTATTAAATTCATCTTAAAGTAATATAACGAGTTGCTAAAGTTATATAAAAATGTTTTTCTCTATACTAAGAAAAAAAGAGTATTTTTAATAATTAAGGTAGTGCCTACGTAATTTAGAATTGACGGAGCTAAGAATTTTCTTCTATTTAAAATTCAAGGTGCGAAAATATTGTTTATACATTACACATATGCTGGGATGTAGCGGGGGGTATACGCTCTGTTTCTCAAAAAAGCTATAGTATATGCCTTGAGCATATACCCTCTGCTTATAACGTATACCCTCTGTTTTTTTTTTTTTGTTTTTTTTACAACTACACTACTGCACATATGACTTACCATCAGTTCTATTTGAATAATGTTGCAACGATTCGAATGGGGCCCCGTAATTTATCTTTACTCGGGGACCAAATTAGTCATGATCGGGCCTGCCAGAACTACCTATAATTCTTTCCCTTTGAAACTACAGAAATCCTTCAACGGAAGAAAATGCCTGGATTCAACCGTCCATCCAGAAGAAATAATTTTTTCAAATTTATTATTATTTAAAATTTATTTTCAGTCTGTGGATTCAAATCTCCATAAAATTGTCATTTATTTAAAAATCTGAGACAAATGTAGCCGCCTGGATATAAAACAAACGTATAATACCATGTAGGAACAGTATTCCAATTTGTTTTTACAATTTTACAGTTTTTAATATTAGTCAAAATTAAATATTATTTTCGCAGTATGATCTATAAAAATTAAAATTGTCTGAAGAGGAACCCAAAGATCCGGCAACGCTGTATGTACTTTTATATTATGGTAAACCTAAAGCATCTTGCAAAAGTTGCAACATTGTGCAATTCAAAACAAAACTTTTTGATTCTAGCACCTACATTGCTTTAGCATTAAATAATTATTTTTTGGGTGGGAAATGGCCAAGAATACGTCGGAAATAGAAGGTGAGATTTTTCAATCAATGTTTTAAATTTACATTCATTGTACAAATCGGTGCGTATTTTTTCTGTTTGTTATTATTATTCCTTATTAAAGAGGTGAAGTCGGTAATATTTAGTGTTCACTCAGAGTTTGACTAAAGAAAATTCCCATTTTAGCTATTTGTGTTATCAATTTCAGCTCATTGTAGCTATATACTTTGTTATTTTCTTCATCCAAAGAATCCTAGATTATGTTGACAAAATATTGGCAAAATATTCAATTCTCAAAAGTGTTATTTTGTTTAAAAAACTAACAATTCTCCCATTCTCAAAGTATTTTTAATGTAACCATTTTTGTTCTCAACAAACTATGTGTAAAATTTAACATTTAATGTTTAGGGTTCACTCGGAGTTTGCCTAAAAAAATTCCCATTTTAGCAATTTTAGTTAACGATTTAAGCTCATTTGTAGATATAGATTTTGTATTTGAGTTTTCCTTTACTCAAAGAATCACAGATTATATAAGCTATCTGAAGCAAAATATTCAATGCTCAAAAGCGTTCTTTTGTTTGAAAAATTAACAATGCTCCCATTCTCAAAGGGATTTTTAATGTAACCATTTTTGTTCTCAACAAACTATGTGTAAAATTTAACATTTAATGTTTAGCGTTCACTCGGAGTTTGCCTAAAAAAAATTCCCATTTTAGCAATTTGTCTTAGTTAACGATTTCAGCTCATTTGTAGCTATAGATTTTGTATTTGAGTTTTCCTTTACTCACAGAATCACAGATTATATAAGCTATCTGAAGCAAAATATTCAATGCTCAAAAGCGTTCTTTTGTTTAAAAAAACTAACAATGTGACATCTACAAAGTGGTTTTAAATGTAACCGTTTTTGTTCTCAACAAACTAAGTGTAAAATTAAATGCTTAGATTTCACTCGGAATTTGCCTAAAATTTTTTTCCATTTTAGCAATTTGTGTTAGCGATTTCAGCTCATTGCAGCTATAGACTTTGTATTTTTCATCCCCCAAAGAATCACAGATCATGTAGGCTATCTGAAGCAAAATATTCAATGCTCAAAAACGTTCTTAAAAAAAAAATAACAATGGGACATCCTCAAAGTGATTTTAAATGTAACCATTTTTGTTCTCAACAAACTATGTGTAAAATTTAAACAAATCGCATAAATATCCATATTATATTTTAATGTGCTTCAGTGGGAATTCGAAAATTTGAAATTATTCATTTTCTCTCGTAAGATTCACAAAAAGCCCTTACATCCCACCGTAGAAAAAACGCTAAGTTATCGAAAATAATAAAAAGAAGAACAAAAAATCATGAGTACGGAATAGATCGTGAAACACTTTCCAACACATTCAGAATACTATAACAAAGCATCACAGTTTACTAAGGTGAAAGATTATTTCTGAATTAGGGATGCACCTAATATTCGGTATCTATTCGTTATTCAGCCATACTACCGAATATTCGATTAGGCCGAATATCAAACTGTTCGGTATGCCGAATAGTCGGCCAGACCGAATACTTAAAAGGTCTTTTTAAAAAATATTTATAAAAACCTTAAAACAACTACTATTTTTAACTGTCAATTAATAAAGATATTTAATAATTAGAAATAGAATTATATTTAAATAAAAGAGAAGTCTTTTACATTTTTTATTTGCTATTTGAAAAGTATCACGTAAGAAAATTAACCTATAATGACGACTCCCTTCCTGACAAATAAACAGTATATGACTGTACAATTTTTCATCCAATTCCTTCAAAATTTCATTTTGATTTTAAAATATTTGTTTTAGAATATAAGAAAATTTTATTCATTTGTTTTAATTCAGAGAGGAATCCATGAAATTTAAAATTTTATCAAATAAAGAAGCTTTATAACTATCCTCTTCTTAAATAACAATTCAAAGCATAATTTTTTTTAGTGTAGAATTTACTGGTAAAAATATCTTTATCAATATGGGAGTATGTGCATTAAATATTATGTAAAATTGTTTCAAAATTTATCTTTTTAATATTTTCAAATTCTGAAATTTAAAAGTGATCGGCAAGCCGAATATTCGGTATTCGGCCGAATAGTTACTATTCGGTATTCGACTTGATAGTCACTATTTGGCTAGCCGAATATTCGGTTTACCTGTTGGCCGAATATTCGGTATTCGGCCAACATCACTATTCGGTGCATCCCTAGTCTAAATGAACAATTTTGTTAACTCATAATGCATTTGAAAACAGAATTTCTGATATTACCATGAATAGTCGAAAAATTATACGTTTTTTTTTTTATGCAGCCCTGTATATGATCTATAAAAATTTATACACACCAAGTAATATTTAAAAATTAATTAAATTGAAAACGCATACCACAACTGAAAAGGCAGGCACTTCCAGCATTGTTCGTATCTTTCAATTATTGTTCGTTTTCATCTGTAGCCGAATTCTTTTGTGTGTCCCTGTAAATGAACGATAAATTCTATGCTGACCACGTTCTAAAGTAAGAACATTGCACCGAATAGTGAATTTGGCCGAATGCCGAATATTCGGCTTGCAGGTAACCTAATACCGAATAGTTACTGTTAGTCCGAATACCCAACATTCAGCCAGCCGAATAGTTACTATTCGGCCAAATACCGACTATTCGACTATCTAAATTCTTTTATATCTCAGAGTTTAACGGTATATTAAAAAGTTAAATTTTAAACAATTTTACCACATAATATTTAGCACAGATACTTTCATGTTGACAAACAAGACTTTTTTATAATTAAACTTTGCTCTAAAAAAAATCAATGTTTTGAGTTATTATTTAAGAAGAGCATGGTTTAAAACTTTTTTAATTAACAAAATTTAAATTCCATGCCTTCTTCTGTGAATACATACAAATGAATAGAATTTTCTTGTGTTCAATAAGAAACAACATATCCTTCCACTTCTTCTAACAGAAATGCAAGGTGTGTCACTACAAGCCGTAATTGAATTTTCGTTCACAACTTTAGCAAAAATGAAGATATTTTACCGAGATTTGCATCATATAAATATGTATCATTGGAAGTGGCTGTAGTTTGGCCAGTAATACAATATAAATACTGTTAACTGCATTCTTAATAAAGAAATCTCAATCTCACAAGGAAGGTCTCCTTACTGGGCATACTCAGAATATATTGAAAAAAAACACCGATTAAACTTTTTATGTATGTAATAAAGGATCAGTCAAATTTAGCGGCGGAATTACAGTAGAAAGTCTGTAAAAAAAATAAAATACTTTCGGATATTTGGCGTGAAAAGACGAAACGTCACACGATTTGGCGAGCAGTACTTTTTTTCGCCAAAAGCAAACGATTTTAATGCACCTGAAAATTGATTTTTAGAATGCGTGTAAAAAGTATTTAATGAATTTAAACCTAAACAATGAGAGAGTTTAATAAATACATTTTTTCGTATTACATATTTATGTTGCTTGTTATTTAATTTTATTACTTTAAAAACAATTTCATATATAAAAAATACTTTTATATATTTAAGCGTATTCCAAAATAAAGGCAAGATTCATTTAGCAGTTATTCATTTCAATATCAAAGAATTCGTCGTTTCCATAGCAACAAAATTGAATCGACTCGACAGTGCTCAATTGGACTTAATTTTGAGATATTGAAACTATTTTAATTAATTTTAATTTTCTTTTAATTCATAAAGTTTAATATTTAACTCTCATTATAAAAATCTATATATACATGACAAAACTATAGTTAAATCAAACTAAAACTGACGAAACTAAAGTTATTTACATTAAATTTATTTAAACAAGTTCAATATGAAACATTTTTATCTTAAAGAGTATTCGACATAAAAAAGCATTTCTCGAAATTTCATTTCTTCGCCAACCGATGATAAATCGCCAAATAAACGAAATTTTCATTATTTTTTTACGAACGTTCTATCGAGGTTCCGCAAAAAAAAAATTATAAACAGATATATCCACATGAGAAGAACACTCTGTAATTTTTTCTGAATATGCCCGTATGGAGACCTTCCTTGTCAGTGCTGTTTAGAAATGGTTGCAATTTCCAGCACTTCTCGTCATGTTATTATATTTTACAGAATAAAAGAAAATTAAAGTTTGACTTGGGGTGAGTTGCACTGTATTTTTGACTGAATAAGTGAATGCGACCCTGGTTTGCTGGTCAAAATATTGCCTATTTTGAGGCCTATTATTATTCCTGAATTTTTTTTCCATTTTTTTACCCTGTTTGCAAAAAAGCATAAAATTGATTATTGATTACCAGACAATGCTCAGGAACTCGCATTTGTATATCATTAATTCCTATGAAGGTCGTCATTAACGATTAATTGTCGTGAAACTTTTAAAACTGCAAATAAATAATATAAAAGCCCTCTTTTTTATTTAAAGATTATTCTCTCTAAATATTAAGAATATCTTTATTAATTGACAGTTAAAATTAGAAGTTGTGTAAGGTTTTAAAAAATATTTTAAAAAGGTTTTTTAAGTATTCGGTTTGCTGAATAGTTTGATATTCGTCAAACCGAATTGTTTGATATTCGACCTAACCGAATATTCGGTAGTATGGACGAATAGATACCGAATATTCGGTCCATCCCTAATTTAAATATGTTTAAAACAGTGTAATATCATTAAAATACACTGCAAACGATTTTTCCCCATAGACCGTAATGTAACGGAATTATTTTGAGTGTCCCAGTAAGGAAACGTCATCGGGCCGGGTAAGCCAATTTTTCTGCGGATTGGGTTTCTTTTATTTTGTTTCATAAGTAAGATTTCATTATTTTAGTTGTAATTTATAATTATCCTGGAATTAAAAATACCAAAAAACCCGATTTTACCGCTATATATATATTTTATTTTATTTATTTTTGTAACTACATTTTGTAATATTTAGTACGTTTGCAATATTGTTGAGATGAATTTGTTTACCGAACTTATTTTTTTAGCATCATTTATACTGTTCTTTCTCTTTCTTCAACACACGTTTTTATTATTATTATTATTATCAAAATGTGTGTGTGTGTTGTAGGTATTTATGTATGCTTTCATATTCATGTCTTCAACTTATATTCGGTGTCACTCTAAAATTTATTTTAAATAAAGCTTTGATATCATTCATTAAATATTCAAAAATTACGACTTTCGCGAAATTATTTCAGTGTTATGGAAATTATTTGGATCTCTTGTGTTTCTGTATGTTTAAATTAAAGTGAAATTTTGTATGTCTTACGTTTAAATTTTTGTGATTATCTATCTATTTGATTATTACATATCTTATTGATCTATTCAGTGTCACTCTAAAATTTATTTTAAATAAAGCTTTGATATCATTCATTAAATACAAAAATTACGACTTTCGCGAATTTTCAGTGTTATGGAAATTATTTGGGTCTCTTGTGTTCCTTCCAGGGATGCGGAGTCGGTGGGTAAAATAACAGGCTCCAACTCCGGAAGTTTTAACGTCTGCGACTCCGGGCTGAATATTATACAGTAGAGCGCCGATTATCCGAACAAGTCGGGACCGACCCTAGTTCGGATAAGCAAAAGTTCGGATAAATGGACAGACAATTTAAGGGATATTCCTGACTATACTAAAACCTTCACACTAGAGATGCAACGAATATTCGGCTTCGGCCGAATATCAAGTCCATTATTCGGTCTTGACCGAATAATACTGTAATAAATGTTTTTATATTTACACAGTATAACTTTTTAATTCGACAATTTATATTCAGCATGTATAATGAAAATTTTATTTGAAATTAACTAACACTTTTTTTCCCATTAACTTTCATACCCCGAATGTGTTTTATCTACCTATTTTTATATAAGAGACTAATTTAGGAATCATGTTAAAAAAATTTTATGCTGTATCAGTAAGTACAAAAAGTATCTCTAATAAGCTAACATAATCTGTTAAATTTAAAATTAATCTATCCAAAATTGTTTTAATACAGCTGTACAAGCAAAGTCAATTTTTTTTTATCATAATGGGAAGTTTACCATTTATCCCTTGTTACATAAAAAAATATTTCTTTCAATAATATTTTGAATTATACCTATAAAGAACATAAATATATGATTGATTAGATATAGATGTATTATATGTATAAGATATTTAAGTCGTATATGTTGCAATACTTGAGGGGAGTTTTTTAGTAAAATATGCTTAAAAGTTAAATACAATTTAAGTGATTTTTTAATGTGTGTTACTATTTCTTATTAAATAATGAAAGAAATGTAAGTACTAAATTCTTTTAATTAGTATGCATTTACGTTTTACATATTTTTTTTCAAGAATAGCATTGTACTGTTTATATTTGCCTTAAAAAACAGTTAAAATGTTTTTCAATAGAAGTAGATAGTGATGCAGAAATAATAATTCAGCATTCTGAGGTGATAGTCTATTTCTTTTTTTTTTTCGTAAATGCTACCTGCTTCTGAAAATAATGTGTCACTATTTATGGTACTTCCTGGTGCAGAAAGGTACTTTTTGGCTAATTGTGAAAGGTTTGGAAATCCTTCTGAATTTTTCGCCCACCACTCCAAATGGCACTGTTGTCTTTCTAGTAGTGACTGGGAAAGAAAATTACTAATTCCTTTTACTTCTTCACATTGAAAGGAACTTTCTGTAGAGCTTCACTCTGCGATTGGCTTGCAATTTCATTAAAGCATGCCCACAAAGAATTTGGAACTTGTGAAGATGGAATGGTTAAATGTTGGAAATATTTTGTTCACACTCTGTTACTGGTTTCATACTAGCCTTTCTTAGTCTTACTAAAGCAGTTAATTTAGACTTTACTCCAACATCCTTTGCTTCATCTTTGTTTTAAAAGAACACACTTTAAATCTGGGGTCCAAAACCGTTGCAATGGAATAGTGTTCATTGACTTGAATCGATGCAAAAGGCTTCTCCAAATTTTGTAGAAGAGTGTCTTTCATGGTGCCTACCCCAAAAAAATCTCCAGATTTAAATAAATATGATTTTAATGCTGTAACTACTGGGATGACTTCAGAAATTAATGATCTCGATGAGGCAATTTGTTTTGTTATTTCTTCAAATGGTTGTAATAGATTGAGCAATGTTTCTAATATAGTCCACTGGTTTTCTGTCAGATTATTTATTTCGCCAAATTTAGTTGCATATAGAGAAAGTGCATTTTTTTGTTCCAGTAATCTCTCCAACATATAATAGGTGCTATTCCAGCGTGTTGCCACACTTTGAACTAATTTCTTCTTAGGAATTTTTAACTCATTAATTTGTATCAGTTAATCTTGAACATTCTAATGGCGAATGATTAAAATGTGTTAACGATTTTTTTACCTACAACAATTAAATCATTTATTGATCTAGAGCATCAGATACTGTTAAATGCAATGAATGTAATTTGCTTTTCCTTACAGATATTTCCTTCCTCTGAATCGGAACAAAATCATTATACACTTCTTAATAGTGCTATCTGCTGACAGCAAAGAAAAAAAAAAATGATGATAATAATAATGATAAAAAATTTTTTTGTTAATTTGTGAGCTTTATAAAGTCTACAATGATCTCTTTCCATCATTTTAGAAGATATTCCTTTTATCCTATCTATCAGTGGTTTTTCTTAAGATTTCTTATTTTATTTCATCTGAAAGCTGAAATTTATGTTTCCTAGTACTTTTAAAATTTTGTCATTATTTTAGAATGTAACAACAACACACATAATACCTATTAAAATGTAACTAGACAGTACCTGATGAGGAACTTTTGCTAAGAATTTCTTTTTTTGGCTGAATTATATTAAGGCAATTTTTAGGCCGAACATAGGCGAATATTTTTTCAGAGTAAAATAATGCTTTCAAAAATTAAAAATTTGTGTATAAATAATTTTTTAAAAGAAAACAATACATTTTAATTGTGAAATATACAAGAATTGTGCATATAGTGCATACTATATTTTGCTTTTAGGCAAAAATAAGTTCATTATTCGGCCAAACCACTATTCGTTGCATCACTACTTCACACTTTATCCAGGCTTAGGAATGGCAGCACCAGTTGTTGCTGTCATGTATAAAAATTCTTTTTTTTTTTTTTTTTTTTTTTTTTTTTTGTCTTTTCAATTGTTTTTTTTTCTTTTTTTGTCTTTTTAATTGTTATTTTTTTTTTAACTTTTTTATCATTTAAAATTTTCTTTTTATCATTTTCTGAACTCCAGAGATTATAATTTCAGCAAAAAAACTTTCGATAGATGCTTGTTTCAAAGAAGACATTTTTAATGCTGCCATATCTCGGAATTCTTATTAAATACGTTAGTTGAATAGAATCGGCGTTCTTCTGCCGTTCGAGCCATTTCACAGCTGTTTCCAAACATTTAAAGGCTTCGTCATGTGATGGACCTGGGTCATTTTCAGAGCATTCGTTTTCATTTTCTTTAATTTCTTTTTCATCTTGAATCTCATCCACAATCTCATCATCACTTAAAATGTGATATCCAGGATCATGTACGTCACTATTTACCCACTGGTTAACTTAATTTTCTTCATTGCTTAAGATTCTGCCCATCTCTTTTACTGTTTTACATTCCTCATTTTCTGATCTACTATCAGATTTCTCTTTATTTAAAATTTTATTCCAAGCCTTTTTTAATGTTGAGGATTTTTCTAGATCCTAGGAATCAGCAGCTATTGTAAAACAATCTTTCAAATCAATTTTTATGATATCTTGGAAATCAGGCCCTTCTGTTTCTTCTCATAAAAAGAGCATTGTTAACGTTTGCTTTCTATAAAGTCGTTTGAATGTCTTTATCGCACTTTCATCCATGGGTTGGATTACAGATTTAATATTAGGTGGCAAGAATTTTATCCGAAAAACGAAAAAAATAGAGTGTCTGGATAATTGAAAGTTCGGTTTAAAAAAAATTTGAGAGAAATAGGTTGTTCGGATAATTGGAAGTTCGGTTAAAAAGATTTTTTAAGAAAAATAGGCTGTTCGGATAATTGGGAGTTCGGTTAATTGAGTTCGGATAATCGGCATTCTACTGTACTAGTGTTGCCTGTTGGTTAAAATTGTGAGAAAAAAAAGAAAAAAGAGTAAAAATTAAATTAAAAAACCCGACTGCGTAAAAAGCGAACTAAATAATTATTTCTCATCAATATTAACCGTTTGAGTGCGGAACAAATATTGTGGATATATGCCAAAAATGCGAATGTATTTGGTTTTATATATAATAAAAAAGTACTTGTAAGCCGACGATATATACAGAAATCGTACGCTTCGCTATTGCAACCAGCTTAAATGCACACCACACTGAGACAACAAATAGGAACACTATCACCCTCTCCGTAATTTTAGCTTAAAACGAAATGAGAGAAGCACTATCGCGCTGCTCCGTACTCAAACGGTTAAACTATTTTTTATATTACTTACCTATTTTTTATTTACTTATATTGATGACTTTTAATTTGTGTTTAATTGTTAGTTCCTATCTATAAACACTGTTTTGATGAGGCCTATAGATGCTTATGAGTTGCAGTTGCAGTAAAGCTAGAGATCCTACCTACACAACTTTCAGGTTGTATAATATTTAAACGGAGCTTCTGACTGTAAAATAGTCAATGAAACATCGTCTTCATTTTGAAAGACCTATCCAACAGGGTTGGCAAAAAACCAGGTTTTTTTGGTTTAAACCGGGTTTTTTTTTTTATAACACCTTTTCTTATTACATATACATGCATATTTATTGATAAAAATAGATTGTTGGATATATAAGTAGTATAACTTCATTTGAAAATGATTTAAATTATATAATTAGTCAATTTATGTAGAAAATTGAAAAAAAAAATCCATATTTTAATTTAAACAGTCTTATGTTCAAAGAATAAACTGCTCTACACAGTGAAACATTGATACCCTGAAAATCTTTATAAACAATATTTTTATTACTAATATAATAATAAACATTTGATGTAGTTTGCTGCAGGGGTGCAGAAAATGTTTCTACTCCTAACATTTCCCCCAATCCACACGAAAATTTCCCCAAAATTTTGCGGTATGTTATAGGTAAGTGCTGTATTACCGTAGGTATAGAAAATTTATTTTTCAAATATTTCTCAACTTATGCGCGAGTACGTATGGCAGGGGTGATTCTGAGTGAAAAAAAAATTCCTAAAATTCACAGCAAATTTTCTGAAAGGTTACAGAAGAGTGGGGGAAATTCACTCCCAACACTATGTATTTTTCATGGATTTTTTGACCCAATTCGCGTTTTTTCGCGATCTTTTGACGAAATTTGCGGTTATTTCACGATTTTTCGACGAAATTTGCGGTTATTTCTCCTTACTTTTGACGAAATTCGCAGTTTTGCCATAATTTGATGAAATTCGCGGTTGTTTTGCGATCGTTTGGCGAAATTTGCGGTTCTTTCGTGATCTTTTGACGAAATTTGCAGTTTTTTGCGATCTTTTAACGAAATTTGCTATTCTTTCGTGATCTTTTGACGAAATTTGCGATTCTTTCGTGATCTTTTGACGAAATTTGCAGATTTTTTGCTGTCTTTTAACGAAATTTGCGGTTATTTCGCACTTTTTGACGAAATACGCGGTTGTTTCGCAATCTTTTGACAAAATTTGCGTTTATTTCGCGATCTTTTGAGTAAATTTACGTTCATTTCGCGATCTTTTGACGAAATTCGCGGTTTTTTCGCATGTATTTGACGAAATAGAAGGTTATTCGCCCTGTTTTCACGAAAATTGCGGTTTTTTCGCCATGTTTTCACGAAAATCGCGGTTGTTTTGCGATCTTTTGACGAAATTCAAGGTTGTTTGTGATTTTTTGACGAAATTCGAGGTTTTGTGATCTTTTGACGAAATTTGCGATTGTTTCGCGATCTTTTGACGAAATCTGCAATTGTTTCGCGATCTTTTGGCGAAATGTGCATTTATTTTGCGATCTTTTGACAAAATTTGCGTGCATTTCACGATCTTTTGACGAAACCTGCGGTTCTTTCGCGATCTTTTGAAGAAACCTGCGGTTCTTTCGCGATCTTTTGAAGAAACCTGCGGTTCTTTCGCGATCTTTTGGCGAAATTTGCGATTCTTCATCTTCTGACGAAATGTGCAGTTATTTTGCGATCTTGTGACAAAATTCGCGTTTTTTCCGTAATTCTTCGCGAAAATTCGCGGTATTTTTATGTCCGAATTTTCAGATGACCGATTTTTTTTCGGAACCGAATGTCTTAAACTTTCACAAAATTCAGAAAATCACCCCTGATATATGGTACATATTATTCAGAGATCGATTTTGTGAAGGTCGCCATACGGATCTTTTTATTTGTACTGAAATTGTTCTATCTCAGGGAATTATGGAATTCGTTCTTAAAATCGAAATCAATTGTATATGTTTATGAAAAATTTCCCCAGGGTGTTAAAATTTCCCCCGATCCTAGATCGCCGGATCGGACATATTCTGCACCCCTGGTTTGATGAATATAATATCTTTTTTCACAGTTATTTAAAAAATAAATTTCAAATACTTCTTGGGGTTTTGTTTTTTGAGTGACAATTCGAAGTCAACATTTTTGGTCATTAGATTCGGCAGATAACAGGGAAAAAAATAGATTGGTATTATTAAAATGCTATAACTAGCACCCAATTTTTTAATATTCTCTTATTTGACTTCATATTTTGATTGTAATACTTAAAGATAATCTCTCCAATCAAAAAAATTTTCTTTTACAGCTTGAACCAAAGTATTAAAGATTGTGTTATGTTATTAGTTGCTTTATAATAGGAATTAAGTAGTAAGTTATAGCTTTAAATAATTGCATTTTTTTAAAACGAAAATATTTTATACTAAATGTTATCTTTGATAAATTCACATGTTTTAAGCTTTTTCTTTAGAACAATAGATACGTTCATCAACACATACTAACTTTCATCCTTACATAATACATATCAACATATCCTAGACCCACTATATCTAATGCTTATTGCAGAAATAAAGTGTTAAAAGTAGAAATTATTTATATCATATCCAATGATTTGAAACACTTAAATTGTAAATAAAAAAGAGAAAATGTCATTAGATTTCTTCTAAAAAAAAAACACATTGATTTTCTTGAGAAAAAAAATCAGTTGGTTTAAACAGTGGTTTAAACCATGGTTAAAACCGATTGGTTTAAACCGTGCCAACCCTGCTATCCAATGATATGCCTCTCAATAGGGTGCGTAATTTTTTGTTTTGTGTGTGTCTGCCGCCATTTTGAATTTATAAAAACGAAAGCTAGCCTGTAACCATCAGACGGTTACGACGAATCGATAGAGACCTCATTCATTAAAATCCATCCAGCCGTTGGGATGTTTCGAGGGCATAAAGAAATCCGCACACCCAGATACGCGTGAAACACACAGCCCTTCTTGGCAGTCTGGTAATAAAAGCGAAAATTTCACTGTTTAAGCATTAATTCTATTCTTAGGGCTTCGAAAGAAATACATGAAAAAAGTTGTATTTTCCGCTTTCTTAATTTTATAATTTCGCGTCCAGGAAATCCGAAAAATCCAACTATCGGAATCGAAAGAAAAAAAAACAAAATGGAAATTTTACTATTTCGGAAATAATTCGGGTTCTGCGGATTCTAAAGAAAAAGTGAAAAAATACATTTCCAGCATTAATTTTACTATTTCGGGTTGTGCGGACCTGAAAAATCCGAAAGTCAAAAGGAGAAAGATTCGAAATTTCACTATTTTATCGTTATTTTAGGTACCGCTGGTTCAGAAAAAAAGAATTGCACGAGAAATAAAGTTGGTGGTGGATTTACAAATTTGGCGTTACCTCTGGTCCTAGACACCCGAAGAATTATGGCTCGGTTCACTCTTAAAAAAAAAACTTTATTCAATTTACGGAAAAACTACTGGCAGCAGTGCTGCCGTATATTTCCGTATACCCGGTTTTTAGGTGCGTTCGTAATTATATAAATACGTGGCACTTATAGTCGTCGTTCAGTCCGTCCGTCTGTCCATCCGTCTGTCCGTCCGTCTGTCTGTCCGTCCGTCTGTCTGTCCGCATGTAACAGAGCAAAAACTACCCAACCGAATGGTCTGAAATTTCAAATATATGATTGTTGCAAAATTTTGTCGAGCCATTTCAAATTTTATGAAAATCGGATGTATAGTTTAATTACAGGGACAGTCAAAAGTTTTTCTCTACATTACGGCCAATGGGAAAAATTATTGCAAGTGCATTTTAATGATATTACAGCCTCCCGAATGGTCTGAAATTTTAAAGATATCATTGTTGCAAAGTTTTGTTGAGCTATTTCAAATTTTAGGAAAATCGGATGTATAGTTTAATTACAGGGACAGTCAAAAGTGTTCCGTTACATTACGGGGAATGGGAAAAAAATATTGGAAGTGCATTTTAATGATGTATCAGACTATGCGCTTTATGAAGTGCAAAAAATTATACATTCAGTACAATATGGGGTGCAAAAAATAATTATAAAACTAGTTATAGTACGAACGCACCTCATTTGCCACGTTTGACGAGCAATTTCCAACTTGTTTTTTTTTCCCCTCCGTTACAGGAGGTAAAATATCTGTCAGTTGAAGAAAGTTGGGAAAAAGGAAAGGCAGGATTCGAACCGGCCATCTCTGCGTTACGAGAGAAACGCGCTAGCACTGAGCTATCTATAGCAACGAAGCGCTTTGAAGTAAATATGTTTGCTTCAAATGGGTATGAATTGATCAACTTCTTTAATTTTGAAATTCATTTCGGAAGATTTTGTCTTTAATGAGATTGTGGCTGGGTTTTTTTATAGTTTAGTATTAATACAGTATAAAAATATGAATTTTAAATAGTTTAGTTAGATTGCTAGAAGTAAAATACGAATATTGTTACTTTCTTCTATCTTTACAAGAAGAAAGTATTGGATTCGTGAAAAATTTCGACTTCCGGTTTTCGACGGATTTATACGTTTTAGAATGCCCAGAACACGATTTGATGGTTTTTAGAAAATGTCTGTCTGTCACTCTGTATGTGACAAAAAGTTTGTGGACGCTCTATCTCAAGAACTAATGCACGGAATTTCACAAAACTTTATATTTAGTTAGACCTTGATATAAACTGAACCTGATTAGTTTTGGGTGTAAATCGCTCAACAGGTGGCGCTGCTATGCTACATTTTTCAGAATTTCCGCTATAGCTCTATCTCAAGAACTAATGCACGAGTTTTCATCAAACTTCAAATTGAGATATACTTTGATATGAATTGGTGCTAATTTCATGTAATTTCTTGTACTATATTTAAATGATTTAATTGACGTGATTTATACAGAAGAAAGTTTTGTGATGGCCACAACATACTAGTATTTTTATTCGATAAGTTTTTTTTAAAAAGTAATATCGATTTTTTTTCGTTTAATTTTCTTAATTAAGATATCTTTTAAATGTGTCCACTTAAAGTATATTTTAAATGCGAATATTTATTTATAAACAACTTTATAAATTCAACTTTATTTAACTATATTCAACTTTAAAAAATAAATTGTGAGTACTCTTAAATTAATGAGAAAAGTAATTGTTATTTATTTTGAAATTCGAAAACGTTATTGTCTTTTTTAATTAAATTAGAAATCTTAATTTATAGAATATTTGGTTTTTCATTTTTTAAATAAATTCGAATATATTATTAATAGACGCAATACGCATGCATGCTAGGAATTATGGTGTAGTAAATTATCAATTTGAAATGGAGAGTTTCTGTACCAAGCCATGAAAATCGTAAATGTCTGATATGGCCGCACATTTGCGTTAAATACCGCAAAGGTTCCAATTCTGAAATGAGAAAATGCTGAAAATCAAATACTCAATAATTACAGTTCGACTCCATGGAAAGGCTTTATTTGATGAGTAAGATGATGTGGCCCCCCTCCAGCATTGCTACGAATAACTTCTCAGATGCAAGACTAGAGGAATAGTCACACTTACAAACAGGGCTTAATATCTCGCAAAAAAAGTACCGGAGTCCTAATATCCTGCTCAAACCGTAGCGTGCCCCCCTCCCC
Organism: Maratus speciosus; assembly: GCA_963932465.1. Lineage (NCBI taxonomy): Eukaryota > Metazoa > Arthropoda > Arachnida > Araneae > Salticidae > Maratus > Maratus speciosus. The sequence goes on along the minus strand of OZ010798.1, from coordinate 198,538,046 downwards.
CCTCTTCTCGCCATCATTCCAATCCGCATATTTATATTTCATACTTTTTATTTTCTTCAAAATTTAAAACATTTTTTTTTTCTTTAGCAAAATAAAAATGTTAAATCTGTCTACCTGCATATACTCAACATACGATTCAACTTTTTAGTTTGACGCCCCTTCCGAATAGAAATCTTTGCCTAATTTTAATGTTAATTAATCGCAGAATTATGCAATTAAATAAGGTAAGGATTATGCTTCGGAAATAATGTTAACACAAAAAAGGAATTGTTCGCAGATGTGCATATATACGTATAATGAATGAACAGCTAACAAAAATATTCATAAGAAAAATTTTCAGAAAATTGTACCCGCGCGTCGGTTTCTCTCCATCTCCTACGTGTTTCACATACTACGTCACATATAAGTGTTTCGATAGAAAAGAATGCAGAAACTTCGAAATGAGAGGGAAAGGAAAGGATAATTTAGGCTTCGTATTTTCGGAATCGCTATTGCACTGGGCTCCGGAGCCCTGTATTTGTGAGCTCCGGTGAATTTCGATCAATATTTAGATATTTACTAAAAACAGGGAAGTACTGGAGCTGAGCTCCGGTGGGCTCCGGCGCAAATTAAGCCCTGCTTACAAAGCCAAAACACATTTTCCAAATCGAGTCATGGTGCGCCAACTAAAATTTACGTTACGTAGAAATGCATTCTAAAATTTAAAACAAAAACTGCCAAGGGTCAACCAGAATTGGCGCCGTCATCTTTAACCAACATACTGGGCAGTGACAGGCATCCCTAAATTAAAGCAGTTGAAAACATCGCAGATATGTCATAATAACCTTATTTATTGCTTTTGTCGTTATGATAACCACAGTACGTTAAGCAGGCATTATAAGTGAAACTGAAGGTAATATAGAAAGTAATTTTCTTTTATGATTGCAAAACCCATAAATCTATCAAATTGATTTTCCAAAATGAGTTAAATTAACACATCTGCCTGAAAGAATGACCTTTTTAACTGGGATCAAATAGAGTAAAAGATATTGAATTTTGACAAAGCAAAAGAGAGTTTTCGTTTAAAATAAAAAGACTGAAGGAATAAACATTAAAAGAGAGGGGAATTAATTACCTTCTAATACATTTAAATTAATAAATTAGGCCTAATATATGATTACATCATAGGAATGAACGGAATTTCTCCCTCCTTTTTAGACGTTCGGGAAGAATTCACGGATAAAACATGTTTTCTAGGAGTACGGAAATTATTTGTTAGAAAATGAGAAATAATATAGTTAGTGTATATTGACGAGTTTTTCTGACAATGTTCAGCACGGGTTATGTAGGGAAAATCCTGTATACCAGGCAGCAGAGAGCTGGAGCCGGAGAGCTCCGGAGCTGTGTTTTCCCTCGAGCTGGAGCTCTAAATTTTCCCCTGCTCCAGGGCTCCTTTAGTTTTTAATATTCTTTTAAATCTTTTTTTTTTTCAGTCTTTTAAATTTCCAGGCTTAAAATATTTTAATTACATTATTATTCAGTGTTTCAATTATATCATTATTTAGGATTTTTATTTAATATTAGAGATGGAAAACTTCTCAAAACATGGTAACACTATTTTACTTCTACTTTCGACTTGAGCTAAGTGGCAACGCTATTTGAAAACAAATATGGCCGCCTGTTGTTTACATGTGTAGAAATTTAAGATTTTTGTGTTTAAAATTCTACCAAACTTTCTTTTTTAAAAGCAAAAGCTAAAAGATGTTATATTTTCTGAACAAGCATTTCAAGTTTGATGAGAAGAAAAATGCATTTTGCCAGATCATTAATGAAGGTAAAGAAAGAAAGAATTTGTGAGCAAAAAATTAAATGTGTAAATTAAAATCTGCAACTCAAAGCACGAAGTCGGAGCCGAGTTGGAGCTGGAGCCGGAGCTGGAACCACAATATTTTATCTAGGAGCGGAGCTGGAGCTGGAGCATCAAAAATTGTTCGGCTCCGGGTCACTGCCGGGCAGCAGTATATTGGGCATCTTTCACTTGGGTCGCCTGATATATTTAAAAATATCGATAATAATTCATTTATCGATTTAATATTACGTTAAATTGGTTTAATTTCACTTCAAACTGTCTAACAAAAAACTGGAGTCTAAGTCGACTTGTTTTTTAGTGACTCCGACTCTTTTTCTCAAAAATGGATTTGACTCCGACTCCACAGCCCTGGTTCCTGTATACAGTGAAAACTCTCTAAGGAAACCATCCATTGTGGATCTTAAAAAATCTGTCTTTTAGAGAGGTGGTCTCAGAATAGAGGTAATGAATAAAGTAAAGTTTCATGCAATACATATTAAAAAATAGATATACAGTCGAACCTCGTTATCCCGACACTCTAATGACCAGAAAAAAGTGTCGTCATAAGCGGGGTGTCGTAGTAACCGGATTTTGAGAAAAATATGTTTATAAAAAGCTGTATTTTTAATTAATTTAAGACAATTTTAAATTTAAAACTGTTCTTCTGCAAAAACAAAATTGAAAAGAATAAAAATCAGATTTATGATGTCTTGTTTTTTTTTTTTTATTGTGACATGAAATATTGATGAATTAAGGTTTGCTTATCCCTACATGTGCTTCCTATAATTCTTTTTTCATTATTATACGATGAATTGTAATCAATATTCGTTGTTTCAGAAATGAGTGTTAGATAATTTCTGATCGTTTCTATGCAATACAATGCTTCGGTTTTAGTCGGATGAAAAACGCCTTGTAACCAGAAGAAAGCGCCTCCTCACCAGAACAAAAAGACCGTAGACTGATACGTCTGTCTGGAGCTTAAGCGGGACATTCATAGGGTTTTGGTTTATTTATTCAGATAAAGGATTGAAGTAAAATTTCTCATTTATCTCAATGGGTATTTTAGACACTTTTGTGAAAACTTTAGCTGAGACATTTCTTACCGCTTAATTTCCGTGCTTATAAGATGGATTATGAAAAATGGACAATTTTCCTAAACCGTCGGGATATCCGGAGTTGAAAATTATTCAACGACGTAAAATCCGGAGTTTATTTACATTAAAATCGTATACAAAAAATCGGGACTTTGATAAACTGACGTGATAAGCGGAGTGACGTTAAAACCGGGTGTCGGGATAACGAGATACGACTGTATTTTATTGATTTAGTTTATTATATTCCGTGCTTATGCAACTTAGAAAGAATCAATTAAAGTTTGCTTTAATTTTAACAACTAATTATTTTCAACATTCTTTGATCTCTTTAGGAAACTTATTTATTTTAGTATCATCTCTAATAAACAGGTATCGAATTTCCTATCAATCTGTTGATTTTAACGGTTGAATTTTGGATGTTGAGTTAGGAGGCGAAAATTACAGTTTCACACTTTTCAGCATGGAGCGTTGTTATCCAAAATAAGAATAATGTTTCTATCCTTTTCTAGTTTATGTTTGGTCATGATTTTGTCAAAGTCGTGTATAACCCGTTTTCAAAAATGGTCGATATCATCAATGCTAGCTGAACATTTTTTTTCCGGAGAATTTGAGATTCCTCCTTGTAAAGAGAAATAATCGTACATTTTGACTGCAAAGTTGAAAAGAGGTCTTTCATGGAGGGAGACAGGAAATAGTGGTCTTTTAATAGAGGTAAAATTAACATTGAGTCTACAGTAAAAAATTATAGACCAGAAATAAACGGTCTTTATGAGAAGTGATCTCCTTATAGAGGTGATCTTTCACAGAGGTTTCACTGTTTTTAAATTAAGGTGAAATTTTGTATGTTTTAAATTATTGTGATTATTTATTTAAATTATTTATTTATTTATTTTCAGACATGGAAGTTTTATCTGCCGGCATGACATCTGTAGCTGATGGTGTGAAAGCCATACGTACAGCCGTGAAAGCTTTATCTGTAAGCACAGAAGCTATGTTAAGAGACATACAAACGTCTTCTGCAAGCAGAGCTACCAACATTAAATTGACCGGTTCGTTTTGCAAGCATTTTAGATTCTTATATGTCAATAGATTTATATTTATTCTTTAAAAAATTACTATAGATTTATATTTATTATTTAAAAAATTACTATAGATTTATATTTATTCTTTAAAAAATTACTAATTTAGATAGCTATAAAAAAATTAATTTCATTGTCTGATTTTAAATAAAGTTTTAAACTCAATTATCATTTTTCAAGAAATAATAATTTGAAATCTTTAAATTGTAATTATAAATTTACAAAAATACTAGTAAACCCACACGGCGTTGCTCTGGCGGGCTGCAGGCTAGGCCTGCAGAAAGGTACCGTCTATCCCTGGAGATATATATATATACTAGGGGGCTCTGCCCCCTGCAAGATTCCCCCCTGATTTATATTACTATAGATTTATATTTATTTAAAAAATTACTATAGATTTATATTTATTCTTTAAAAAAATTACTAATTTAGATAGCTATAAAAAAAAATTAATTTCATTATCTGATTTTAAATAAAGTTTTAAACTCATTATTATTTTTCAAGAAATAATAATTGGAAATCTTTAAATTGTAATTATAAATTTACAAAAATACTAGTAAACCCACACGGTGTTGCTCTAGCGGGCTGCAGGCTAGGCCTGTAAAAAGGTACCGTCTATCCCTGGAGATATATATACTAGGGGGCTCTGCCCCCTGCAAGCTACGCTCGCCAACCTCCGTTCAGACACCGCAGAATCTAAAAAGACGCTAATCTGATCGGTTTTAAAAAATATTATAGAAGATTGAATTATACTGAAAAAAGCTGTGCAGATCTTCCTGTAAACGGGTTTCCATTCAATTTCCTTTGATTTCAAAAATTTAAGGCCGAATCAGTTGCTGTTAAGACATCCAATGGTTGTTCTCGTGTTTGATTAAAGAGGATCAGTTAAACGTTTGAAAAGAAGCTAAAATAAAATGAATTAAGTGTACAGAGTCTTTGTCTCCCGGTATTTTAAAACAATTTCTATAACAATAGCCTAAGTTATGTGACTATCATCAACAGTTCCGGGCGAACCACTTCGCTTTTTATATTTCTGGTGCCATTTTGGTACTTTAATGTTAGCCAGGTACAGGTGATAAGTCGCCAAATATTATTCTATCGCCATCATTTCATCTATATTATAATAGTCCAAGTCATGTAACTGCTATAAATAAATGCGCTCTGATCTCTTCGCTTTTCATATGAAAGTTTGGCCCAGATATCATATACGGCCCCATATTGGCGCGATTTTTTTCCGATGCTAATTTGGGGTAAAGATCAACAGCATAAACATCCGGCTTATCAAATCAAGCAAAATAACCATACTATGGCGCCAGTTAAGTACCCGTTGCGTATATGACATTGGCGTCAGAAAAAAATCACGCCAATATGGGTCCGTATATGACATCTGTGCCGAAAGTTTTCCCTTTTGATTAAAAAATCAAATTTCTTTTTCGAATAAAACTACATAAAAGTTTGGTGCATACCATGGTCGCAAAGAATTCTTGGTACTGTTACGCTAGCCGGGTGCAAATCTCGCCAATAGCTATTTTTCAACTCGCCAGTTAGCATTTTTTTTTCGAGTGGTAAATTAAAACATTGTTTTGAAGTTGAAATTAAATGTCATTGTTTGTTGCATCATTTAATATTTGGCCAGATGCCATATACGCACCGGGTTTGGCGTGATTTATTTGGCGAAAATCTCGTTTTCGAATACCAGTTACATATGTATTTTTGGTACTACTTAGTTATCCCGTCAACCAAAAATCTATCACTAAACTATAAGATTAAATACCAATAATGATTGATCGTAAATGTCACATTCACTTGGCCAAACTTCTCGCCAAATTAGTTTAAAATGTAAACATTTCTAAAATCTGAAAAAAATATATATATGTTATGATTAAAATTTGAGTTGCCATCATTAGAGTAAAGTATATAAAAATAGAAAAAAATTAATATTTCGAAAACTAATTCGAATTTAAAAAATCTAATGCCAGTTTTGAAATCTGCCGATCAATATTGATTTTTGGTGTTAATTTCATCGCAAAGTATTCCGTATTTTAGGAGAAATCGCCGTGAAACAAAATCATTTGTTTAATCAGTCGATTCATACTTTCGTTTCATAAATTCGTTTCGTTAGGATTTTATATATACTAGGGGATCGTACCCGGGCTTCCCGGGTTAAAGAATATAGATGAAAACATTTTTTTAAATTGAAAACTAATAATTTTTTAGATTTACCACTTACATTAAAAAAGCAATTTTCATATGGAAAATACGAATTATACAATCAAATAATTTTTTGAAATTTATCAAAAGCTATATTTTCTTATTAGCCGCATGCTAAGAGTTATTTGACCAAGATTTTGCTACTTATGGCAAATGGCATCCTTTTATATTATGATAATTTCAGAGCTTATACATGTCTGGTAAATTTGTGTTTTATTTATATAATTTTATTTATTTATTAATAGGGAAGTTTTTTACAATGGATATCAGCCGAAAGAAAATGAACTCTTTATTTTGTTTTAAGGGCAAATGGATTAATCTTTCGTAATCGAGCTCCGCGCGATATAGATAAATTTAAAAAAATATATTTCATGCTTTAAAATTGTTTTTAAAACCATAGCCAATCAGTAAACTGAGATGAACTTTGCAATCAAATTCCATTTGAAAAGAAAATCCTATTTGGTGATCTAAAAATTTAAATTGTACGAATATGTTAGATTTGTGTTTTTTCAATATTATTCTTTTATTTGTTTATAAAAGAAGTATTAATTTCGTTAATTTGTCTTTCACAAATGTGTTAGATTGGTGGTTTTTTTAATATTATTCTTTTATTTGTTTTTAAAGGAAGTATTAATTTCGTTATGCAAAAATAGTAGAAACAAATGCTGAAAAATATTTGTTGCTTTATGTGCAAAATGTTTATTATTATTATGCATTAAAACCGGCACGTGATAAGATAAACTTAAAATAAAATCATGCTTAAAAATTATTTTATAAAATATCAATCAATTCATCAGTCAATTAAAATACAGTTTTTAAACAAACTGCATTTGAAAGTAAATTTTTTTTCCCTATTCGACGAAAATTGAAAATGTACGATGGTCAGAAGATTTAAAAAATTGCTGTAGCGAAAATTTCAAGACCGAAATTTGATCGTGAAGTGTTGCCATTCGCAAAATGACGCCAGCGTTACGTACGGATACGTTTGTTCTTTATAATATATATACTTAATGAGTAAAATATAATAAAGATCAGTTATTAGGATGTGGTTATCAATTGAGGCTCTTATGCTTGGATTTCCGGAATGAAAACAGTAATTTTCACCTTCTCAAAATTTGCATACGCACTTCTCATATCCATATTCACCATTTAATTTTTTTTTATTTTGTTTGATTAGTTAAAAATTATTTTAACTCAAAACATGAAGTCACGATTGTCAGCAACATCTTTTATGTGAACAGACGCACTCTTTACTTGAGATTCTAATCTCAATTCCTGAAAGTAAAAAATTCCATAATTTATGTTTTTTAGATGCATTTGTGTTAAAATGTTTAGTTTTATCTAAGAAAAGGATCGTTTTCTTTTAAATATGACTTCATTTTCTCTTAAATAAGCATTTCGCCTAGTGTCTGAAACTTAGTATCAGTTCACATGCAGAAAGAAAAACAATATAGAAAATTTATGAGGAAAAATGCGTGTTTTCAAAAGCAGTATGTCATTTTCCGTTATTATGCCCTTAATATAATATTCTGCTCCTAATGGGATTTTGCGCCACAAAACCCTATACAACGATTTTGAATTTTTAACAGAAAATAGCATGAATAAAGTTAAAAATACTTCATTATTTCTCTCTTGTCTGCAATAATAAAAGCTATCTAATTTTCATAATTTTGAAGAAATTTCATAAAATTCTTTTTAAATTTAAATATAAATGTGGGGATATTTAAAAAAAAAAACAAATAGTGCGATCACATCTACAAAGGATGAGCTTTCAGTTTAAAAAAAATAATAATAGTAAAATTGGTTCAGCAGAAAGATCACGATAGATGACTAAAAAACACACTTCTGTTTTAAATATATAGATTATATAAAATTACAAAAAATTAAATTAAGCAAATTATGTTATTTTGATGAAATTATAGTAGAATGTCCTAAAGAATAGCATTAAAGTTTTATTATTCGAGAGAATTTTCGACAAAAACTTCAGGAACACGATATTATTTTAAACCACGAATTATTTGTTTGCTTGTCTAACTCGGCGAAGCAAATCCATCCAGGCGAGAATCATCAATTTCTGTAATATAAATCGCTATTATTTGCGTGTCACCTCTCTTTTATAAAGACACTCTAAAATTTTGTAAAACATTGCGTTTTATCAGTGCGCGATTTCGATTACATTACTCCCAAAAGTGAAGCATTTTCACCTGTGAAGAATTTCAAAGTAGCCGGGCTGTGAAAATGACGCACTTCTACAAAACATAATTGAGGTTTAACCCGTAACTGGAGACATGAATTCCCTTACGCGATCAGAGACATAGAGTCAAGAAGACTCCAATGTTATTTTTCTTTTTTGTCTTTTGTAAACAGCTTTGAAATTTATTTTAGAAACGCAATATATTCTGGAAATCATGTAATGATAAAATAACTGCTTGACGGTACTGAGGAGATGATTTTATTCAATGAGAAAAACCACGTGATAATCAGAGCCAAAGAACAACGCGGAGTCATTTTAACTCCCGTCTCCAGTTACGGGTTAAGAATTAAAATACACGCTTTTTTATATAATGACGTCATTTGCGTCAGCTAAAGCAATTCACTTTTACAATCCAGTCTTAAATTTCGTCTGTAGAAAAGTGTGCCTATGACGTCATTACCACGGAATAACAGACAGTATTCGTGATATAGCACATATTTTAATTTCAAATTTTTTTTCAGGTTTTATGAGAAAATGGCAACAAAAAGATACAGTACCTCCTATTTTCGACTATTTTCCGTTTACTTTCAATGACTTTCAATAGAAATGAGGTACTTTTGTTGCACAATAAGAAAAATGGTATTAAAAACTACAAAAAAATTAATATCTCAAAAATAAATTGAGATACAGCTTTCAAACAAACCGCATTTAAAGGAGATTTTTTTCCTTATACGATGGTGTAAAAATTTAAAATGTGCGAGGTTTAGATGTTTAAAAATTTGCAGTAGAGAAAATTGCAAAACCAAAATTTTATTTCAAATTTCAAAGTGTTGCCATTCGCAAAATGACGTAATGCGTTACGCACAGATATGTTTGTCCTTTATAATATAGATAGGGTAGAGATATATATATATATATATATTTTTCTTTCTTCTATCTTTACAAGAAGAAAGTATTTGATTCGTGAAAATTTTCGAATTCCTGTTTTCGACGGATTTACACGTTTTAGGGGTCAGAGAGCTAGAAAACCATGTTTTTACAAAATGTCTGTCTGTGTGTGACACAAATTTTGTGGGCGCTCTATCTCGAGAACTAATGCACGAAATTTAATAAAAATATATGTTCAGTTAGTCCCTGATATAAATTGGTGCTGATTAGTTTTTGTTGCAAATCGCTCAACAGATGGAGCTGCTATTCTGCATTTTTTACGATTTCCACAATGGCTCTATCTCAAGAACTAATGCACGGATTTTCATGAAACTTGAGATTCAGTTAGTCCTTGATATGAGTTGATGTTTACTAGGTTTTAGTGTAAATCGCTCTGCAGGTGGCGCTGCTATACATAATTTTTCCTGATTTCCACAATGGCTCTATCTCAATAACTAATGAGTGGATTTTCATCAAACTTCAGATTCAGTTAGTCCTTGATATGAGTTGATGTTTACTACGTTTTGGTGTAAATCGCCCAATAGGTGGCGCTGCTATACAATATTTTTCCTGATTTCCGCAATGTCTCTGTCTCGAGAACTAATGCGTGGATTTTCATCATACTTCAGATTCAGTTAGTCCTTGATATGAGTTGGCGCTGACTACATTTTGGTGTAAATCGCCCAACAGGTGGCGCTGCTAAGCTGCATTTTTCTTTATTTCCGCAATAGTTTTATCTCAAGAAGAGATGTACGGATTTTAATCAAACTTCAGATTCAGTTATCAAGTTGACTTAAGTTGTTGCTTATTAGGTTTTGGTATATATCGCCCAACAGGTGGCCATGCTATGCAGGATTTTTTACGACATCCGCCATAGTTCTACTCAAAAACTAATGCACGGATTTTCAAGAAACTTCAGATTCAGTTAGAAGTTGACATAAGTTGTTGCTGATTAGCTTTTGGTGTAAATCATCTAACCGGCTGTATTTTTCAGGAAGTATTAACATGTATGAGATAGAAGAAAGTTTTGGGATTGCCACATTTCGGATTGCCACAGTACTTTTTTTGTTGTTGTTGTTGTTGTCGTTTTTTTTTTTTAATTTTTTTTTTTTTTTTTTTTTTTTTTTTTTTTGTAAAATTGATTTATCTGAACGAACCGTATCTCTTTTCATGTGTTGATTAATAATAATACAGGGTTCCTAAGCGACTGGATAACAGAGAAAATGACAAGTAGTCAAAAAGTCAGTGAAATTTTTTTTTTCCAAAACTTGGAAAAGTTAGGGATTTCTTTTTTATAATGTGCTACCATGTATCAAGAATCTCGCGAGTTCCGAGGTCCATCCGCAAAAAAGTTCAGATTTTTCACTTGCAAGTAGAATTTTCGCTAAATTCGCATTTTTAACATAAAGATGGTTTAGTTATACAAACTTATCGCCGAATAGGCGATACCTCTGCAAAAGAAATGGTGAAATGGTGAGCCATGGTTTAATGGAGAGCCATGTTAAGGTGGCTAGGATGCTATATCATGAATATTTAAATAATAAAAAGAAAGAAAATAATGAAGCATGCTAAAAAGAAAAGCTCTAGTTGAAATTAAAATGTTAAAAGACAAAAAATTCAAACTTACACGTGCCAAAAGTGCTTCGGAAACAGCACTAATAAATGGTATGATAGCAGAACTGTCTAAAAAACTTTAAATGTTTAATATGTGTAAATTCAGTTATATAAATAAAAAATTACTTTGAATCCATCGGTATAGTATTTTAGTTTCTTTTTTTATATATTTTAATTATTAAATGATATAGTTTTTAGTTTCTGTTTTATATGTTATTTTCATTTTCAGACGTAAGTTTAATCATTAAGATCTAGAATTGTAATTCGTATTTGGGTCATTCCATGCAAAATGAGCAAATCAGCTGTGGCACACATGTCACATATTTTAATCAAAATCAGTCTATAAGTAGATCATATCTATTTATGAGTAAATGTAAAATAATAGATTTCTGGATTGTTAATTTAAGTATTAAAATTTACATTAAAAGTGAATGTAAAATCGAGGTATTGTCTACGTGCTTAAAATTTCAATTTCGATTATTAGCCTTAGGAATGGAAAGAATATATTAAAAATTATTTATAATTAGGAATGAATGATAATTAACAGACTGGCGTAAGTTAGTAATTGTATTTTTATTTCGTATCGAGAAAAAAAATTATTTTTGAAAATTTTTGAGGGAAAAAAGCAATATTTCTATTAATCCTTTACACACGAAGGACAGGCTTGACAAGCTGCAAATTGCTACACCTTATAGCTAAAAGTATATATTTAAAATATCGAAAGTTTCATTCTTGCCTTTTTTATTCCTTAATGAGAAAAAAAGAATAGTAAAAAATGTTGAAGTTAAAATGCAATATTTCTATCACTTTTTTTTTAAGTCAAGGAAAGCTTTATTAAGCTTTTAAATTATTTGATATTACAGATAAATGCGTATACTTTAAATACAGAAACTTTTATTCTTGCTTTCAGTTTATTTTTGCCTCAAGAGAATTTTAAATTAGAGTAGAAAGAACTGGCTGAGCTAAACGAAAAACTATATATCAATTCTAAATTCAAATAAAAAAACTAGATGGCAGCACTAAATTTGTTTTCCCATGAAATCGTGCAATATTTTAAGATACGCGGGCGAATTCAAAGAGGTATAGCGAATGGAATGTAGAAAACATTACTATTTTGAACCCATTTTTTTTTATGTTAGGAATCAAAAGGCAATCTTGAAATTTTTTTAACGTATCATGGACGTAACGTATCATCTTTATGTCTGTGCAATATTGTTAATGTCGGGCCTGTCCTTTATTTATATTTTGCTTATACAGAAGAGGAAAAATCATGATTTTGTAATTTTTTTTTAAGTTTCTAAGGTTTTTTTTAAGATGAAGGAAATAAATGGCCACTTTAAAACTTGGGGAATTCGATCTACATATGACATACTACATCAGGCATTAATTTCACAGAGGTTTTTTAATTCCTTTGATTTTTATAACGTTTCTAATTTTCTCAAAATTCACAAATTTTCAATTTTTGCAACCAATTTATAAATCATCATGGTGTTACTTAGATTATTATTACTCAGTACATAAGAAGATAATTTTTCAGAGTTTACAAAATTATAAAAAAAATTCCTTTCTGTTAAAAAGTTTTCAAGATACAGAACTTCAAACTTGCAACTTTGGATGATTGCGCACATGCCATTCTATATCACAAGTTTTTAAAATGTCCAAAACTGCTAAAAAATGTTATTTTTTGTCAAGATATTTTGCAGAGCATTACTTGAATATGAATTGAAACTGTGCATCGAATTTTATTAAAATTGGTTAGTATGTGGCCACGACTTTTTTTTTAATTTTTGCTCATTTTACGTGGAATGACCCATTTCTGAAAATACCGTGAATTATGGCCAGGGAATTGTTGGGAAAATGGTCTGGAAAAGTCAGGGAATTTTGCGATTCAAATAGAGTATGAACCATGATTATTTTAAAAAAAAAACTGTCAGAAAAACATTTTTTTATAATGTATAATACAGGGTTGGAAAAAAACCAGGTTTTTTTTGTAAAAAAACCAAAAAAACCGGTTTATTTGGTTTAAACCAGGTTTTTTGTTTAAACCGGGTTTTTTTAAATATAATTTCCTGTTGCATACAGATGCATATCTGTTGATAAAATAAATATTTTTGGATATTATATAAGTAATATAACTTTTGAAATTATTTAAATTAAATAATTACAGTCAATTATAGAGAAAATTGAAATCATTTCTAATTTAAACATTGTTAGTAAACAGCTATGTCTTATGTTCAAAGTAAACTGCTCTACACAATGAAACATTAATACCCTGAAAATCATATGAAGAATCCTTTGATTAATAATATAATAATCAATCAATAAACATTTCATGCAGTTTCATGAATATAATATATTATTCTGTGGTTGTTATTATTTTTTTTAATATCCAAATACTTCTGGTTATTCTGTTTTCTGAGTGATAACTCCAAGTGTCCAAGTCAACATTTTTGGCCATTAGATTCAGCAACTAACAGAAAAGATTGATTGGTATTATGTAAATGCTATAACTAGCACTCAGTTTTTGCAAGCTGTGTTATTCAATTTGATATCTTAAGTTATTCTTTTAAATTCTTTAAGGATAATCTTCCCCAATCCCAATCCAGAAAATTTTGTTTAGCAACTTAACCAAAATCTTAAAGATTGTTGTATTTTGTTATTAACTGCTGTAAATAATCTGCATTTTTTAAATGAAAATATTTTATGCTAAATATTGAATATTATTTATCTATCTTATCTTTTCTAATTTCACATGTTTTAAGAAAAATTTTAGGGTACCAGATATGTTCATCAGCACATGCTAATTTTCATTCTACATGCATAGAAACATGACCTAGGCTCATTATGTCTCATGTTGACTGCTGAGATGAAGTGTTAAAAGTAGAAATTACTTCTATCTATAATTTAAAACAATTAAATTACAAAAAAAAAAAAAAAGAAAATATTACATTAGATTTTTTCTGAAAAAACCAAATGGTTTTTTTGACAAAAGATTGTTGTATTTTGTTATTAACTGCTGTAAATAATCTGCATTTTTTAAATGAAAATATTTTACGCTAAATATTGATTATTATTTATCTATCTTATCTTTTCTAATTTCACATGTTTTAAGAAAAATTTTAGGGTACCAGATATGTTCATCAGCACATGCTAATTTTCATTCTACATGCATAGAAACATGACCTAGGCTCATTATGTCTCATGTTGACTGCTGAGATGAAGTGTTAAAAGTAGAAATTACTTCTATCTATAATTTAAAACAATTAAATTACAAAAAGAAAAGAAAATATTACATTAGATTTTTTCTGAAAAAACCAAATGGTTTTTTTGACAAAAAAACCAATTGGTTTAAACCGTGGTTTAAACCATGGTTAAAACCACTTGGTTTAAACCGTGCCAACCCTGGTATAATATGTTTTGAGGTGTTCTTGTCACTTTTAAAAAGGTTTTGAATTTCACATTTTAAGTCACAATGTGACATCATAGAGTGGTGGTAATTTGGTATTATTTATTCCATTCTGCTGCCAGAAAATCCCCACACCAGGAAAAAAAAGTTTTATTGTGATAGATATAGATAGATAATAATAAATTTATAAAAACATAAAGATATTAAATTAAATAATTGGTTTTAAGGTCTATTGATATATTTCTTATGTACCAATATATTTATATTTTATTTTTAAGAAATTACTATTAACTTAGTTATAATTTTTTTTTCATAATCTGATTAAATACAGTTTAGAATGCAATTATTAACTTTCAAGAAATAAATTCGCTTTTGGCGGAAACTTTTGCAAAATTTTGAAGATTTAAATTTATTTCGAATTCTGTTAATTAATTTTAACTTCAAAATTGTAATATTTAATTTATTAAATTATAAATTAACTTAAATTTTTACTCAGAGGTAAATTAATACTTTGTTCTTAAAATATTACAATTTTTGATCAAAATTTTTATAGACTGATTTGAAAGTTTGAAACAAAACTACTTACTTTCGATATTGAATTGTCATTTAAGGGCAATTGGAAGGCAAACTCCTGTTTTTTTTTATTATATATACATATATATTAGGGTGTTTCATTTTGTAAGGCAAAAAAAAAATGTAAATTTTTTGCAGAATTTGCTTACGCCCCGAGTCTAAGTGATATAAAACATATATATCCCAAATTTCATTAAGATCGGATAATATTTAGGGATTGCACACTCTGATTAGTTTTGCAAAAGTAGGCAAAAAATACGATTTTTTAATGTTTATTGCTTTTATTGAGAAAACTAGAAATCACAAACTTCAAATAATACTAAAACTAGGCAATAAGATTAATAGATAGCATAATACGCAAAACATATATGTTACACTAGATTAATTTTAACACAATTATTTCGCCCAGTTGGAAATTTACATCTAACATATATGTTATATTAATCAACTTTAAACGATGCAATCTCCTCTTAGTTCGCTTGGTGACGACTTATCTGAGATGTGCGACTACCCTCAAGAAGAATTGTTTTTGTTGTTTGTCTCTGATCAGTTCATTTAAACAGATCAATTCCACTTTCTGCTGTATCACTGACCACAGTAAGAGAGTTCAAATAGCTTCTTATAGAATCACTGTAGTATTCTGTCACATCGTGGATCCCAAAGTATTCAAAGAACGTCTTTTTTATTAATAACGAAATGGTTCAGGTCCCCTTCAAAAACTAGGTTTTTAACTCAAATAGTTTCATTTCCTTTTTCTTTACAGATTTGGTTTCTAAATTTAGAGTTATATTTCCCTTATTAGCCGCAGTAATACGCATGTCCAACAAAGTCAATCGTACGTTTGTTTCTAAAAGATACCAAAGGTATCTGTATCAACTTAGCAACTGTGAGAGCAATTTTTTTTACATCTGCATCTGGGTAAGTGTTCAGAAGCTGTACCATATCCAAATCCTTCTTTGGAGCCCATCGACTTGCAATATTTTGCAATTGCCTCAAGCCAAAAGTGAACATATATGATGCTGTCACAATGAACTACTCTTTTCATTCCTTTCAATTCTCTTTGAAGACTGTTTAGAGAAGAGTGCACTTTTTAGTGCATATACTGCCTTTTCCATCCACCTTGCTTGATTCAGAAGCTCTGGGATCCTGAAACTGGAGTCGTTTTTTGACCAACCTTCTAGGTACCGGAGTAAGAATTGTAATAACTCTTTGTAATCTTCTCTTAGATGACTTCTGTCTTTTAGGACATTTTGGAGGTAGTTAACCCGCTTGTACCCTTAGTTCTTCTTTTGAGATGAAAACTTACTCAACTCCACTAACTGGCGAATTCATATCATCTTCTATTTGTGACCTAAGAAATTCTTTATCTTCGTGTGATATGCTAGTCATGCCCATCACATTTTGCCAGGAAATGTCAAATAACTTGACGAGGTCACCTTTCCAAATTGGCTGTTTTATATTTGCTTTATCCGTGTTTCTCGATTTTTCTTTACTCAGGTTTGATTAGTCTTTGTGCATCTTCTGTAAACCAGCACTGATATTCTCATCCGTCTTAACAGAAATATTTGCTTTCTTCTACACTTCCTGTAGTTTAGGACTGGTAGAGTTAGCAGAAACTGAAAGTCTTTCTTTCATTTCCTTGTGATGGTAAATAAAACTAAGAGTACTTGTTCCTTTGCAGGGAATCGAGCTAATAAAACCTCATCTCTAGGCACCTTTCATAGCCGCCAAATTCCTCTTAAGGTTCACATTTTAAAGTTTACCTTCAAAAGATGATAGAAACACATGTGAAGCCCATTCGTACAAAGTACTCCAATATTAGAAATTTCACTAATTTGAAATAAAAGCGATCAAAGATATGGATACCTCTAAATATTATCCAATCTTCTTGAAATTTGGCATATGTATCTTTTACATCACTCAGACTCGAGGCGCAAGCAAAGTCATATGAAAATCACATCTTTGGAAAAATGAAACACCCTAATATATATATATATATATATATATATATATATATTTAAAACCACAAACAAAATATCAAAACCCATCACTCACCATAGCTGCATTGAAACTCACATCAAAAATATTATAACAACCAACATAAACTTAACTCTTAAAATCAAACTGAATAACCAAACTAAAGAAAATATATATAATTGCAAGACATAACAGAACAGAACAGAAGGCGAGCGGTATGGCTAACGACATACACTGCAGGGTTAAGTCAGACTTTACGCATGCTACGTCCCCCTTCACTCGCCGAGACCAAAATTGAAAAAATGAAAAACTATGAAAAACTAAACAGAACTGCAACATCCACCAAAATATCTCTCTAACTCATTAGATCAATCAACTCATCAAAACCTCCATTCTCATCCATCACTGAGTTCAGTTCAGTTCCGTACCTGCTACTCTTAATAAAATCACAAGTTATTCTCCTGATGAAATTGCGAGGATAACCATGCTTGAATCCCAAGCGGCACCACTCTAAAATATCACTAAACATATCTTTAACTCTAGTACTCAGCCTTTCGATTCGTATTAATCCATTTCTAAGTACATTTCTTTTAATCGAAACATGCACATTGGAATCAAAATATATCAGCTTTCAGGTATTAAAGTTGAAATCATTTCGCTTGTCAAATATCTTAGATATCAAATTTTCACTTTCTATGCTCAGGTTCACATCTAGAAAATTAATATTTTTACAATTCTGGGATGAGGGTTCCAGACTCAGAGACGTAGGATAATATGTAAAATCAACATTTTCAATATCATTGTTTAATTTAACTATCAAAACATCATCTATATATCTGTAGGATAATGTGTTACTGTTTAAATTATTATTTCTTTCATATATATGTAAGTAAATGTTTGCCAAAATGGAACTGCAACTCCCCCCATTGGAATACCCCGAATCTGTTTAAATATTGTATTTCCTTCGTAAAGGTAGTTTTCTTGTACTACTAACTGAAATAAATTTATGAAAAAATCATAATGAACATCCAAAGTACTATTTGTATTATAAAAATCTACTATTTTATCTTTTAAATCTGTCAAATCAATTGTATTATAGAGGTCTGCAAAATCGTAAGCGAATAAACCAGTAATATTTTTTAATTTTTTCAGATTATCTAATAGTGTATAGCTATTTTTGATAATAAAAGTCGTATATATATATATATATATATAAAATATATATATATATATATTGAATTCTTCATTTTTCACCTTAGGAAGGGTGTAGTACTCTTGTTTCTACGACAACGAGGCGTAAAAAAAAATTAAGTTATTCAGTTTCTTTGCATCATGCGTAGACATTAATTACACAAACTTTAATCTAAGTTTTCTCAAAATATTGTTTTTTGAGCTTCGATGTACCTTTTTATATAAGCTACTACATATTGTTGTTCGTAATCTTGCCTCAATATTTTACAAATATCCCTGATCAATAGGAAGTGAACTTTTGTTACAAACATATGTACAAAATTTTTATAAAAAAGTTTTTCTTTGGAAAAATGCAAATTTTTGTTATTTAAAAGTTATTTTTATACCAAATTAAAAAAAATAATAACTAAAGAATGTCTGCTTATAAAGTTGACTTCACTTTATTAACCCCTTGCCTATGGAATATATTTGGGAAAATGAAAAAAATGAAAAAAAAAATTCTCTTGAATTTTGTTTGTAACTGCAAAATTACAAAAATCCGACAAATGGTGCGAAACTACCGAACTTTTCGCGGTAAAGTATCGCCATCTATTGGGAAAATGGTAAATTACATATTATGCATTGGACGAACTGAGTTTGGGCTTCACGGAATTGGTACACCAATTTTTCTCTTGCTCGAACTCAGGTCGAACATTCCAAAATTGACGCATTTGCGTTTTTAGGCAAGTTGTTAAGAATTATTCATATAATGTATATCAAAAATTTCAAGTGAATATCTTTGGTAGTTTCTGACAAAAGGTACATTAATTTAACATGGTATGTTTAGGGTCTTCCAACTGCCCTTAACGACGATATTTGTGTCTTGTAAATTTACTGTAATCTGAAATGCTGATGCTTATATTTTTAAATGAACTACAGCTAAATTATTGATTTTTTTTTTACAGGTGTGAAAGAATTTCACGATAGTATGACTGCCGTAGCGGATGGGATGGCCGTTATACATGCAGACACAAAAACCATATCTACAAGCATTAAGACTACGGTAGCAGACATGGATATTTTGTCTGCAAGCATTTATTCAGTATATAAAGATATGGCAGATGCAGCTAAATGTTTAGAAGCTGAAGTTAAAGAACTGGCAAATTTATTTACAAGCATGGGAACCATGTATGTAGCCGAGAAAACCAGCATTAGTAAGCAAGGTATATCTACAGATGTAGTTTTTGATCGGTCTTTAGAAATGTCTTCAAATCTGCGTACTTTATCTATAAATCTTGAAGGTATGTACTTAGGGTATGACACAATACAAACAGGCATAAAAGCTATGTCTGAAGGCAATGAAAATTTGTCTGAAAGCGTAAATGCCGTATATGGATACATGAAAGCTGTTTCTAAGGACCTAGAAACTGTATTTGCAGCAGTCAAAGCTACTTCTACAGCCGAGAAAGTCACATCTAATGGCAAAGAAACCACCTGCGAAAAATTTGAAAATTTGCCTGAAAGCGTAAATGCCGTATATGAACACCCGGAAACCGTCATTAAGCGTATGGAAGATGTATTTTCAGCAATGAAAGCTGCTACTACAATCGAGAAAATCACATGTGATGACAAAGAAACCACCTGTCAAGAATTTGAAAATTTGCCTGAAAACGTAAATGCCGTATATGAACATCCGGAAACCGTCATTAAGGGTCTGGAAGATGTATTTTCAGCAATGGAAGCTGCTACTACAACCGAGAAAATCACATGTGATGGCAAAAAAACCACCTGTCAAGAATTTGAAAATTTGCCTGAAAACGTAAATGCTCTATATGGACACATGGAAATCGTCACTAAGGGCCTGGAAGATGTATTTGAAGAAGTGGAAGCTACATCTATAGCCGAGAATGTCGCATCTAATGACAAAGAAACTACCTATCAAGAATTTGCAAATTTGCCTAAAACCGTAAATCCCGTATATGAACGCCAGGAAACCGTCACTAAGGGCCTGGAAGTTGTATTTGCAGCAGTGGAAGCAGTTTCTACAGCCGAGAAAATCGCATGTAATGACAAAGAAATACTTTGTCAAGAATTTGAAGTTTTGTCTTCGGTCATAAATGTCCTGTCTGAAAGCCTAAATGCAGTAAATTTAAGCATGGATAAAATGCATTTTGGTTTCAGAATAATTCATCAAGGCATGTCATATGTAGATGAATTCATGCAATTTGCAATTGAAGATATTAAAGCTGCTTTTGAAACCCTGAAATTATTTCTGTCGCAGCCTGCAGGCATGCTAGTTGCACTTAATCGTAAGTAAACTATGTCATGAAGCGCAAAATAAGTACTATGTGAAGATATAAAAACTGTACCCATAGACATGTAAGCTACAAATGTCTCTTTATCCACTTCATCCATTATTTTTACTTTCTTCTATCTTCAATAGAAGAAAGTATTGTAATCGAAATTTTTTTCGACTTCCGGTTTTCGACGGATTTGCATGTTTTAGGGGTCAGAGATTCCAAAAAACATGTTTATAGAAAATGTCTGTCTGTCTGTGTGTCCGTCTGTCCGTCTGTCCGTCCGTCCGTCTGTCCGTCTGTCTGTCGCCATTGTACCATCAAAAAGTGTATGAAGTTATGTATAGAATTAAACCAAAATTTTACTATAAGTCTTTGGCTATGGCAAGCAGGTCCTCCCGGAATTTGGAAAAAATTCGCCGGTAGGGGGCGCTGATAAAACAATTTTTGTGCGATTTTGAATATTGTACCATCGAAAAGTGTATGAAGTTATGCATAGAATTGAACCAAATTTTTATTTTAAGTTTTTGGCTATGGCAAGTAGGTCCTCCCTGAATTTGGAAAAAATTCGCCGGTAGCGGGCGCTGTAATAGCGATTTTTGTGCGATTTTGAATATTGTACCGTCCAAAAGTGTATGAAGTTATGCATAGAATTAAACCACATTTTTATTTTAAGTTTTTGGCTATGGCAAGCAGGTCCTCCCTGAATTTGGAGAAAATTCGCCGGTAGGGGGCGCTGTAATAACGATTTTTGTGCGATTTTTAATATTGTACCGTCCAAAAGTGTATGAAGTTATGCATAGAATTAAACCAAATTTTTATTTTAAGTTTTTGGATATGGCAAGCAGGTCCTCCATGAATTTGCAAAAAATTCGCCGTTAGGGGGCGCTGTAATAGCGATTTTTGTGCGATTTTGAATATTGCACCATCGAAAAGTGTATGAAGTTATGCATAGAATTGAACCAAAAAAAAATTTTAAGTTCTTGGCTATGGCAAGGAGGTCCTCCCTTAATTTGTAAAAAAAATCGCTCGTAGAGGGCGCTGTAATAGCGACTTTTGTACAATTTTTGTGCCATTTTGAATATTGTACCGCCGAAAAGTATATGAAGTTATGCATAGATATGAACCAAATTTTATGTGTTTATTTTTGGTCATGTCACGAAGGTCCTCCCTGAATTTGGAAAAATTCTGCCGGAAGGGGGCACTATAATTGCGATGTGTGTACCATTTTCATTATTGTACCATTGAAAAGTGTATGAAGTTATCCATATAATTGAACCAAATTTTTTGTGCATGTTTCTGGCTATGGCAAACAAGTCCTCCCTGAACTTGAAAAAATTCCGAAAGAAGGGGGCGCTATAATTCCGATCTCTCTGCCATTTTCATTATTGTACCATCGAACAGCGTATAAAATTATGCATACAATTGAACCAAAATGTTTGTGCTTGTTTTTGGCTTTGGCCAACAGGTTCTCCTTGAATTTGGAAATATTGTGCGGTAAAGGGGCTCCGTGCTAGCGATTTTTGTATACTTTTCTTGATTTTTCGTAGTTCTATTGTGCATCGGCGGCTCATGCAGCGGCGGGAACACGCTTCCTGCTATGCCGGCTATTCGCAAACAGCTGATAACGACAGAATAAGGAAAAATTAATAATTTTAACAAATATCATGATATAGATTAACTCGTTTTTAGCCCGTTTAATTGACTTGAGCAGAAATTTAAGATGAAAATCAAAGTTGGTATAGTATTGAACTAATAATATTGAAGTATTAACATGTGTAACTAAGTTTTGAAATATTAGGATGCATAAGATAGAAGAAAGTTTTGGGATTGGCACATCCAACTAGTTTACCTTTTATAAATGTAATAAAAAAATTTCACTTGAAACTGCATCGCTGTTTTAATTTCGCACACTATACTGATTTCGCTGGATAAAATGAATCTTTGTTTCAAAATGATTCCCCAAGGCATTTCATTTGTAGATGAATTCATGCAATCTTCATATTAAAACTGTTTTTGAAACCGTGAAATTATTTCTGTCGCAGCCTGCAAGCATGCTAGTTGCACTTAATTGTAAGTAAACTATGTCATGAGGCACAAAATCAGTACTATCTGAAGATATAAAAACTGTACCAAGAAACACGAAAGCTACAAATGTCTCTTTATCCATGCATGTATTTCTAAGTATTTTTTTACCTTTTATAAATGTACAGTTGGACCTCGTTATCTCGACACCCGGTTTTCACGTCACTCCGCTTATCACGTCGGTTTTTCAAAGTCCCGATTTTCTGTATATGATTTTAATGTAAATAAACTCCGGATTCTACGTCGTTGAATAATTTTCAACTCCGGATATCCCGACGGTTTAGGAAAATTGTCCATTTTTCATAATCCATCTTATAAGCACAGAAATGAAGCGGTAAGAAATGTCTTAGCCAAACTTTCCATAAAAGTGTCGAAAATACCCATTGAGATAAATGCAAAATTTTACTTCAATCCTTTATCTGAATGAATATACCCACACACTATGAATGACATATTTAAGTACCAGATAGACGTATCAGTCTATTCGCGGTCTTTATGCTCTGGTCAAGCGGCGTTTTCTTTTTTTGTGGTTACACGGCGTTTTTCATCCGACTAAAACCGAAGCATTGCATTACATTGAAACTATCAGAAATTATCTAACATCCATTTCTCAAACAACGAATATTGATTACAATTCATTGTATAATATCGATAAAAATTGTACGTAGCACATCTAGGGATAAGCCAACCTTAATTCATCAATATTTCATGTAATAATAGAAAAAAAAAGTCATCATAAATCTGATTTTTATTATTTCCAATTTTCTTTTTGTGTTTATTTTGTTTAATAATAATGTTTTATTGCTTAAAAGTGCAAAAATAGTTATGAATTTTAAAAATGTCTTAAATTAATTGAAAATACAGCTTTTTATAAACATATTTTTCTCCAACTCCGGTTACCGCGACACTCCGCTTATGACGACACTTTTTTCTGGTCCTTAGAGTGTCGGAATAACGAGGTTCGACGGTAATTAAACAAGTTGGAAATTGCTCGTCAAACGTGGCAAATGAGGTGCGTTCGTACTATAACTAGTTTTATAATTATTTTTTGCACCCCATATTGTACTGAATGTATAATTTTTTGCACTTCATAAAGCGCATAGTCTGATACATCATTAAAATGCACTTCCAATAATTTTTTCCCATTCCCCGTAATGTAACGGAACACTTTTGACTGTCCCTGTAATTAAACTATACATCCGATTTTCCTAAAATTTGAAATAGCTCAACAAAATTTTGCAACAATTATATCTTTAAAATTTCAGACCATTCGGGAGGCTGTAATATCATTAAAATGCACTTGCAATAATTTTTCCCATTGGCCGTAATGTAAAGAAAAACTTTTGACTGTCCCTGTAATTAAACTTTACATCCGATTTTCCTAAAATTTGAAAGGGCTCGACAAAATTTTGCAACAGTTATATCTTTAAAATTTCAGATCATTCGGAAGGCTCTAATATCATTAAAATCCACTTGCAATAATTTTTCCCATTGGCCGTAATGTAAAGAAAAACTTTTGACTGTCCCTGTAATTTAACTATACATCCGATTTTCATAAAATTTGAAATGGCTGGACAAAATTTTGCAACAATCATATATTTGAAATTTCAGACCATTCGGTTGGGTAGTTTTTGCTCTGTTACATGCGGACAGACAGACGGACGGACTGAACGACGACTATAGGTGCTACGTATTTATATAATTACGAACGCACCTAAAAAGTTACACTTGAAGCTGCATAGCTGTTTTTATTTCGTATACAATACTGATTTCGCTGGATAAAATTCACCTTTGTTTCAAAATGATTCCCCAAGGTATGTCATTTGTCGATGAACTCAAACAATCAGCACTTGAAGCGATTAAAGCTGTTTTTGGGCATGCTGGTTGCACTTAATCGCAAGTAAGCTATGTCGTGAGCGCAAAATCAGTACTATGTGAAGATATAAAAACTGTACCCATAGACACGCAAGCTACAAATGTCTCTATCCATTGCGCTTTTTATAAATGTAATAAAAAAACTACACTTGAAGCTGTATTGCTGATTTTATTTCGCACACTATACTGATTTCGCTTTAGAATTACAATAAAAGCTCTTTAATCCAGTACGTTCTGGACCACGAATGTGCCAAATTAATAATTTTACCGGATTACCGAATATGTATTTTATGTTTTTCCATACATTATGAACCTGTGCAAACGATATGAATATCTGACAAAATACTATAGTACTGTATTTCGTTATTCTAACAGCTGCATAGGATTTAAAGAAAAACATAGAGTACAAAATTAAATTCAAAATGTGTAAGTGTTACAGTTTTAAAAAGTCCCCGATATCACGTTTCTTCCGTGATTCGGATTTCTGCTTCAAAAAATCGTTGAACATTACGTACAAATTTATGAGTTCTGTGGAGTTGTAACTTTTGTTGGATTCGGCAAATTCTATAAATGTATTTAATGCATCAGAAATCTGTTTCCGCGAGAGTTTAGCTTCATCTGCCACGGGTCTTTCTGTTACATTATAGAATGAACCGAGCCGTAGAATACGGATTAAAGAGCTTCTAATGTATCTGGATCATATCTTTAAGTAAATGTTAAATACTGAACGACGTGACACCCATTGAAATGCAAAAGAATAATTAAGGAACTGTTAGATAAACTTCACATAAATTTATAATAATTTTAATAATAAAATAAGTCAGTTTTACAATGACTAATTTAACACTAAAAACAATTATTATTTTAAATTATATTTACAATTTATTAATAATATATGTATTTCTATTAATTTCAACTTTACACATGAAAAATAAAACATGATTCATTTAAGTATTTTTATTTCCAGTGTCACTTCTCAATGTTAAATTCAGGGGCGTAGCTACCGTGGAGCAGTTGGAGCAGACTGCTCCAGGCGCACGAATCCTAAGGGCGCAAAATTAGAAAAAGCGAAATAAAGATGTCTTAAAATATTTGTATTTTTTTTTTTCATTATTAATCAGACATTATAGATGAATCTTGTTACAATCAGCGTATTCCTATGATATTTTACCTTGTGTTTAATCTCAACTATTTCGATTTAAAATATGTTTTCATACACAGTTGAAAGAAATGACTTGTATTCAGGAAGTTTTAATTTTAATTCATACCACCATATTGCATTGAAGATTTTCGGATCTTCAAGTAATCAAAACTTATTTAACAGGGCTCTCATCGGTCACTTTACTGGCTACTATTATTTCCAAAAAATAATCTTTCTGGTACATTTCTATTAAAAATGTTTTAGAAATTTATCATGATGATTACTGTGCGGAAATAATGGTGCCAAAGAATTCACCGCTGAGAAACCTATATGTACGATGTAACAGTAGTAATTTACGATAATTATTTTACGATTTGGAAAAAAATAGCCTGACAATTTGAAGATAATTATTGACCATTTTACAGACGAAATCCAAGAAAACGAAAATTTTGAAGTTTTTTTTTTTGTTTGTTTTGTGGAAACTAAACATGCATTAATACATATTACAAAACAATAATAAGAGCTGGATTTAAATATATTCCACATCAGCTCACGGCGACAAAATTTAGACGGGAGGGGGGGGGGGGGGGGATGCGGGTAAGGGGAAGCAGCAACTTAAATTTTGTGAGTATTGTTTTTGAGATTTTGAAAATATTGCAAATGTTGCAGAATCGATAAGCTTCAAAAAGAGAGAAAAAGTTAAGTACTCAATTCAGTGTTCCTTAGGGCCTGATTATAGCCTATTCAAAATTACACCACTTTTTGGTAACAGTATTTTTCCGCATTAAACCTTATTTAATTGCATAATTTTAGGATTAAATAAGGCTGACTGGCCCGCCGGGCAACCGACCTGCAGGGGGATGCGTGTAAGGGGAAGCAGCAACTTAAATTTTGTGAGTATTGTTTTTGAGATTTTGAAAATATTGCAAATGTTGCAGAATCAATAAGCTTCAAAAAGAGAGAAAAAGTTAAGTACTCAATTCAGTGTTCCTTAGGGCCTCATTATAGCCTATGCAAAATTACACCACTTTTTGGTAACAGTATTTTTCCGCATTAAACCTTATTTAATTGCATAATTTTAGGATTAAATAAGGCTGACTGGCCCGCCGGGCAACCGACCTGCAGGGGGATGCGGGTAAGGGGAAGCGGCAACTTAAATTTTGTGAGTATTGTTTTTGAGATTTTGAAAATATTGCAAATGTTGCAGAATCGATAAGCTTCAAAAAGAGAGAAAAAGTTAAGTACTCAATTCAGTGTTCCTTAGGGCCTGATTATAGCCTATGCAAAATTACACCACTTTTTGGTAACAGTATTTTTCCGCATTAAACCTTATTTAATTGCATAATTTTAGGATTAAATAAGGCTGACTGGCCCGCCGGGCAACCGACCTGCAGGGGGATGCGTGTAAGGGGAAGCAGCAACTTAAATTTTGTGAGTATTGTTTTTGAGATTTTGAAAATATTGCAAATGTTGCAGAATCAGTAAGCTTCAAAAAGAGAGAAAAAGTTAAGTACTCAATTCAGTG
The DNA here is from genome assembly GCA_963932465.1 of Maratus speciosus. Classification (NCBI taxonomy): domain Eukaryota; kingdom Metazoa; phylum Arthropoda; class Arachnida; order Araneae; family Salticidae; genus Maratus; species Maratus speciosus. The sequence continues at coordinate 198,511,050 of OZ010798.1, read as the reverse complement.
TTCCTTAGGGCCTGATTATAGCCTATTCAAAATTACACCCCTTTTTGGTAACAGTATTTTTCCGCATTAAACCTTATTTAATTGCATAATTTTAGGATTAAATAAGGCTGACTGGCCCGCCGGGCAACCGACCTGCAGGGGGATGCGGGTAAGGGGAAGCAGCAACTTAAATTTTGTGAGTATTGTTTTTGAGATTTTGAAAATATTGCAAATGTTGCAGAATCGATAAGCTTCAAAAAGAGAGAAAAAGTTAAGTACTCAATTCAGTGTTCCTTAGGGCCTGATTATAGCCTATTCAAAATTACACCACTTTTTGGTAACAGTATTTTTCCGCATTAAACCTTATTTAATTGCATAATTTTAGGATTAAATAAGGCTGACTGGCCCGCCGGGCAACCGACCTGCAGGGGGATGCGTGTAAGGGGAAGCAGCAACTTAAATTTTGTGAGTATTGTTTTTGAGATTTTGAAAATATTGCAAATGTTGCAGAATCAATAAGCTTCAAAAAGAGAGAAAAAGTTAAGTACTCAATTCAGTGTTCCTTAGGGCCTCATTATAGCCTATGCAAAATTACACCACTTTTTGGTAACAGTATTTTTCCGCATTAAACCTTATTTAATTGCATAATTTTAGGATTAAATAAGGCTGACTGGCCCGCCGGGCAACCGACCTGCAGGGGGATGCGGGTAAGGGGAAGCGGCAACTTAAATTTTGTGAGTATTGTTTTTGAGATTTTGAAAATATTGCAAATGTTGCAGAATCGATAAGCTTCAAAAAGAGAGAAAAAGTTAAGTACTCAATTCAGTGTTCCTTAGGGCCTGATTATAGCCTATGCAAAATTACACCACTTTTTGGTAACAGTATTTTTCCGCATTAAACCTTATTTAATTGCATAATTTTAGGATTAAATAAGGCTGACTGGCCCGCCGGGCAACCGACCTGCAGGGGGATGCGTGTAAGGGGAAGCAGCAACTTAAATTTTGTGAGTATTGTTTTTGAGATTTTGAAAATATTGCAAATGTTGCAGAATCAGTAAGCTTCAAAAAGAGAGAAAAAGTTAAGTACTCAATTCAGTGTTCCTTAGGGCCTGATTATAGCCTATGCAAAATTACACCACTTTTTGGTAACAGTATTTTTCCGCATTAAACCTTATTTAATTGCATAATTTTAGGATTAAATAAGGCTGACTGGCCCGCCGGGCAACCGACCTGCAGGGGGAAGCGCAACTTAAATTTTGTGAGTATTGTTTTTGAGATTTTGAAAATATTGCAAATGTTGCAGAATCGATAAGCTTCAAAAAGAGAGAAAAAGTTAAGTACTCAATTCAGTGTTCCTTAGGACCTGATTATAGCCTATGCAAAATTACACCACTTTTTGGTAACAGTATTTTTCCGCATTAAACCTTATTTAATTGCATAATTTTAGGATTAAATAAGGCTGACTGGCCCGCCGGGCAACCGACCTGCAGGTCTGTGTGCCCTAAACAAAGTAAAGCTGCTCCCTTCCTTAGGTGAAGCTAATAGTTTTAAAATTTGCTATACGCATTACATATGAAAAGTCTTAAATCATTTAATAATTTTTTTTTTTTAATCACTTTTTTGAATCATTTTTTATTGATGATTTTTATTTCTCTTTGCAAGGCAGAAGAATTTATTTTTTTTCTTGAAAGTTTCTTTGCTTCAGAGGACCATTTAAATCTTTTAAAACCTAATGTATATGTTCTGTAATTTTCTTTGTGACCAATAGCGACATGGTCTGCCCCAAGAATTCTCAGCCTGTCTGGTACCAAACAGCGCGGCCTCTCTTTAAATATATATATACGTATTTTATTTTATTTAATTTTTTGTAAAATCATTTATCAAGTATTTGTTTGAAATGTGTAGGCTTCGTGTATTCGTACACTGCTGTGATTGTAATTTCCCCTATATATATGTGTGTATTATATTGCTTTTTCCGCTTGATGTGCAAAAGTATTTATCAAGAATATTTTCGGCGAAGAAAATGTAATTCAAACATTCTTTTTTATTAAAAATTACATTTTAATATGAAAACGGGACTGTTTCGATATTGTCTATAAAAGTGATAATCTGAACGGCGGTCAGCTATTTTGTATATACGTTAGAACAGGACTGTTTTTTTTTTTTTTTAAATTTTAAATCGATTTTTCACGCAGTCATCGAGCTCGTATTTCAGACAAAATCGTGTTAAAGATATATGACAAGACTTTTTTTTTTCCCCTTCGTTGACTGTTTTTTCTACTTTCGCCGGGAAATTCCGTTGAAAACGCCATCTTTGACAATGTTTTCAGTAAGATCTATTGTGTTTACAAAAAATCCGGAAAACGTCTTTCGATTACAAAGTTTCTGAATAACAAGACATGCCAGTTCTCGAGCAAAAATTAATTAAAATGCATGTCATAAAATTGCCTCTTTGGATTTAAGAACAGCCTTAAGAAATAAAATCATAAAAATTTCAGGTTCATTTAAGAATAATATCACGGGCCCGGGCAACACCGGGTAGGTCAGCTAGTCTATACTAATACAAGGAAGTTTCGCTCTGTGTGTGGTGGCTAGTGAAATATATTACACGTAGAAATCTGAAAATTTGAAGAGAGTAGTCCAAAGACAGGTCCTGATACACCTGGAGCTCAGATTTTTAATTTTTTATGACCCCCTTAGCACCTTTCAGTCTGTATGCCCTGAATTGCTCAGAACTTGCCCCTTTTTATCCTATCTTCTTCGTTTTGGGGGCCTCTTTCCCATTTAATTATTCTCCGTTTCTACATTCCAGTTAAGACACTGGACCCCTTGAAATTTTTCTGCGCCATGCATTTTCCACACCCTAATATTGTCAACCAATCAAAATCAATGCATAACTTTAAAATTGAGACTTGGACTCCTCTCCCTGGGCCAGCACCCTCATATTTTTATTGGGCACTTAGTGCCCTTTTTTAAGAATTTCCCCCATTTTTTTCGCGCTTCTTTAAGATTTTATTCGAATGAATAATAAATACCCTATGCTTAATTTCGACTTATTGAGATGAAAAGGGCTAAGTACTAGAACCTTTTAACATGTTTCCATCTTAGGGCCCTGCTCTCAACTAACAGTTGGCCCCTTTTGGACCTCCTATTATATCTCCCTTAAAAATGGTCTGATTCACTAACTTTTTTTGTAACAATATGATAGGAAATCCAGCTACTACGCGAACAACATAAAAATTTTTCAGACTTCAGCTACCACCAAATTTTAAAATTGATCGCCTTCTTGGGGGCCCTTGCCCAGCTACATTGCAGTTGAGACCCTGGACCCCTGGGGCTTTGTACAAGGCCATTTTAAGTTTTTGTGCCCTAAATTGTTAATAAATCGCCCCTTTTAATCCGTCCTTCGTTTTGGGGGCTCTTTTTCCACTTGGCTTTTTTTTTCGTTTCTACATTTCAGTTCAGACACTAGCCCCCTAGGGTAACTTTTTGTGCGCCATGCATTTTTCACCCATTAATTCTGTTACATTCTCATTGCATAACTTCAAAATTGAGTCTTGGCCTTCTCTCCCCGAGCCAACACCTTCATATTTTTATTGGGATTCTAGAGCTCTTTTTCAAAGCATTTCTTTGAAATTTTTTTCTAATGATTAATACTTATACCCTATACTTAATTTCGACTAATTGGAAATCTAAAGCGCTAAGTACTAGGACCTTTTATCGTGTTTCCATCTTAGGCCTTGCTCTCAATTATCAATAAGCTCCTTTTGGTCCCCTATAAAAATGGTCCGATTCACTAGGATTTTTTCCATAACTATTTCTTAGGTGCCCCAGCTACTACATGAATAACAAAAAAATTACTCACACTTCAGCTACCACCAATTTTGAATGTTAATCGCCTTCTTGGGGTCCTTGGTGCAGTTTCATTAAAAATTATCTGATAGTATTGCAATTTTCTTTAGCATAGTTCTAGGGTCCTCTGGCTACTTTGGAAACCACTAAAAAATTTCTTTTACTCCAGCTACCACTTTTTTCGAATATTAATCTTCTTTTACGGCGTCAACTTACGTTTACTCACTACAGCCGTGAATTAAAATTCGCGCTACTGTTAAAGGTAAGTTGTTCACTTAATAGAGGGGTGGGAATTCCTGCGTAAATTAAATATCACGTTAATGTTAAAGGTAATTCGTTAAATTTACAGGAGGTGGGGGCAACAAGCACCTTCCACTACTTCGGGGTGCATTTTTTCCTCGAATTCTAGGAGCCGATTTCAACGGGAATTGGTTAATTCAACCTAGATTACGATTCAGCTCCGTATTATGAAAATTTGTCTTAGACTTCATTTACTAACATTTTCGAACATTAATGGTGCATTCTTTTCTCGGATTCAGTATGTCCGATTTCAACGGTAAATGGATAATTAAGCTTAGCTTACTATTCAGCTACTTTCTGCATTGTGAAAGTTTATCTTAGACTTCTATTACCACCATTTTCGAACATTAACGGCGCATTCTTTTCTCGGCTGTTATGGGCTCTAATTCAACGGAAATTGGTCTATTCAACTTTGCTTACGATTGTTTTAAAGATTATAGTTCCACCGCCAGGATTCGCATTCTTATCTCGGGTTCTATAGGCTCGATTACTACAGGGTTTACTCATTCAATTTTCGATTGTCTCCGTCGCGTACGGAATACTCCTGGCATACACTGCCTTTGGTAGCGGGGACCCAGGCCACAGTTTCGTTCTGAAAGAGGTGTGTCGGGAACACACTAGACGCTACCGAAGGCAGTGGGCCACCCCTAAAATCATGTTCATTTGAATTACTTATGAATATATAAAATCATAAACTTGATTTTTGTTTACGTTATTATAACGGGCCCGGGCAACGCCGGGCGGGTCAGCTAGTTACACACACACACACACATATATATATATATATGTGTGTGTGTGTGTGTAACTTCCAACAAAATTAATCAGAACTTTTTTGAGAGACAAGAGGGCGCACAAACTTTGCTTGCTCCAGGGCGCTGAATATGTAGCTACGCCACTGGTTAAATTAACATAGAAAAGCCTATGGAGCTCATAACTTTTTCATTTTTTCTTCCCACCTTTTTGTCACTGATGCCACTCATTTTTTATTCTTTTCTAATTCTAAAAATATTATAAATTTAAAGTGAGATATGTTTGCCTGACGCCAGTTTCAAAACGCATCATAAAATGCCTTTGCATGTGGGTGAATTATAACCCAGAGAATAACATGGGCTAATTTTTATTTACATTATTCAAATATTTTTCTTAATAATTCCAAATTTCGTTTTTTTTCATTGAGAATCAACGGGCATTTTTCCAATAAAATTTAACATTTTAAATTCATTGTAGCTAATAATTCAATAGCCATAATAATAATTTGTCTATTTTTAGTTGAATGATTTTCACGTGAAAAACAAAACTAAAATAGTTTTTTTTTTTTTTTTTTTTTTTTTTTTTTTAAGAATTAAAAAGAAGTTGAATATGGCGTCATAGTGGAAATAAAAATGACATTTTCAAACAGATTTTTTACGTTCAGATTGGAAATTTTTTGCCCAAAGTACAGCAACCTGCATTACTGCACTGGTGAAATATTTTGAATTATACATAGATAAATTTCATCACAAATTTTGATACGATACCGCATAAATCAAAGCCTGATGGAGGTACCCTCCATTAATTTTGAAATGCGTTCGTCTGAATGCAGTAGTTATTAAAAAACTCTACATATTAAACAAAAACCTAATTTGAAGAACAAATAAAAAAAAAAACTAAATTTATTTCCGACATTGTTTAAGCCCGAGAAGGGACAGATATTAAAATATTTCATTCAATTCTTTCTACATTTAATGTTAAAATTTTGTAACAAATAAGTTAAACCAATTGAACATTAAAAAATAAAATTAATACAACATAATACTTCAAACACCCTAAAGACTTAGATTTCGTTCAAATGAAATCGAAATAAATCTTAGGCTTTTTAAAAGTTTTGCATTTTGCAATGAAATCGAAATAAATCTTAGACTTTTCCCATTTTTAAGTTGTATTTATATTGCAGATTTTGTAATATGTTTATGACGATTGTACATAAAATGATAAGATGCATGCAAAATGCAAAACTTTTAAAAAGCCTAAGATTTATTTCGATTTCATTTGAACAGGATCTAAGTTTTTAGGGTGTTAAAAGTATTATTTTGTATGAATTTTATTTTTATTTTTTTAATTTTCAATTGGTTTAACTTATTTGTTACAAAAATGTAACATTAAATGTAGAACGAATTGAATGAAATATTTTAATATCTGTCCCTTCTCGGGCTTAATGTCGGAAATAAATTTAGTTTTCTAAATTTGTTCTTCAAATTAGGTTTTTGTTTAATTTAATATATAGTTTATATCTAAATAAAGTAATTAAGGCTCAAATTCTAATTATAGTCACGCGAAGAGACTCGCTCATTAATGTTAAACCTATTTGAGTTTTTACAAATTGATACTTTTGCATTTGGAACCGGTTTTCGAAAGTGAAAGTATCCTCATAAAAAAAAAAAAAACTTCGATCAAAATTTAAAAAAAAAAAAAAAAAACTGAAAAGGGACCACGTTTGGATATTAATCTCAATTATTCTACTGAAAAAAATAAATAAAAATGTTGAGATGCAAACAGAAAATTTTAAAAGAACATTCTTTCATGTTGAATATTAACTTGCGAGTGTCGTCTCATAACTAGGGTAGGCCGGCAGCTGACAAATCGCACGTAAAATCGCTGATACCTATATACAAGTTGGCCATAATTAAGCTGACAGTACTCAGTGTGTTCTGCAGCGCGATCTAATTGCGAGAATGGCGCCAAATTTTGTAGGAAGATTACACAAGACAGGGGATGAAGGATTCCGAGAAAAAAAATCAGTTCCAAAAATCACCACTAGGGGAATATGTGGCGCTGTGTATTCGGAAAAGAAGAATCAATACTGAAATAAAATTACCGTTTATTTAGCACATCCAACTCAGGTTCGATGTGGCCGCCGTTTTTGTGGACCTGTTTTCTCAAACTTCTCAACCATTAACTGACAAAGGACCGTTACCTTTACGCATTTTTTTGTGGTTTCTAAAAGCACGAAGAGCTGGCGCATTGCACTGGTTGAGGTAAAAGAATTTGACTAGTAGAGCTCGCTCGACTAAAGAAGGAGACATTATGAAAGATAACTTTCAATGCTTCTAACAGTAGCACATTACCTTTTAAATCCGAACAAGCTGGCACTGGGCTAAAAGATGTAACATGAAATTTGAATAGAGAAACTTCTTCTTCTGCTGTTGCTTTCTTTGGGGCTATGTAAGTGAAATTGCAGATAAAGAAACTTTAGCAGTGTTTATGTAAATTTTTAGCTTTTTATAAACTGTTGCCATTTTGAGCTTGGATTAAATTGCTAAATTCATTAAATAAACGGAAATTTTATTTCATTATTGATTCTTCATTTTAAATTCTTCATTAAATTGACCCATTTGTCTATTTTTGATATAAAAACACAAGTAATTTGTTACTTAAAAAACAATAATAATATAAATAAGATATCTATGCATATGTTAGCGCAATAGCATTTCGTAACAAATCTCACTTTCTTAAGCCCGAATTGCGCCAAACTTTTTTAAAAACCGCCAAAGCCAACAAACAAATACCCAATACTATATTGCACGGTCAAACTATGATGCAAAAAATGAAAGTTATAATGCGTGTGAAATGAAAATTACTGGTAACCCCATTATTACGTTTGTTTTACGGCAAACCTATCGCATATTCTGCAAAGATATCACTCGGGTGTCGGGTATTAAATCGGAACATTGCCCAGTGGCGCAGCCACGGGAGGGGTTTGGGGGTTAAAACACCCCCCAGAGCTAAGAAAAATTACTATAATTGCCTCATATGAATCAAAACCAAAATTAATATTTAAACGTTTTGGCGTTTTTCGAAATCTGCCGCTTTGAGAAATCAAACTCTATTCAACAAAGTGATTCAATTAAATGGCGAAAATTCTACTTAAAACTGTGAAAGCGCATATTACATGTATTGGTTTTGTGAAAATTGATTATTTGGACTAAGTCACTTTTTCGAGACGTCTTATGCTAAAAGAATGGTCATTTTCTGCCACACAGACGCTTTGAGTTTAAGTATTATACAATGGGCCATTTCTTAGTTATCCTGTCTTTGTTATCCATGTTCGAAACAATAATAGATCATCGAATTTCAGAAAAAACATGAAACATACACTTTGCAGACCTCTCTCAGTTTCAAACGCCCTGTTTTATGCTTTTTGCTCCCAATTATATCTAAGCCCAAGCTTTTTACATACCCAAGTAAAAATCTTTGTAAAATAAGAATTAAAAAAGTAGTAACTATAAAGTTGTAAAAAGCTATTTTTGATTGTAATTGGATGAATTATCGCAATCAGTGTGTCTTTCAAACCATTTGTTCCTTAGGAGATCTGTACACAAATTTAAAGAATATATTCCATTAGTTAGTAATGTAGCAACGAGTAATGGTGTTTGCTCTCGGAGAAGCATTGCCACCCGTGTCATGTAGGAAAGAAGCATTTATTGTAATTTCATTGAGTTATAGATAATATGTCTGTGAGTATGGATTTTGAAAAGAGAGGGGTTAAATGTAAAACATTTTCTTAGACTGTATAAAATATAATTATTCACAATTTTATGCTAATCATGCATTAATTTAAATTAATAAGCACATTGTTAAAAATCTGCAGTTTTAGCTTTATAGTCACTCGCTATTATAGAAAACGGTTACTTGAATATATTATGGAATATTATCATTATTTTTTATTATTCTCATTCTCATTATACCTTAAAAGTAACCACCATGTCAAAAACCAAGCTTTTATACCAACTACACTAAATGGTCGAAGGCGACCGGTCACTTGCAATTTTAGACGTTTTGTTAAATATCTAGAATTAACCTGAAACTGCAGGTGCGTAAATAGTATAGTATAGGTCATATATTTCCGCGAAGATTTTTTTCCCGAAATCCCATAGGGGACCGTCAACAAATTGAGAAAGAATGAATATCTTTTGATAACCCTGTAAAAACTAATGTAGCAAAAGCATTCAAACTCGATATTATTAATAAGTGGCTTATTGTAATAGACTGTGTTCATTTTTATGAGGATAGCATGTATACTCATAGAGAAATTAAGGTTTTTATAAAAACAGTCCCAAATTTCACCAAGTTTTTCGCTTATAATGTGCAGAGTTCTTATTATAAAAAAAGTTTTTTTCAGAAAATATGACAAACAACATTGTACATAATACCCTGCAATCAGAATTAAAAAATAATAAAAATTGAATGAAAAATGAGCAGGTTTACTAAAAAATGTTTCACTACGCATGCGCGAATGGAATCAAAATATAATGTGCATAATGTATTAGCTAAGTATATAGAGCAAGTTTTGTGAAAGTCTCAAAATCATAGCTTGAAAATTCTGAAAATTATCATCAATAGAATAAGCTCGAAATCCGTTGTCCCCAAAAGGAAGCAAAAAGATGAGGGGTTGTATCCAAATATGTACATGCAATATTGTGTACACTATCTTGGCACTAATCAACAGATGTGTCTGTAATTTGTCGAGATATTAATTAAAAACCCATGTAGAAAACAACTGTACGGATCAAAACAGTGTTGCTACATTGTGACCTCCTATCGAAGCGTGCTTGGCACAGTGCCAAGTTTAAACTTAGTATAAGATCTTTGTTTTAGGTAAAGTGAAACATAATTATAAGCACTTTTTATTCCAACTGAATTCAATTATTGAAGGCAAATATTAAAAAGATAATTCATATAATAATTGTAAGACATTAAATGTCAGTAATTTTGAGACAAAAATTGCTTATAATTCAATAAATAATTCATTTATAAGGAAAAAAACTTTTAGATTAGAAATCATTTCAATAATTATGTCTGAATATGCTTTTATTTTTAAAAATGAATAGAAAAGTTTCATGTTATTAAGTGTACTTTTTTTTATTTTCCTTTAAAATTGTCCACTATTACATGAAATATGATTTACAAGTGACTTTTCATGAGAATCTCTGCGACCTCTTTCCGAAGCGTGGTTGGTTCTTTACCAAGTTTAAACTTTGTGCAAAGTCTGTGTTTTAGAGGGAGAAATATTCATCGGTTTTCATTACAGTAGAATTAAATTATGGCATGTGGTATTGTTATATGTACGCAAGTAAATATTATCTTTGAACAGTTCTGATATTTTGTATGGAACCCTTTGTATGCGAGTTAAGTTCGCACACGACCGATTATCTTTTTAAATCCGTTCGGTAGTTCCAAAACTAACCCCTACAAAAAAAGGTTACTTCTTCATAATATTAGTACAGGTACGACTTCAGTTTGTACCCGGATATTTTTAGAGAACTTTAACAATAATAAAGATGTTTTAACGAAATTTTCAACAGATTTACGTTATGGCAAATTCGATGTCATGTATAGTACTGGAAGTGCACAATAAAAAAACAATAAAATACCATGTTTAATATCAACTACATTCCAAAATATGGATTACCTAACTGAGCACTAATTGGATGTAAATTATGATAAATTCCACCAACTTTCGTGATGTTGTTACATTTGACAAAAGCACGGTAAGTACATTGAAAATTTTGTTAAAATGGCTTCATTATTATTAAAGTTAAAAACAAGAATTCGAGATTGTCTTGGAATGAAATCCTGTGTATTTTTGGTTGGACAAGTGGATTGGAATTCTGTTATTTTCTATGCAAAAATTATTTTCTGGACTGTACACTTACAACTTTTAAAGTTTGCCTCATCATCTTTAAACACTTTTTATAAATCTAACCTAGTTTGTGGTTATTTCATTGGTGCATTTTATGTTTTCTAACTCTAATACTGTAAACGCTGTTTAAATGAAACACAACCAATGTAACTGCGGGTAAAAAGCATTATGATTTGATTCATTAAAAAGACAGACCGGTGATTCAAATAACTGGCGAACACCTTTATAAAAAAACTCAAAACCCCCCCTAGAATCGAATTCTGGCTGCGCCACTGACATTGCCTAATCAAGAATAGCTAACCAGACATACTTCGATTTCGCATTCAAATTTGTCCCGCCGAAAATGGCCGACAAAGAATCTTTGCTAAAAAGGGAAGGTAAGTTTTCTGAACGATAATTTTAATTACATTTTTTTAAGAATTCTTACTTACAATGTTTTCACATTTATGTCGAGTAAACTCTTGTTTAAATAAATAACCTTTTTCCAAATTTAAAATGAACTGTGCACTTTGAATGTAATTCTGGGAACAAATATGCCATTTGTATAAAATAATTTTAGCAAAACATTACAAGTTTCACAATTCTTGACCTAAGTATACTAAGTTCAAGTTAATTTCTATTAACTGGTTGTTATTATGATCTTTGAAATACACGGAAACTTTGTGAAATTCTGTGATTTTTTTTTCACGAATGGGTCTACTGGTTATCAAATCATATAATTTCTCTATATTACATGATAAATGCGTAGCAATATATATTATTTCAAAATTCTTGCTCTGTTTACGGCTCATAAGTTCCAAGCTGTTTTGCACTGTTAAATGAATTCAGGTTCAGTTTTTTTCTTCCCGTTTTACATAATGTCAGAGAAGCCTAGCTTATGTATTTAAATATTTAATTTTATATTATGGTTAGATTACGAGCTTTATCAAATAAATGTTTTACTAATATTAATATTATGAATATTAATAATAATATAAGGGTTCTCAGGTCTCAGGACTCTTAAAATCAGAAAAAATGAAAAAAAAAAAACATAATTTACAACATTTAATATCTTAAATTTTATATGATTTTAAAACACAATTTTTATTCGGGTGAAAGATACAAGTACGCGCTTTCATTCATGTATTTAAAAAATTGCAAGATGCAGAATTAGCATTTATAGAGGACTCCAAGCTGTCATACATTTGACGAGCAAAAATTGGCATGCTAGCTTAAGCTCAGGATTGCAAAAATAAATATTGCAACGAGAATTAAAAAAAAAATTGTGCCTACTTATACTTCAGATTATAATAATTACCCTGAACCTAAATAAATTTGTATTTAAAGCATTTTTAAATTTTTAATACGAAGTTGTATTGTATTTAGCTAATACAAAATTTTAAAAAATTCAACAGTATAATCACCTAAAAAAATATTTGTTTCAACAATAAAAAAGAAATTTTAGGTTCAGTTTAAACAGATTAACATGAAGCATATATTTTGAATATTTCATGAAAAAATATTCAGAAGTTTTCAGTGGCGCCAACTTAGATGGGACATGGAGATCGAGACCACCCAATAATTTGCTCTCCCAGCCCACCCAATTTTTAATACTCTATTTCATTATTTTTTTTTCTTTATTTTTATTCTTACAATTTTTTTTTCTCAAACAAAATTTTGTTCTGTTATGGTACACAAAATCATTTTGAAAAACAATAAGGATAGCAGTAACAGACACGTATGACCAATAAAAGTCTCTTTCGAGCATCAAGAGAAAAAATATAAAAATTTAAGTATCAAAGCAAAAGTTAATTACAAAGTTAATTACTGCAGAGTTTAAAAAATGAATACATTTATGTGTGCTTTGATTTTACGGTTTTATCTTCTATAACTTTTATTTCCAAGTCCTTTCGATGTTCAGTAAATAAATGCAACTTTTTTTTTTTTTTTTTTTTTTTTTTGGACGGGAACAAATTATGACGATGTCATTAATTTATCTATTTCTAAGAGTTTCCTGTCAGAATAGTTAGGGGAGTTTATTGACCGTCATCCTTACTTTGTCATCACAGTTAAATTCATTGCCTAAAAAGACACAAAGGGGTTTAAACACTTAAAAGTTACCGGAATAAATAAAAATTCTAAACTTAGTTTAGAAGTTTGATGAATAATGCGCTCTCCGGAATTATTATTCTAATAAAACCTTCTTCAAGCGATCAGTAAAAAACAGAATTTTTTTCATTTTCTTCAAAGAAATGGTTCCCTCATGGATGGAATTCAACTGGGGTGGTCTCGGAATAGAGGTAAAATTGGTATTTAGCCTATGGGAATGAAATTCGTTCCATGAAAAAATGGTCGTTCAGGAAGGTGGTCGCACAGGGAGGTTTCACTGTACTTTAAAAGTTTATCATTTGAAACCATTTACCGAAAGAGATTTGAGCCCAGCCAATATTTTTCTAAAGTTGGCGCCACTGGAAGTTTCTGAGATATCCTGCGCGTTATGCCCAAAAACGTCATTTGGAGAAAAATGACTCGAAAATTTCGGAAACGCCGCTTTAGCTATTGAACGGGTATGATTCGGAAAGCCATAACTTCTGTTCTAATGGGAATTTCAAGAGGAAACATATCAAAATGTTCAGAAATGATAGAAGTTTAACATATAAAAAAAATAAAATTTCGAAATTTTTTAAACTAAGAGTCGTGAGACCCCTTAGCTAGTAGGTTGTGGCCATCACAGCATTTTCTTCTATATCAATCGTAAATCAGATCATCCACAACCAAAATTAAATGATGATCTACTCGTTCTTGAGATAGCTGTTGCAGAAATCGTGAAAAACAAACCATAGAAGCGACACCTGTTGAGCGGTGTGCACTCAAACCTAATCAGCGTTTATTTATGCCAATAATAGAATATGAAGTTTGATGAAATTCCGTGCATTAGTTCTTGAGATAGCAGTGTCCCCCTTTTGGACAATTTACACCAAAACCAGGGTTGGGTTTTTAACATGACAAGCGTCAAAAACTGTCATAAACTGGTTTAAACCGTCGAAAACTGACAAATACATGTAACACGCTAAAACATTTTAACAATGGGTAAACATTAAATAAGTCAATGATTTATGTGATCTTTTATTGAAATTTAATAATTTAAAAAATATATTATTTGCAATAAAATATTTTTTTTTTGGATTTTTCAACCAGAAGAAAATTTTGTACAATTAAATATTCCGGATCAATTTTACCCCGCAGCATGCTGCAGCACACCACGTGTTTAGCACATTTATTTACACCCAAAATATTTTTGAGTTTAGAATGTATGAAGCGTTAGAAAATAGCCTGTCTCTTAATTGATGCTGAGCTAGTAGGGCTTGATAGCAAAACCATTGCTAGATGAGCAAGTTTTGAAGCAGGTTCCAAAAGCTGTTGCATTTAATGATACCTTTCCACCAAGCAATGGAGTCCTCCCTATACCACTGAAATAAGAAGACGGGAAAGGGGATTCTTTCTTCAATTCAAGGAAATTCTTTAGCTTCATACACAATCAGTATGGGTAAGCATCCATAAATTCTCTCTGTAGCTCAAGCACGAGCTGAATCAACTGATACAGCAATCAACCATTGCCCCTGATGGTTGGGATGCAAAGTATAAGCTAAAGAATGGTATGGTTTCATGATTTGATCCCTTCTATTATGCACTTTTTCAATATGGGCTTAAAGGAATTTTCTTTTAGGTGACCGAGCCAATTTCGTTCAGTTTTAAAATCAAAAACATTGTTATATATTGAAAGAAAGCACGTTTTAAAAAGATTTTGACTTTAAGCTTTTTTTTTTTAATTACTTCTCTTGTTTTGTAAATGTTTAAAATTAATAATACAATTTCAATTTTGAATGGAATGGTTATTGTCTAGACTAAAATAACATTGTTGCACATTATCTTGTTATATATACAAAAAAATCTGCACTTTTCTAAGTTTTTTTCCCATAAAAAAAGCTAGCTAATGCTTTAAGCTCTCAAAAGTAAGCGAAATTAAAACGATCTTAAGTAAGAGAAAAAATGTACAGCTCAGGTGAGCTTAATGTCTACTTTTTAAAAAAACACAATTTTACAAAAAAAAAAAAAAAAAAATTTAAATAAAAATTTTACCCTCTTAAAAAGTTGTACTTAACAATAATACTTTACTATGTACTAATTACTGATATACAGTAAGAGTGAACTTAAAATATTACATGTATTGTTGTCATGTGTGACATTTAATTTGAATTTTTACAGATCAATTTAGTATTTGAGGTTTTTGACAGATGATTTTTGACAACAGGTTTTTGACATGACGGTTTAAACACGACATAAACTGACACATGTCAAGAACCTGCCAACCCTGTAATAATTACTAATACTTTTTGACATGACGGTTTAAACCCGACATAAACTGACACATGTCAAGAACCTGCCAACCCTGTAATAATTACTAATACTATATACTAATTATACAATTACAGTAATAGTGAATTTTAAATATTACATCTAATGTGTGACATTTAATGTGAAATTTTACAGACCACTGTAAGTATTTGAGGTTTTTGACATGACGGTTTAAACCGTCAAAAACTGACACGTGTCAAAAACCTGCCAACCCTGACCAAAACCAAATAAGCACCAACTGATGACAAGATCTAACTGAATCTAAGATTTCCGTGCATTAATTTTTTACGTGTTGGTAATATAAATTGCAAAAGAATAGAAAATAAGGTAGGAATTAAGATTTTGTTGATGAAAAAACATGCCATTAATTTTCAAAAGGCCATATTTTAAACTTTTTACACGACTCCTGGTTCCTTAAGGCTGTTCTTAACTACTCTGCTCAACCAGCGCAAAACGTTTTGACATATTTACAAATTTATTTTTTTAACGAAAAGCTATAAAATTGGAAAGCCTGGCCATGGAAGCGATTTGGAATTGAACTGTTTTTTCCATTTTTTGATCAATCCATTACCTATTGAGTTATAAGCGAATTCGATCGCGTGACAAACACGTTTTTCGCCCGCTCTTGCGTGCTCTTTCTCCCTTCGCGCGGAAATTCGATTCAAAACGCCCACTTTGACCCTGTTTTCTGAAAGATTTATTGCGTTTGCAAAGAAAAGTGGAAAAAAAAAGCTCTATTACATAGTTTCTGAACAACAATACCAGCTAGTTTCATGCATTTTTGAACAAAAATAAATTAAAACTTATGTCAGAAAGTTGCCCTTTTGGATTTGAGAACACCCTTAAGTTATATTTAGAAAACATTTATCCATGCTCTGATAAGTACAACAGTCAAAATTACATTCGTTCAAAACTCACCGAGTTGTGATACTTTGAATTTTATGAAAATTTGGAGCTTTTCGGTACTAAAAAATCCCTGCTGGCCCGACCTACAGGCGGAGGTAGATTTCGAAGTTAAGTATATTAATTGCTCCAACAAAAACTAAATCATGATTAGATATAAATCTACTTTAACAGTTTTATCTGGCCGCTTTTGACGAGTTTTTATTTCATTTTTATATAATAGCTGGTTTTATCAGAATCATGTTAAGGCGGTATTAAAAAAAAATACTTTTCCGTGCTCCACAACTCGAAATTTTCTGGCACATTTTCAGATTTATTTTTAATAGAAAAAATACGAAACTTGCTGACGTGATTTTTGAAAAGATTTATAAGCGGCATGTGTTCTTGTTTTTCTTTCAATTAATTGAAACTTGATTAATAAACAATTATTTTCTCAGTAGGGCAATATTTTTTCTTTCTAACACAATCGCTTCGGGAATTTCTGTTCAAAATGCCCACTTTGACATCATTTTTTGAAATATATTCTGCCTGTATAAAAAAAATCGATCATTACGGTACATTATATAGTTTCTGAAGAAGAGAATCTATCAATTTGATGCGTTTGAGAGCAAAAATGAATTTAAAAATGAGTCAGAAAATAAGCAGTTTAGATTTGAATACACCCTTATTAAGATGATTTTTTTCTTCAACCGCTATGTATTTTTAATTTGTTTTTGCTGTAAGAATTGGTCCTATCAAAAACTTATCTATATAAATGTTGAAGACAATATTAAGAAGATATATGATAAATTCATAGGGATTTTATATCTTGTGAATTGACGGAGTTATGGAAATTTTTCTTCTTCACCCCCCCCCCCTTTTTTTGTTTTCGTTTTTATTTATTTTTTTTTTTGCGGTACGAATTGGTCCTATCAAAAACTTGTGAATACAATAGTTGTAGATAATATTAAGGAGATGTATAATAAAATTAATTGAATTTGATATCTTGAGAATTGATGAAGTTACTAATTTTTTTCTCCCAAAAACCCTATTTTTTGCGCCCCTTGAGCCCATTTTTAATTTTATCAAAAATCTGTGATGCATAAATTTTTGGCCCTATTTTTAGGAGTAATAAAAACTTTAAACTGATTTGATATGTGCAAAATTTAAGAAGTTATGGGGTTTTTTCTATTTTCACAAAACCCCTCCCTATTTCCAGCCCCTTGGCCCGATTTTGCCCATTAACGAACTTGAGCGAGATTTTATGCCCTTTGATTTTATGTATCAGTTTGGAAGAGATTTGCGCAGAATTGTGGAAGTTATCGTGTCCAGAAGAAAGTGATATATATATATATATATATAGATAGATAGATAGATAGATAAAGTTTTTTATTGAGGGTTGTTTTGGGTTCTAGGGGTCATGATCGGTGTAGATCTGCAAAACATTTTTCAGAAATTCCAAAATAGGAACGACGCCAATAGGTAGTATTTCATACGAAATCTACCTAAAACGGACAGGCGATTTCGTAGTGACGGAACTCTCCAAAATTTCATAAAATTGATAGCACTGTGAATTTTGGTCGTAGGATAATAAACTACAGTGGAACCTCCCTCTAACGAAGTCCCTACTTAACAAAGTTTTCTACTTAACGAAATTTTCTGCTGAACCTTGACTTTGGACACCATTAACATGCAAATTAATCTCCATATTACGAAAAATAAATTTATATAACGAAGTTTATTCCACTTTAGTGCGTGTATAGCATTGAAACGGAGAGGTTGCTGTTGCGATAGATATATGAATTTATATCCGAGGATTGTATGAAAATGGAGTTGTTTATTTATTTCCATTCTTCTTGGTGCTAAATAAAACAATTTTTTTCACACTAAGATAAACACTATACTCTCTCACACATACACTCCCCAGATAGCATGAACATTAGCAGCAAGTTTCATTTTTTTCTGATATTATCTTGCCATGACAAATTTGAATTGAGAAATTCGTAGCAAATCTCCTGCGAGGTACACCATCATCCACTTGCATGAGCAGTTTGTTGTGAAACTGATGGCAAGATTGTCTTTAATTCACGAAAGTGACGAAAGCAAAAAATCCCTGTGATGAGAGAATAGACAATCAGCACATACGCAGAAATTTTATTCGGTCGGCACCGCTTTTTCTAAACGCTATACTTATCAAATACCAAAAAAGGCTTGAATTGAAAAGTGCAAATATCACCTGAACTTGTTTATGGTGATAAAAACGATGCATGCGTTCGACGTTTGTATTAATAGACCAGACCAGATCAGGTCTGTGGACCCATTCGAGGGGGTTAAACTTAGAGTATAACATTTGTAAACAGATAGTGTGGCATGGAAATATTACTACTTTGCAGTATTTTTACTTTCTTCTATCTTTACAAGAAGAAAGTATTGGATTCGTGAAAAATTTCGACTTCCGGTTTTCGACGGATTTATACGTTTTAGAATGCTCAGAACACGATTTGACGGTTTTTAGAAAATGTCTGTCTGTGAGTCTGTCTGTCACTCCGTCACTCTGTGAGTCTGTATGTGACAAAAATTTTGTGGGCGCTCTATCTCAAGAACTAATGCACGGAATTTCACAAAACTTCATATTTAGTTAGACCTTGATATAAACTGGACCTGATTAGTTTTTGGTAAAAATCGTCCATCAGGTGGCGCTGCTATGCGGCATTGTTCATGATTATCGCAATAACTCTAACTCAAGAAAAAATGCACCAATTTTCATCAAACTTCAGATTTAGTTAGTCCCTTATATAAGAGAGTGCTGTTTAATTTTTGGTGTAAATCGCCCAACATGTGGCGCTGCTGTGCTGCATTTTTCACTATTTCCACAAGAGCTGTATCTCAAGAACTATTGCACAGATTTTCATCAAACTTCAGATTTAGTTAGTCCTTGACATGAATTGACGTATAATTTAGTACTGTTTAATTTTTGGTGTAAATCGCTCAACAGGTGGCGCTGCTATGCTGTATTTTTTGCGATTTCCGTAATAGCTTTATCTCAAGAACTAATGCTTGGATTTTCAACAAACTTTAGATTCAGGTATACCTTGATATGGTTTAATGCTGTTTACTTTTGGTGTAAATCGCTCAACAGGTGGCGCTGCTATGCTACATTTTTTCAGAATTTCCGCTATAGCTCTATCTCAAGAACTAATGCACGAATTTTCATCCAACTTCAAATTCAGATATACTTTGTTATGAATTGGTGCTAAATCGTTGTTATTTCTTGTACTATTTAAATGATTTAATTGACGTGATTTATATAGAAGAAAGTTTTGTGATGGCCACAACATACTAGTTTATTACTGGTTTGCCGTTAATTTGCAATCAGTTTGATACAGCATGAATTTAACTTGCACGACAAGTTAGCTGCAAGTTGAAAGTGTGGTGACTTCGGCGTTTGCGTTATCTTTCTGCAGTCTTGTTATGAACTTTCAGTCTTGTCATGCTGAACTTGCTGCAACTTTGCAGATTTTCAAAGCAAAACTGCTGCAAATTTTCTGCAAACTAAAAATGCTATATGGGTCTGATCTAACAGTGAGGGGAGGAGGGAAGCCTTCGGTACAATAAGAAGGGGATTCCAGTTTCATGAAAATACTATAGAAGAATTGTTCGGATACGCGAAAATTTTAATGAACAGTATTTTTTTTTATAAGAAAGCTGTACAAAGTAATATTACAGAGATTTTTTAAGTTAGTTAAGGATCTGCAATACTGAGATAAAAGAGAAAAGGTACGCTACGCTTCAGTTTTTGTTTATATCTCTCTTTATTATATGTTTCTTTAGACATTATTCTAATTAAATTTTTCTCACGTATCTATATTGCATAAAAAAAAGTACTGCCCGAATTAAAATACATTTTTGCAATATTTCAATTTTACGTGTACTTTTCATTTTATGTGTATTTTATTACATAAATTTCATGAATTTAAGTTGATTTCTATTTAACGAATTTTCTTCATAACGAAGTGTTTAGGTGTAACGATGAGACTTCGTTAAATAGAAGTTTCACTGTATATACTGTTGAACTTAACAAAGCATGAATAATTTTTTTCTTAACCCTTTCGGTCCGAGTTTTTTTTTTTTTTTCAAGTTTGATAACAAAATTACTTTTACATTAATGATGTTAATCGTAGCTATCCAAATAGATTTACTGAAGTTTAAAGATTATCTCATTGTCTGAAATCTAACGAATGTACTTATTTTGTATTTTTTGTGTGTCAGTTGATATTTATATGATAATAAGTTAAGGGAAGAGTTTTTGAAGACGTTTCGAAAATATCGTATTACAACAGCGTTTAACAAATATTACAACTTTTTCATGTTTTTTGCGTTTTATCATCGTTTAAAAAAGTAACCTATATTTTAAATTTAAAGAGTGAAATATATGTATAAAATAAAGGAACCGCCAACAGTACAAAGAGAATTAAGCAAACTTTTATTATTAATGTTATTACTAAATGTCAAAACATAAATAAAGTCATAGTAAGAAAAAAAACATAGCCATATACAGTAGAACCTCTTTTATCCGAAACTCTTTTAACGGAAACTCTTGGTTAACCGAAATCCATTTTTAAAGCTTTTTTTTTTTTTTTTTTAACTATCACATCCTTTGTGTACAAAATCCATTTTGAAAGCTTTCTTTTTTTTTAACTATCATATTCCTTGTGTGCAAGCGGTTCTTTCCGAACTACGAGTACCTATAAATATTTTGATCCCCTTTATTAGAGCTCCTTTGAATTTAACTTGAGCTCCCACAATCTGAAGATTGGAACGGGGAAAACGAACAAATGAGCAAATCTGAAGCTTTTGAATGTTTTGCAAAAGGTTTGGCATGGCTGGAGCAGCAGAAAGACTGTGATTACTGGTGAACTAATAATATTTAAAAAGTTCGTGATAGAGCTTCAAAGCAAAGGCAATCGAAACTGCGATAAACAAAACATTTTTAAACCCCTGTGATGTATGTAAAAGATACTTAATTTCAAAATTAAAATTCAGGTAATTTATTCTTGTTTCATATTTTGCTATTGTTTTATTTTTACTAAGCACTTGTTACCATAATAAGAAATATTGCATACGTTTCTCCTTCATCTTAAAATGGAAGCATTCTTGAATATCCGAAAATTTCGATTTTCCGAAAGACGGTCGGCCCCAATTACTTCGGATAATCGAGGTTCTACTGTATTATCTTTACTATATGTAGATAATAACAAAAGTAATTGTTAAGACAAAATCATACTTGATGAACAGACATGTATCTCTATAATAATAGCCTAAGTCATGTGACTGTCATCAATAGTTCCGGGCTGACCGCTTCACTTTTTATATGCCAAACAGCCAATTTGGTAATTTAATGTTAGCTAGGCGCAGGATAAATCGCCAAGTATTGTTCCATCGCCATCATATCACCGGTATTATAATAGTCCATCTCATGCGACTATCATAAACAATTTTTCTTGAGGTAAATTAAAACAAAACTTTGATCTTGAAATTAAATGTCATAGTTTATGGTATTATTTATTACTTTTCTTCTTCTTCTTCTTCTTTTTTTTTCTTTTAAGAAATAAGAGAAAATTGAGAGTCATAAATTTTAAGTATTTCAGTTTTAAATTAAAGTTATGCACATTTTAAATAAAATGAGTGAAAGTATTATATTTTAAATGAAATTAATGAAATAAGAAAAAATACGAGGGGTACAATGTTTGGCGATTTGTCACCTGCACTCGGCTAACATAAAAATACCGAGTTCATGATTTCTGTATCAGAATGTTCCGATTTGAGCAAGTAAATTCAATTATGAATAAAAGTAACATGATACAATGCTTAGCATAGATTTAAAGGAGACCAAACTGGTCGCCAAGGGCGGCTAGTTATTAATAGTACACCAGACCCGAAAGGGTTAATGTCACATACAGGACACAGGGACTGTATAAAAATGTAACTTTTTGAAGATTAATGGTAGCATCGATATAATTTTAAATCCTATTTTACTTTCAACACTTTTGTAATTTAAATTGTCTACGTATCTCTAACAGATAAAACTATATACCGCATTTCAATTTTTTTTCGGTCATCTACGTAGAGAGAGACATCTATGTAAAGATTTCTAGTTTTGTATTTACACATTTATTAAATTTGAATTCATGTTTTTTTTAGGTGCGTTCCTAATTATATAAATACGTAGCACCTATAGTCGTCGTTCGGTCCGTCCGTCCGCATATAAAACAGAGCAAAAACTACCCAACCGAATGGTCTGAAATTTTAAATATATAATTGGTGCAAAATTTCGTCGTGTCATTTTAAATTTTATGAAAATCGGATGTATAGTTTACAGGGACAGTCAAAAGTTTTCCGTTACATGACGGCCAATGGGGAAAAAAAATATTTCAAGTGCATTTTAATGATGTTACAGCCTTTCGAACTTAATGAAATTGGTAGGCACTTTTGACGTGCACTAAAATATACATTCAGTGCAATGTGCTGTACAAAAAATATTTATAAAACTAGTTATAGTACGAACGCACCTCATTTGCTATGTTTGACGTGCAATTTCTAACTTGTTAAGTATAAACATGAAATTTTGGATGTTGATTAAAGAGATTGTACTTTGTAATATGCTACCATTAAAAATTTATGAACCTTTTATAGAATTTGTGTAATGCTGAAATCAAAATAGCTCTTTTTAGGTGCGTTCGTAATTATATAAATACGTAGCGCCTATAGTCGTCATTCAGTCCGTCCGTCCGTCTGTCTGTCTGTTCGTCTGCATATAACAAAGCAAAAACTACCCAACCAAATGTTTTAGGGGTCGGACGACCATAAAAACATGTTTTTAGAAAATGTCTGTCTGTGTGGGACACAAATTTTGTGGGCGTTCTATCTCAAGAACTAATGAACGGAATTTAGTAAAAATTTATATACAGTTAGCCCCTGATATAAATTGGTATGCTTATTAGTTTTTGGTGTAAATCGCTCAACAAGTGGCGCTGCTATGCAGCATATTTCACGATTTTCACAACAGCTCAGTCTCCAGAACTAATGCACTGATTTTCATCAAACTTCAGATTCAGTTAGTCCTTAACATGAATTGACGTTTTATACATTTTGGTGTAAATCGCTCAACAGGTGGCGCTGCAATGCTGCATTTTGCTAGAGGTCCTACATTAGAAATGGTATATCTAATGTAGGATCGCTAGCATTTTGCATGATTTAAACGATTTCCGCAATAGCTCTATCTCAAGAACTAATGCACGGATTTTCACCAAACTTCAGATTCAGTTAGTACTTGATATGACTTGGTGCTGATTACGTGTTGGTGTAAATCGCCCAACAGGTGGCGCTGCTGTGCTGCATTTTTCACGATTCCATCAATAGCTCTATATATAAAGAAGTAATGCACGAATTTTCATCTATCTTCATATTTAGTTAGACGTTGACACAAGTTGTTGCTGATTAGGTTTTGGTGCTGATCGCCCAGTAGGTGGCGCTACTACGCTGGAATTTTCACGATTTTTGCAATAGCTCTATCTCAAAAACTAATGCACGGATTTTCCCCCAAACTTCAGATTCAGTTTAGACGTTGTCATAAGTTGTTGCTTGGTGGCTTTGGTGTAAAGAAACCGAATAGGTGGCGCTGCTAGGTTGCATTTTGCTGGATTTACACGATTTCAGCGGTAGTCATATCACAAGAACTAATGCACGGAATTTCATTTTTTCAGAATCCTCTTAGTAGGCATAGATTACCATGTAATTTTGGCAGTGTGATAGGATAGCTAATTTTGAAGTATTAACATGTATGAGATGTATTGGATGATAGGGAGAAGAACAAAATCGAAAAATATCACTAAAGTTATTTCTGGTAATTGAGGTAACCACTTATCGGGTCAAATCGTTGGTTGGTTGAGTTTATGATGGCCAATTACCATCACGAGGGGTATAGGCCCTGAGGGGGGGGGAGTGCCCTCCGTGGGGGTCTTTCAAAGGGAACCTAACCCGTATTTACGATTGGAAAACCAAGGTTCGAAGAAAACCACGAAAACTCCGAACGATTAGGCCGACGGGCGCGATTGAGATCGAACCCAGCACCTCCCGCCTACCAGCTTCGAGAGCAGAACCTCTCGGCCACTGGTGGGGCCGGGTCAAATCGTATTAAAGCCTATGTGTTATACTAATTAGGGATGCACCGAATAGTGATTTTGGCCAAATACCGAATATTTGGCCTACAGGTGAACCGAATACCGAATATTCGGCTAGCCGAATAGTAACTGCAAGGCCGAGTACCGAATATTCAGCTTGTCGAATACTTTTATATTTCAAAGTTTAAAGGCATTAAAATTTTAAATTTTAAAACAATTTTACATAATATTTAGAACAGAAACTTTTATTCTAATAAACAAGAGCTTTTTTCAAGTAATCTTTATGCTAAAAATAATCTGCTTTGAGTTATTTAAGAAGAGGATAGTTATAAAATTTTTTAATTAATAAAATTTTAAAATTTAATGGCTTCTGAGAATTAAAACAAATGAACAAAATTTTCTTAAATTCTAAAACAAACATTTTAAAATCAAAGAGAAATTGTGAAAAAATTGGAAGAAAAATTGTCCAGGATCATATATTATTTGTTTGTCAGGATGAGACTAAAGTAAATAAATAATACAATCTATTCAAATTCTATATGGTGGCAACTTAGCAAGAATAACTGTTCTACTCCCTTTGATTAAGCAAGGAAGTTTTTAAATGCATCCTAGATCGGTGTCTGGAGTGGGCGATCATTTTCAGAGATTGTAAACGTTGTTCTTAAAATCTTAGCAAGAAACTGATTATTAACTGGACAATGTTCAAGAACTTGCATCTGTACATAATTAATTCCTATAAAAATCCTCGTGATTGGTTAATTTTCTTACATAATACTTAACAGACAGCAAATAAATAATGTAAAAACATTGTTTTTTATTTAATATGATTTTGTTTCCAATCATTCTGAATATCTTTATAAGTTGACTATTAAACGTAGAGGTTGTGTAAGGTTTTAAAAAATATGTTTTAAAAGTTTTTTAAATATTATTCGGTTTGGCCGAATATTTCGATATTCGGCATACCGAATAGTTTGATATTTGTCCCCACCGAATATTCGGTAACATGGCCGAATATGCCGAATACCGAATAGATACCGAATATTCGGTGCATCCCTAATACTAATTGATGATTGATCGAAATCTACTACGCACGAAACCATTATGAAAATTTCTCTAATAAGTATCAGTGTAAATATACAACAAATTAACACCTTGTAATAATCTAAATGCTAAAAGCAATTTAATTATTTAAAAGCAATTTTAGAGATCTTGATATATATCATGATATATATCCGATATTTATTTTCGAAATATCAAGATTTTTGATATTTTCATATCACTTGTTATTTATTTTCAAAATATCAAGACGTGTGATATTTTCTATATTTGATCTTTATTTTCAAAATACCACTGTGCAAGATATTTTTGATATTTTCAGTCAAAACAAGTGTAAATGAAATTTCCAACTGTCATTGACTTTGTTTTTTTTTTGTTTTGTTTTGTTTTGTTTTTTTTGTAGATAAAGAACTTTTGTCTCTGATAGTGATTTTTTTAGCCAAAAAAGAAAACAAATATCTTTATCAAGCTTTATGTTTGATTTTTTTTACTTTTAATTGTAGATTATGTGGGACATACAGTGAAATGCGTTTAACACAAAACTGAGGGGACCGAAAAAATTTTTCGTGTTAAAAGTATTTCGCATTAAAAGATTCTTTAAAAAAGAACAAAATTCAGAAACATTTTCGATGTCGTCAAATTTTATTTCGATTTCCTGTTAAACTACTAGTAAATTGCATCTATTAGGATAAAAAGCAAGTAAACAAAATATTGTTTTGGAGAGAAAAAATCAGATCTTTTTTGAAGTGTCTTTTTCAACATTCTGATATCTAGCTTGTTTGAACCAAATAAGCAAAGCTGTCTCTAAATCTTCGTGCTTAGCAGTTCTCATACGTTTTCTATAGGCTTAAACATACTGCGCTCAAACATTAACATAATGGGATCCCTGTTTTTTATTACTGTTCATAACGTAAAATTGGCAATGCAAACTTTTTGCAGGTTTCTGTTTTCGTCCTTCTGTTTCATTAACTGCATTAAGCAGCTTCATCTTCATTTGAAGCGAAATAGCAGTCAATGGCGGCCAAAGGGGGGGGGGGCGATCCCCCCCCCCCCTTGGGCAAAAAAAATTGCAAAACGGCATTATGCATCCTCACTGGAAATGACTGTGGTGAAGCTCGAGCCCGGCGCGCGGGTCGCGCCAGTTTAAATCCACGAGACTCGGCATGGGTCAGGTCTTCTCTCATTTAGAGCCGAGCCGTGCCCTGATCTTAAACTTTTCTGCAAATTCGGGTCGGGCCAGACTTCTTTTTCTTCCAGCTCGAGCCTGGCCTGGACTTCATTCTTCCTAGAGGTCAGCACTGGCCAAAATTTCCAGCTCAGGGCTCGTCCCGGAATAAAAGCTAAACGTTCGGTCCGTGTCAGACCGGATAAACAGTATTGGCCTGACCGCGACCCGTGTACTTCTCTAAATTTTTCTTCCCGAGCCCAAGTTGGTCTGACATCTTACTTATTTGTTTTCTGTAAAATTTATATTTATGTTGTACATTCGTTTAGCAAAATCTTTAAAATTTTAATTTGATTTGATAAATTACAGAGATGCATATTTAAAAGTCTACTTTTTTTTTTTTCTTTCTAGAGCTTTAAAATTGTAATTTTCTTTTATCATCCGTTTCTTTCATTCTAAACTGATTTTCTTACTGGATTTCCATTTGAATGTGTTTGTCTAAGTAATGATTTTTACGTAGTGTTTATGTACATAATTGCCTAAATAGTCATTAATATTAATGTTTTTCTGTATTCATGATTTTCGAACATAATGTAAAATAAAATATGAGCATAAGTAAGTGTGCTTTAATGAATCATTTTAATTGCAAAATGCAGGCTGGGCTGGCTTTGATTTCTTTTATCTTTTATACCGGGCCAATTTTTTTTTTTTTTTTTTTTGTGGGTTGGACCTGAAAATTTCAGCCCTGGTAAACCTGTAACTGACATATCGAAGCCAGCTTTAATTTTTTTAAATATGCTTCTTTCAGCCATCATCCCATAGCTTACTGAATATACCGGGTGTCCTAAAATGGACTGACTGATTTTAAATACAATTCAATAACTTGCAAATGGCGACAGCTATTAAAAAAAAAAAAATACTTGAAGGAGGATTATGTAAGATCTCAGGAGCAGGGGTGATTCTGTTCCAAATTTTCCGAAAATTTAATCCTCTCACTGCGCCTCCCGCGATTTCCACGGCCAACGTAAAAGTGGAAAAATTTGCGCAATCCGCAATTTCCGCAGTAAATCATTTTTTAAGGATCTAATTCTATTTAGAAAAGAAACTCTTTCACAAAAATTTTGGACATATTTGAACTCTAAAATATATGCAGATTTGAAACATGTAATAAAATAAAGGCGCAATTTTTGAACATATTTTCATAATATATATATCTTCGCAGCGAGAGAGTTAAGGCATTCGGTTACGAAAATTTAAAAAAAAATCATCAATCCGAAATTC
This sequence comes from Maratus speciosus, assembly GCA_963932465.1. NCBI lineage: Eukaryota > Metazoa > Arthropoda > Arachnida > Araneae > Salticidae > Maratus > Maratus speciosus. The sequence goes on along the minus strand of OZ010798.1, from coordinate 198,483,282 downwards.
GGACATAAAAAAAATTGCGAATTTTGACAAATGGTCGCCGCAAAAAATCTATTTCGTTAATCGTTCGCAGAAAATAACTTCAATTTCGCCAAAGAATCGCGGAAAAGACGCGAATTAGGTTAAAGGGCCGCAGAAAAAGCGCGAATTTGGTCAAAGGTCCACGGAAAAATGCTAAATACTTCAAATGATCACAGAAAATGTGAATTTCGTCAAAGGATCGCGCAAAAAAACGCGAATTTTGTCAAATAACCGCGAAAAAAAAGCTAATTTCGTCAAAGGGTCGCGAAAAAACTCAAATTTCATTAAAAGATCGTGGAGAAAAGCTAATTTCGTCAAATCATTGCTGAAAAATGCAATTTTTGTCAAAGGATCGCGGAAAAGACGCAAATTTTGTGAAAGGGTCGAGGGGGAAAAAAGCGAATTTTATCAAAGGGCTGCAAAATTGCACTAATTTCGTCAAAGGGTTGCGGAAGAAACGTAACTTTTGCCAAAGAATAATGGAAGAAATATGAATTTCATCAAACGGCTACGGAAAAACGCGAATTTTATCAAAGGGCTGGGAAAACATGCAAATTTTGTCAAAAAGGTACAGAAAAAACGCGAATTTCGTCAAAGAGTCATGGAAGAAATGCGAATTTTATCAAAGAGTATGGAAAAAATACAGTGGTCTCTTTAGGAAACAGCACACATACATACACCTATGTTTATTATTATAGGTATAATTTTGAATCTGAAATTATATACTGAACTAACTTTTGAAAAAAACGGGTTAACCCAAACCAAGCTTGCAAGAATGTACACTCAGCCTGAAATCGACCCGGATCGAAAACAGCTAACTCGACCTGCAACAAGAATAATTAGAGCCAGAAGGGAATTCCTCCCGCTCTGCTGTAACATTTCAGATTTATTATTATTTTTTTTAAACTGAGAAACCCCTGATCAGGAATTTTTTTACTGCGATTTTTAATTTTAGTTTAAAGTAGAAACCAGATGGCGCTACAAGCAATAGGCGCTAAATAGGTGCCCGATTTAACGACTATTGTTTGCAGCGCCATCTATCGCTGCTATTGTAAAGTAAAATCAAGAATCGCAGTAAAAAATCTCATGCCATCTTACATAACCCTCCTGCAAGATTTTTTTAAATTGCTGTCATCATTTGCAAGTTACTGAATTTTAAAATCAGTCAGTCAATTTTAGGACACCCGGTATGTTTTTTAATGTTGTAAGTTTCAAAACATTCTTTATTGAATTACAACTCCTCTTAGGTATAAAGAGACTAGTAGTCCAAAACAAATAGGTGTTGCTATCCAACGTACAATTTATACACAAGTTTAACATAAAACTCTACGTTTCGGTTTATTCTTTAAAACCTTCATCAGGAGAAAAATTTTCTAAAATATAAATCGACAACAAACTCTTTACATGCTACATTTTGAAATCAATTCAAAATTCAAAACATTCTAACGGAAATCTCTTACTCCCAAATAAAGAGTTCAGTGGCGCCATCTTTTAATCAAAGATGTAAACGAAGAAAGACTAGCTGAAAAAATGGAATTTTCATTGGCTTTTCAAAATTGAAAGCCATATTGCTGGTATGTGAAAGGAAACATTATCATTACACACTTCATGGTTTCTTAGACGAATTTCTAAAGATTCACGAATAATAGCATTGCGCGGAATAACTTGTTTGGAAATAACTTTAGCATGGTCAAAGTCTATAAATGAAATGAGTCCTTTATGGTAGCTTCTTGAGAGTGCAGTAGAAAGTTTACGAAACTTCAAATCGTTTTTATGTTCTTGCAATCTTTCGAAAAATCGACGTTTAGTCATACCAATATAGGACGAGGTGGTCCCATCAGAAAATTTAAAGGGAATTTCATACACCCCAGAAAAAGATGAAAAAGGAATTGGATCTATTTTTTTACACAGAAGATTAAACAAAGTCATAGAATTGGAGGCAACGAGTTGAATGTTGAATTTCATGAAATACTTTTTTGTGTTGAAAGACTTTGTGTTCGCACCGATTTCTCAGCAATTGTGCTCATAAAACATAAGCTAATTTAAAAAAAAAAAAAAAAAAAAAATCACCAATTTCAGCTGAAACTTACTAGCTCGAAAGCGAATTTTTTTCGTGTTAAACGATTTTTGTTTCGTGTTAAAAGAATAAAAATGTATTAAATTGTATCGTATACTGTCCGGACCGCTATATCATTTCGTGTTAACCGATTTTTCATGTTAAGCGTTTTCGTGTTAAACATATTTCACCGTAATTAATTCAGAACAGAAACAGACACTAAAAGATAAACTGTCTAATTTAGATACTCAATTACATACAGCTTCATTAGAAAAGAGTCTGTTCTGGTTTTGATTTAGTTCTGTTTAAACTGTACAGGTTGTTAGGGAATTAAACATAATAGTTGATACTGAATCCTATAGCCTTTTTTTTTTTTTAAGCATCATGTAAGTGTATAAAGAAAATTGTTTCTGTTTTCAATTAGTTGATCTTCAATATTGTTTGTTCTAAGTGAAATAAAAAAGAAAAGGAAAAGAAAAATGCACTTTTAATATATTGTTTGATTAACTTTTCTTGTTAAGTGCAATATGTTTTAGTTTCTAATTTATATTATGCTTTAAATATTTATTATCAGCAGTAAGTTGTTTATTTTGAAAATATAGGATATATATCAAAATATCCGATATTTTTGATATTTTCGAAAACATCATGATATTTTACGAACCCTGCTTATAAGTACCATTAAAATAACTTGTTATAAAATTCCTTTAATACATCGATTAGTTGTAATACTGTTTAAAATGAGTCATAGATACATTATTTTATCTTGTTCCGAAAGCATTATTGGTTGCACAAAGCAAAAATATTTTTAAAAGGATAATTTCTTTTGCCTTTGCACCTTTTTAGCTTTCTTGACGTTGGGGGGGGGGGGGGGGGGGTTCAATTCGGAAATATTTCTATTGTGAGGACATTATATTTGTACATTTCCTCTACAAAATACTAAGAAAAATATTTAAGGGGGTCCAGGACACATTTTCAAAAAAAAATTATTTATTGAGTTAAAATTTTGAATTTTTTTGTGATGGTTAACCATATCATTTGTAAACAAAGTCAAATGATAAAACTTCTCATAGCTTTTTAAAAAAATTTTTAAATTTAAAATTTATGAAAAAAGTGGTATAACTTAAAATCGTTATAAATCGGAATATTATAGGTAGAATTTAAATTGTTTTTCATTTAAATAAACAGAAATATATATTTTTTAATTTAGAGCCAGCATTTAAAAAATATTAATTTAAATAAAAAAAAAATTAAAAATATTTAAAGTAAAAACTTAATAAAAATTCATGTAACTTTTTTTAAAAATTCATATTTTCAAAAGTAAATATTTTTTTCAAATTTGCTGGCTCAAAGTTAAAGTAAAGCAATTAAAAAATATATGTTCCAAGTTTCAAACATTTATCTTTAACGGTTCTAGACTTATAACAACTTAAAGATGAGAAATGGTGAAAAAACCCATCATGAAGAAAAACGCAATTTCACAAGAAGTCGTTCCCTCGACAACCATAGCTTGAAAGGTAGATTTTGAAAACAAACCAAAACGAAAAAAATAATATTTCCTGTTCTAATTAAGATAGAAACATAATTTAAACATCATTTTAAGCAGAAAACGACAGAGAAAATTTTAATGCAATATTTTTTTTTTTTTGATAATTTTAAGATTTTTGTGTCCCGGACCCCCTTAAAATAAAAGATGATTTGAGTGGGGTTATAAATATTGCACAAAATCCCTACAAATTCAAAATTAATTAATCCTTCTAAATCCTTCAATTCTTCTAAAATCCTTCTAAAATTTATTAAATGATTATGCAAATCTTCTAATGTAGTTTAAACAATTCTCGAAAAATGCTTTAAAAGATAAAATTTTCATGAATTCAGTAGATACAATGTTAAACCAAAGAAATAGAATTTGTCTCTTATTTTTCCTGTACTGAAATTATGTATTTGTATGTTTAAACTACTGTGCTTGAACATGTAATTTATTTACAGACGGGAAAGCGTTAATTGCTGGCTTAATAGCTTTTGTTGATGGCGTGAAAACTATACGCACAGGCGTGGAAGCTGCATCTGCAAGCGCAAAATGTATACTGAGAGACACAGAAATGTTCTCTACAAGCAAAGATGCCGTACATACAGTTAAGAAAACCACCTGTAAGTTTGTCAAATATTTTAAATTTTTATGACTCAGTAGATTTTTTAGCAGCCGATATGCTGTTTCTTTCAAACAATCACACAGGGTTCCTACGCCAGTGGAAAACAGGGAATTGTCAGGAAAAATGACAAGTGCTCAAAAAATCATGAAAAAGTCAGGGAAAATTAAAAAAAATTTCGAAATCTTAAAAAGTCAGGGATTTTTTTTTTTTTTTAATGTACTATCAGGTGTCAACATTCTCTCGAGTTCACGGTGCGTCCACAAAAAAGTTCCGATTTTTCCTTTAAAAGGAGAAATTTTGCTATATTCACATTTTTAACATAAAGATGTTTTAGCTATACAAATTTGTTGCTAAATAGTCGGTACTTAAGCGAAAGAAAGGTTGAGCCATGTTAAGGTGGCTAGGATGAGATATGATGAATAATTACATAAGAAAAAGAATGAAAATTATGAAGCAAGAAAAAAAAAAAACAGATAAAAGAAAGCCGTAGCTGAAGTTAAAATGTTGAAACTTTTACACAATAAACTGCTTCTGAAACAACACAAATAAATGGCATGATAGTAGAAGTCTAAAAAAAAGTTAAATGTTTAATATGTGTAAATTCAGTTATGTAAATAAAAAATTACTTTGAATCCATCTGAGCTGTATTTTAGTTTTGCTTGTTTTTTTACATCATAATATATATATATATATAACCATTAATTAAACATAACCTACCACCGTCAATTATTATGAATTAAAGCTGTAAGTATTAAAAAAAAAAAAAAAAAAAAAAAAAAAATATATATATATATATATATATATATGTGTGTGTATATTGTAAATGTCAAATGATATAGATTTTTAGTTTCAATTTTGTACGTTATTTTAATTTTCAGATGTAAGTTAAATCATTAAGATCTTGAATTGTAATCCGTATTTCTAAAAATATCGTGAATTTTGGTTAGGTAATTGTAGGAAATACACTATGACGCAAAAGTTTAGACAATGACGTAATTCAGCTTTAAAATGTAGAATTATGACGTCAGAATTACAAAAACCTGTAAATATATTCAAAAACTGATTTAAAATGCTATGTACAAAAGACAGTCGTTTTATTTGCTATAATACTCATTTTTTTCATAAAAATTCAAATGTGCTTGTCGCAAAAGTTTAGACACTATTCTAAATTTCTTTGAATATTCGCTGGCATATGCAAATTTAGAATCGATGATGTCACAAATTTGGAGTACTTAAGTTCTGCAAACGATTGCGCTTCATAGTCGACATGCCGAGAGCTAAAGAAATTCAAGTGAATGAGGTTTCAAGGATTTGGCAGTTGAAAGGTGAAGGGAAGAGCGTTTCTGAAATTTCTGCTATTATTAATAGGTCAAAAAAAATCTATTTATCGAGTTTTATCGAGTGGTTCCGAATATAAAGCAAAATGTCGGTCTGGGAGGCCACGTGTGACAAATGTACGAGAGGATCGCCTGATACAAAGACTAGCGAGTACTCAACAAATGAGCGTACGTGGAGTTCAAAGCTCATCGGGACTCTCTGTATCAAAGGATACGATTCGTAGACGAATTTTGGAAAAAGGAACAATCGTTTATAGCAAAATGCAGAAGAAACCAGCTCTGAAACCATATCATAAGTTACAAAGACTTATGTGGGCTCGAAAGCATAGGTCATATGGAGAGAAATGGCAGTCAGTCATATTTAGCGATGAAATAAAGTGGAATCTGGATGGTCCAGATGGTTGTTTATCGTATTGGCATGACTTGCGGAAGGAACCTCGACGTTTTTTTAGTCGCAGACAAGGAGGGGGCTCGGTGATGGTTTGGGCAGCCTTTTGCTATAATGGACAAGTATCTCTGACCTTCACCAGTGGTCGTCAAACTTCACAGCATTATACACAGACATTAGAAGAAAACCTGAGCTTTTGCTGAGCTTCTAGGGGGTCCTCAGTGGGAATTTCAGCAAGACAATGCTTCAATTCACACTGCAAAACATTCAAAATCTCGGTTTAATTCCCATAATATAAGAGTTCTCGGCTGGCCAGCATGTAGCCCAGATCTTAACCCTATAGAAAACCTTTGGAGCATCATGTGTCGCAAAGTTTATAGCAACGCTAGACAATAATCTTCTGAAAAGGAACTTAAGACATCTATTGAGAATGCATGGTACGATATCGATCCACAAACTATGCAAGATTTAGTTTCTTCCATGCAATCTCGTGTATATGACGTAATACATAAGCATGGATGCGCAACCAGGTTTTAAAAATTGTTTATTTCGATTTTATTTAATTTGTGTCTAAACTTTTGAGACAGCAGTTTATTTTTGTTACCATTTAATTTATTGCAATATGCACAATTCCACTTTTCTTTGTTATAAATATTGTTTATATGTACAGCACATTAATTTCAAGCAGTGATTTGAAAATTGAATAAATATTTTTCAAAGTATGTAAGAATTTCTTCATTGTCTAAACTTTTGCGTCATAGTGTATGACCTTGTAAACCTGGAAAAGTCGGGGAATTTTGTTATTCAAATAGAGTATGAACCCTGTCACAGCAATCAATAAATGTAACAGTCAAAAAACAACAATTAGTGTCCTCACTAAAATATATCGTTACACTTAACGATTATAAGCCAACAGTAAAACAAAACACGTGTATCATTGTACGGTTAAATACTGATAATCTAGTGCAATTTTTTAAAGTTCTAAACAGCGCACATTTTCAATTTTTACACCGTCGTATAGGGGTAAAAAGGCACTTTTAAATGCATCTTTTTTTAACCGCCTCTCAACGTACTTTTGATTTTTTTTTCTTTTTGCCGTTTTTAATGCCATTTCTGTAATGGTGGCAATTGAAGTACTCCGTTTCTGTAGAAAGTAATGGGAAAATGGTAGATTACTATATCGTTTGATGCCATTTTCTCATAACAACTGAAAAAAAAATTGTAATTAAAATACGTGCTATGCTAAGAATATCGTCTGCTATAAAACTGTATTTTAAAGAATATTTGTGTGACTTATTTTCTCCTCATTTACTTAATTCCTATGAAAAAGCTGAAATAATACAATTTTATTAATCCGTGTTTAATGACATTTTCCAAACTTTGGAAAAAATATAAATGAATGATTTCTGATAAAGCATGGAGCTATTGTAAACTATATTTAATTTTCAGTGTCCATATTAATGTTACAAACAAATGAAGGCATATGAATCATTATGTACCCGATGTTTTTGTCGAGATTCTTAAATGACGACATCGCTTTTCCCTGGGTTTGTGTATTATTCCACGATAGTGACGTCATATGCATAATTTTCTATAGATGTGTTTTAAGACTGGATCGTAAATGCGGGATTCTTCAGCGGATGCGAATGATGTCATCATATATATTAAAACACAAAGCTATTTCTGTAAGTATCGATTTTTCGGGCATATACGCATGCGCCAAAACTCTTTTTTGGACTTCAATTTAGAGGAAAGTAGAATGAGTTCCTGGTGGCGGAGAGGTCTAATCACCAGTTTAAAGCTCTGAATTTTTGTAGAGGACGCAGGTTCGAATCCAGAGCCCGTCAAAAGGACTGTGATATTTTTGGCGATAATTTATTTCAATAATGACATATTTTATTAGGAGGAGAAGTTATAGTATTTTTATTTTATCATTAGTATTAGTTGAATGTTTTATCTATACTAATATTATAAAGAGTAAAAATTGTTTATTTGTAGGAGGTAAGCTCTGGAACTACTGAACCGATTCCAAAAGTAATGGTATCAAAATTATGGTGTTTGCCCAACTTAGAACATAGGCTATATCTTATGTCCGTGCCACTGGCCAAAAGGGGGTGCAGGAGCAAAAAACGTTCTAAAAATGCGATTTTTGTGTTACTGAAGGGCCTCAAAACATAAAATTTGGAATGGTAGTTACTTATAAGATACTAATGATCTCTAAGGACAGTTCTTAAAAAAATCGAAATTAAAAAGGGGTGAAAATGCGCGAAAAGAGTTCTACAAAACGCTCGAAATGGCGATTTTTATGCAATTTCTCGAAGTACCAAACCGATTTCAATAATAGTGGTGTCAATATGATGATGACAACCCTTGCTCCAACACAGGCTACATTTTATGTCGGTGCCATTACCCCTAAAGAGGGTGCAGGAGCAAAAAAACGTTCGAAATTGCGATTTTTTGTGTTACTGAAGGGTCTAGATACATGGAATTTGGCATGTTACTTATTAGATATAAATGATCTCTAAGAACATTTCTTAAAAAATTCGAAATTTAAAAGGGGTGAAAATGCGCAAAAAGCGTTCTAAAAAACGTTCTAAATGGCGATTTTTATGCAATTTCAAGAAGTACCAGACCGATTTCAAAAATAAAGCTGTCAAAATGATGGTGACAACCCTTTCTCTAATATAGGCAACATTTTATGTCTGTGCCACTACCTCTAAAGGAGGTACAGGAGCAAAAAAAGTTCGAAATTGCGGTTTTTGTGTTGCTGAAGGGCTCAGAAATATAGAATTTGGAATGGTAGTTACTTATAAGATTCAAATGATCTCTAAGAACATTTCTTAAAATAAATCGAAATTTAAAAGTGTTGAAAATGCGCGAAAAGAATTCTAAAAAACGTTCTTAATGGCGATTTCTACGCAATCTCAGAAAGTACCTCACCTATTTTAAAAGTAATGGTTGGAAACTAATGATGACAGCCCTCGCTCCAATATAGGCTCTATTTTGTGTCGGTGTCACCACCACCTAGGGTTTGCAGAAGCGAAAAACGTTCTAAATTGCGATTTTTGTGTTACTGAAGGGCCTAGAATCCTGAAATTAAGCAGGGCAGTTATTTATAAGATACAAATGATCTCTAAGAACATTTTCTAAAAAATTGAAATTTAAAAAGGGTGAAAATGAGCGAAAAGCGTTCTAAAAAACTTTTTAAATGGCGATTTTGACGCAATCTCAGGAAGTACCGAACCAATTTAAAAAATAATGGTGTGAAAACGATGGTGATAGCCCTCGCTCCAACATAGGCTGTATTTCATGTCGGTGCCACTAACCTGAGGGGGGTGAAGGAGCAAAAAACGATCTAAATTGCGTTTTTTGTAATACTGCGGGGACTATCAACTTGAAACTAGGCATGATAGTTACTTATAAGATATAAATGATCTCTAAGAACACTTCCTAAATAATTCGAATTTTAAAAGGAGTGAAAATGGACGAAAAACTTTCTAAAAAACGTTCTAAATTGCGATTTCTACGCAATCTCAGAAGTATCCAACCGATTTCAAAAGTAATGGTAGGATATTGATGACGACAGCCCTTGCTCCAACATGGGATATACTTCATGTCGTCGTCACTACCACCTTGCGGCTGCATTTTAAAGAACGTTCCAAATTGTGATTTTTGTGATACTGAAGGGGCTAGCAACTTGAAATTTGCATGGTAATTACTTATGAGATGTAAATACTCTCTGAGAAAAGTTCCTTAAAAATTTGAAATTTAAAAGGGGTGAAAATAAACGAAAAGCGTTCTAAAAACGTTCTAAATAGCGATTTCTAAACAATCTCAGGAAATATAAACTGATTTCAGAAGTAATGGTTTCAAATTGATGGTGACAGTCCCCGCTCCAACATAGCTTATATTTTACGTTGTTGTTACTACTACCTGGGGGTTACAGGAGCAAAAAATGTTCTAATTTTTTGTGTTACTGAGGGGGGGAGGTCTAACATTTTAAATTTGGAATGATAATTATTTCAAAGATGCAAATGCTTTCTAAGAATTGTCGAAAGGGAATTCCAAATTTAAAAGGATGAAGTGAGAGAAAAGCGTTCTATAAGCGTTCTAAATTACGATTTTTATGCAATCGTATGAAATACGAAACCGATTTCGAGCATAATGGTTGCAAACTGATGGTGATAGAACCTGCTCAAACATAAGCTATATTTTATGTCGAGGGTTGCAGGAGCAAAAACCTTTCTAAATTGCGATTTCTACGGTACTGAAGAGGCTAGAAACTTTAAATATAGCACGGTAGTTACTTATAAAATATAAATGTCCTCTAAGAACAGTCAAAAATAAATTCGAAATTAAAAAGGGGTGAAACAAAGGGAAGGAGCGAAAGGCAGTCTAAAAGTGTCCTAAATTACGATTTCTATGGAATCTCAGGAAATAATAAACCGATTACAGAAGTTATTGTTTGCGAATCAAGAGTGATAGTTCCTGATCCTATACGAGCTATCTTTTATGGAGGTGTCCCTACCACCTGGTTGGCAGGAACAACAAGAAAGCCTTTAAAAACATCTAAATTCCGTTTTCTATAGAATATTAGGAAAATACCAACCGATTTCAAGGTTAATGTTGGCAAATTAATGGTGACAGACTCTGTTTCAACATTTTTCGAGACATTCTATTTCAACTCTGTTTCGGCATTTTATGTTGATGCCACTAACACCAGCGAGGTGGTACACTGTTAGACAAGAAGCTTGAAATTTGACATGATGGTTAATTTTAAGATGTAAATCTGTTAAGATGGTTTCTAAAAAATTCAAAACTTCAAATGAATAGTCTATTGCACTTTTATAATGAAGTTTAGTCAAACTGTACCTTAGTTTGTAATTTTTGAATTATTTCAAAAACTGTTCTTCTAATAAAAAATAGTCATGCAAATATCACTTGGTAAATTTCAACTATTACGCGAGCAAAGCCGCGGGGTTTGCTAGTAATTAATAAAAGTTAGCACTGAACAATATTAAAAGAAATAATAATGATAATTTAATATTTAAAATATTTAAGCTAAAATATTTTGCATGTAATTATCAATTAAATAAATTGAGCTGATCTACAATTTTCGTTATATTTTCTGCCCATTATCAAGAACATATAGATGTTAAGTGTAAGAAAGAAAAGTTTTCTTTCTTTTACGTAAAAAATAAAAGGGAAAAAAAGAAAAATATTCATATAAGAACTATAACAAAAATTACCTTGACATCCATGGTTTAATATTTAAAATGTATAAAAATGTAAAAAAATAAAAGGAAAAAAAGAAAAATATTCATATAAGAACTATAACAAAAATTACCTTGACATGCATGGTTTAATATTTAAAATGTATAAAAATGTAAAATAAAATTCAAGTAATAAAATGTGTATTATACATTGTTAGCTGCATCAAGTTTCAAATTTAGGGTTTTAGAGAATGAGCTTTTAATGGTCATGTAGCTAAAAAATAAAAATGAATAACTAGAAAAGAGGAATTCTGTTTTTTCAGAATTTAGTGTCGCCCTCGATGAATATATATATATATATATATATATATATATATATACATATAGATAGATAGATAGTACAAAACATATTTCAGTTTTAAAACTTAAAACACACGCTTTTACTTTATATAAAATGACGTCATCCGCAACCGCTGAAGAATTCCTCATTTGTGATCCAGTATTAAACAACATCTACAGCATATCACGTCACTATCGCTGAATAATACACAAATCCAAAAAAAAAAAAAAAAGAAAGAAAGAAATATCATCATTCAAGAAACTTGACAAAAAGAATCGGCTATCTATTGATTCATATGCCTTCATCTGTTTGTAATGCAATATAGGTACTTAAAATTAAATTTAGTTTATAATAGCTCCATATTTTATCAGAAATCATTCATTTATATTTTTTCAAAATAGCACTTATCTTAAGTACATTTTTCTCAGTTTTTATGGGAAAATGGCAGCAAAAAGATTATATTATTTCTAAGGTTTTCTAAGGTTCTATTTTCAACTATTTTTCCTTTACTTTCTACAGAAATGGAGTACTTGAGTTGCCTAAATTAAACAAATGACTATTAAAACTACAAAAAAATTAATATCTCAAAAATAAATGGAGATGCAGTTTTCAAACAAATTGCATTAAAAGTAATCCCCCCCCCCCTACCCAATACGACGGTATAAAAATTGAAAATGTGCGATGCTTAGAAGTTAAAAAAAACTTCAGAAGAGTGTTTAACAGTACACATTTGCTTTGTTTTACGGTTGGCTTATACAACGTAATCTTATTTTTTGGAGACGACACTATATTAGCTGTGAGAAGGAAATAGCATACCGGCGGCTAATAAATAATAAATATTGTTTTTTATTAAAAAAAATGAGACCCTAGTATGTAAAAATAAATGCTCTACCCAATATTTTTAGTTAAATTTCTGATAAAAAGCAAGCGAAATTGATTGTAAATTATAACTTAAAATTCTTTAACTTCATTGAATAGGTTTGGCTGACAGCATCATCTACCCTTTTAAAGAAATAGGAATCAATTATGCAATACAGAAATTTGTCATAATTTCAGTGATTAATTAAAAACAACTTATTAAAAATTCAAGAATTTTTCTAATAAAACATTCAAGTTATTTACCGTTAAACGGGCTACTATCTAGTTTTATATAAAATAAAATCATGTATTTTAAGTCTTAAATCTGAAATCTGTTTTGCACTATCTATATTTATATATAATTTTTTTTTTCATCGGGGGGACACTAAATTCTGAAAAAGCAGAATTCCTGTTTTCTAGGGGTTTTTTTTTTTCCAAAATTTACGAATTTAAATTTCAGAAAATTCGTAACTGATTTAAATTTTGAGCCCAATTGTCCAGTTTCAAGAAATGAAATGCTTTTATTGAAAAAATTGTTGGAGAACCCTATAGAGGTTGCACAATAAATTTTCATACATCGGAAATTTTATTGGTAACTAAAATATAAACTATAAAGCATCCACAAAACTGTTGCGTGAAAAATAAACATAAAGCAATTAACCATATCAACAAACCTGGGTTTAATCTAGCAAACAATTTTTTTTTTTTTTTTTTTTTACAATTTTAGCTAAAATGACTAAAACGTACTTTAGCTTTTACCAATGTCTTTTAGTTTTTTGTTTGAAGAGGGGGGGGGGGGGATTCTTACTGTTAGGTACTTCGGGAAATCTCAAATTACAAATTTATGTTATGTAATTATTTCCCAGCGAACATTTTCAAAAATTAGAATACTTTAGCTTCTCAGTTTTTTTAAATATATTTTTTCGCTTTTAAAGCAGGGTTGTTGTGGGTAGCTGTCCGGGTACCCGCCCAGGATGGGGTTCTTTTTAAACCCGGGTTTTTAAAAATATATTTCTGGAAAGGAACAAATGATGTATTTGTTAACAGTTCATGGTTCTTTTGTTTTATTTATTCACTTTTTTAATCTTAGAAAATATATTTGTACTAATATATTTGCACTTTTAGATTGGGAACCCTATAATTTTAAAACGTTTTAGATTTTAATTTAAAACGTAAATTTAAGCTTTTCAGTTAGCTTCAAGAGTATTATATTTACTAAACTTATTATATTTATTAAATTAATAAGAATAGTATATGTGCAAAGAAAATATTTTATTCATAGTTATACATTTGTTATTAATAGCAGTTGACAGGACACTGGACTGATTTTGATCTGATGAAATGTTCCATCATCTTTGATTTGAACCAATTAAAAGAAAGCATGCAATGCCATTAACATTAACCAATCAGAGAGCTGGTTTGGAATTTCAAATACAAGTACTAATAACAATGAGCAGTGATGATAATCCTTCTACTTTTATTGAATAGTGAATGCAAAATGTAAATGTTTAAAATGTAAATGTTTAAAACTAAAACCTATCAAATGATCATTTTCAATATTTAGTTTTATTGCATCAGCCTATTAAAAATTAAAGTAATCTACATTGCGATATATATGTATTTCATATTTATAATTATTTATAATGGATGATATTAATTTAAAAAAAAAATTAAAATAAGAATACCCTATTAAGGGTGTTTGTGCACAGCTACTGTTTTAATTAAAAAAGAAATGCATTTAGGCTAAGGCAAAATGGAGGTCACATGGTAATATTAAGTGAAGTTTTTGAATAGGAATAATTTCTTCTAAATGAATTGTATTAAAAACTAAAAATTTAACCATATATGAATTAGATTATATGTACATATAAGAACAAATTTTGTTGTAGGATATTTTTTTTATTAACATTTTCTAATCTTATGATAATTTCAAAGGAGCAAGTTTTTTTAAGTTACTAGGGGGTTCTGCCCCCTACGAGCTACGCTCGCCAACCCCCGTTCAGACACCGCAAACGCGCAAACTCTAAAAGTACGCTAATTTGATCGGCTTTAAAAAAAATTCCGAAGACTGAATTATAATTAAAAAAATAATAATAATAATAAATAATAAAAAAAAAACAGTGGCGATCTCCCTGTTAACGGGCTATTTTCGTCCTTGATTAAATCAGATCAGTGAAACATTTCAAAATAAGCTAATATGAAATTAAGTAAACAGGAGTCTTTGTATACCGGTTTTTTTTAACAATGTTATCAAAATGTTCTTTTAAATAAGACATTTTAAATGCATCGTTTTAAATCTGACGTAATTTTCACCAAAGCTTTCTTTCTCATTTTAATATTCACGTGAAAATACTTTTGTTGATAGAAAGGAAATATTATTTTCGCTTTCTTAGAATTCACCACAATAATTTAAAAGATTACCTCAAAATATGAAATAAATGTCTCGCGCAAATGTATTTTTAAATTGAAACTGTTTGGCAATGTTGTTATTTGGTCATTTTAAATATGACGTAATTTCCCCCATTTACGAATTTAACGCATATTAATGACTTTATTATTTTACAATGTTCTTTCTCTTTTAAAATTCACATGTAAATATAGTTTTTATAACGTAATTTTCAGTATTTTCCTGCTTTTAATACATAATCATTTAATTCTAATTTGAAAGTTTTTTCGTTTATAATAGTCACGTGTAAATAAATTTTTAATTTGAAGGAAATATTATTCTTTTCGCTGTTTTAAAAATTGGCAACAATTTAAAATAATATCCTTTTCTAAAAGATGTAAAAAATATATCTCAAAATGCTGAAAATTTGAATTTAAAATAAAAATAAGCCCTCAAAAAAAGAGTCAAATTAAAAAAATTAAATGCACACCGGGAACTTCTAATGTATAAAATGATCTAAAAATGATTATATTCCCATGTATAGTTTTTGCTCCTATAAAACTTTTTTAATGGAACGATTTTGACCAACTTTAACATGAAATATCTCTTAAAATAATTCTTCTATTTTAAAACTGTCTGCATCAGTGTGTTTATCAAACATTTCTGTATAATACCACCGATTTTCATATTTTTGTATGGAATATTTTTCTTAATATTAACGAAGAAACACCTCCGGTCACAAAAAATTCAAAACCGTGCAAAAAATTCAAAAGGCGTGCGGTTTGGACTAAAATGCTTCTCACGATGAAAAGTTTTCTTCAAGATAATGAAAATAATTAGTTCCAAGCTTCGATCATAGATAGCGCCACTTGTCCGTATGGTTGGTTTCAAACATGCCTTTTTTCTGCTTTTCAGATTGGTTTTGGCGCTGTGACACACAAATGACGACTCAGAAAGGGAATAAGAATGGAAATCGGCATTTCTGCGGCACAGCGTCAAAACTAATCTGAAAAGCAGAAAACACGCATGTTTGAACCAAACATACGGACAAGTGGCGCCATCTGTAATCGAAGTTTGGAACTAATTGTTTTCATTCGCTTGAAGAAAATTTTTTATCGCATATAAGCATTTTTGTCCAAACTATACTATTGTACGACAATTACATGATTTTATATTGAATTTTAAAATGTGTCAGAGACTTTTCAGACACCCTGTATAACTGAGCTGAATTGTAACCTGTTTTAGAGTTGCCTTTTTTACTCCAAGCTAAAGCTGCACGTTTCATCTGTATTAATCTTTAAACTCTCTGAATGCTTAGGTGTGATTTTTGAAAAGTTGTATGAACTCAGGCAGGGTTCGTTGATATGTATCAATCGACATATATCATGATTATGGGGCATTCTCACAATCTTTTAACTTTTATGTCCCTGAACAATAATTTTTATTTTAGTACGGGTTCTTGTGTTTTTTTTTTAATTTCATATACTGGGGAACATCCTATTGCATGATTGCATAACAATATTAACGAGATAAATATGTTTTGGACGATGTTGGGGGCCCAAATACCAGGAAAACTCCTATACCGTTCCGTGTCCCTGTGGCTGTTTTTTAAGTTTGGAGCTCTCTGTATAAAATTGTTTCAATAAAAATAATTCGATATCATTTTTTTCCTAAACTGGAACTATTCTTTTATATAAATACTAGGGGGCTCTGCTCCCTGAAAGCTACGCTCGCCAACCCCCATTCAGACACCGCAGAATCTAAAAACACGCTAATCTGATGGGTTTTAAAAATATTAGAGAAGATTGAATTATACTGAAAAAAGCTGTGCAGATCTCCCTGTAAACGGGTTTCCATCCAATTCTCTTTGATTGCAAAAATTTAAGGGCGAATCAGTTGCTGTTAAGACATCCAGTGGTTGTTTTCGTTTTGAATTAAAGAGGATCAGTTAAACATTTGAAAAGAAGCTAAAATAAAATAAATTAAGTATAAGAGTCTTTGTCTCACGGTATTTTAAAACAATCTCTATAACAATAGCCTAAGTCATGTGACTATCATCAACAGTTCCAGGCGGACCACTTCGCTTTTTATACTCTAGGTGCCATTTTGGTACTTTAATGTTAGCCAGGCACAGGTGATAAGTCGCCAAATATTATTCTATCGCCATCATTTCATCTATATTATAATAGTTCAAGTCATGACTGCCACAAACAAATACAGTCTGATCCCTTCGCCGTTCATATGAAAGTTTGGCAAAGATGTCATATACGTCCCATATTGGCGTGATTTTTTAACGACGCCAATTTGAGGAACGCATAAACAGCAACATCCGGCTTACCATATGAAGCAAAATAACGATACTTTGGCGCTAGTTATGTGCCCGTTCCGTATATGACATTGGCGTCAGAAAAAAAATCGCGCCAATATGGGACCGTAAATTTTCCATTTTGATTAAAAAATCAAAATTTTTTTTTCGAATAAAACTACATAAAAGTTGCCATGGTCACAAAGAATTCTAGGTACTGTTACGCTAGCAGGATGCAAATCTCGCCAATAGCTTTTTTTCAACTCGCCAGTTAGCATTTTTTTTTCGAGTGGTAACGTTTGGCCAGATACGGTTATACAGGTTACAGATATACACGGTTACAGATATACAGGTTTGGCGTGATTTTTATTTTTTTACGAAAATTTGGCGAAAACCTCGTTTTCAAATACCAGTTACATATGCATTTTTGGTATTCCTTAGATATCCCGACGACCAAAAATATATCGCCAAACTATAAGATTAAATGCCAATAATGGTTGATCGTAAATGTCACATTCACTTGACTTTAAGCAAGTTACACGTGTTTACGTCATCAAGTGATTTTTATTTCGACGTTTTATTCGTATATTTATTAATGTTATACTAATTTATTTGTTCTTTCGCTATTTAAAATAAAAATTATGTCAATTTGTATAATTTGGCGAGTGTTTTGGCGATTTATATAATTTGGCGAAATTGGTCGACGGAATAACTAAGTAGTACTGTATTTCTTAATTATTTTCTATTATTTTCTAAAGGAAATATCAAAAAAATAATTAATAATCATAGAACAAAATAATTTATATATATTATTTATTTATTTATTGAATAACAAACATACGACTTGTGTGCTTGACATAATTTATATAATTTGTAAAAAGAAATAAAAGTAAATAAACATTTATTATCAAATAAACAACAATAGCCATGTCAACCTTTTCTGAAATATATATAAAAAAATACCTGTTTGATTAAAATTTGAGTTGCCATCATTAGAAAAATGTATATAAAATTAGATAAAAATTAATATTTCGAAAACTAATTCGAATTTAAAAATTCTAATACCAGTTTTGAAATCTGCGGATCAATATTGATTTTTGGTGTTAATTTCATCGCAAAGTATCCCATATTTTAGGAGAAATCGCCGTGAAACATAATCAGCTGTTTAATCAGTCGATTCATACTTCCGTTTCATAAATTCGTTTCATTAAGATTTTATATATATCGGGTAGCTGTAGTAAAAAATTAACCTGCACACATTTTTAGGGTTGTTATTATTTTTTAAACTCTGTCCCTGGGTTTTAGATTCCTTACCGTCCCTCTTCTAAAATTATACAGAAAATCACTTCAGATGCAGCCACAGAATTTTTTTCAAGTTTTATCTCATGCAGAAGTATGCTAGAGAAAGAACATCTAAAATTCTTTGACAGGAAATTTACTGCAGAATTTAAATCACCATTTCAGCATTTATATATCAATTTCAAGCATCGTGGTTTTATTGGTAGTCTTACCGTCCCCAAGGTTTATTCCTGCACTTTTCGAGGTAAATTATTGTTTTTTTTTTTGTTTTTTTTTTTTAATTTAATCGAATGTAAATAACTGTTTCTAAAAATCAATGAACATTGTGGCTATCACTTAGTCTTAACATGATTTGCCTAAAATAGGTGGTAATTTTCCTTACCGTTTCATCCTTACCGTCCCTTTTTTTTCCCTATTTCGTCCCTTTTTTCCTATACCGTCCCCTTTTTTTTTACCTTACCGTCCCTTCTGTAACACCCCTTTAAGACTATGTTATACCAAAATTTTGTACTAAAAATACTACGTTGTTATTATTTCTTATTTGAATGTGCTGTGGGTACTATGCAAATTCATTATAATTTAAAATTTAGAAGAAAATAAAAAGTTTTAGTGGTAAAATGGTAAGGAAAATTAAACTCGCAAAAAAAAATTTACGCTGCTGACCATTTTTTCTTTATTTTGAATCATTAAGGCATTCGTCTATGAGATAAAAATGTTATTTTAGAAAGTTTAATTTCATCAGATTTTTATTCCCGAAAGTCATAAGATTCTGAGAATGCCATATATCCGATATTTATTTAGAAAATATCAAGATTTTTGATATTTTCATATTATACTTCGATATTTATTTTCAAACTATCAAGATGTGTGCTATTTTCAATATTTTTCTATATTTGATATTTATTTTCAAAATATCACTGTGCAAGATATTTTTTATATTTTCAGTCGAAACAAGTGCAAATGAAATTTCTAACTGTTGTTGACCGTGTTGTTCTGTAAATAAAGAATTTTTGTCACTAATAATGATTTTTTTAGACGAAGAAGAAAACAAATATCTTTTCCAAGCTTTATGTTTGAATTTTTTACTTTTAACTGCAGATTATGAGGAACATTATTAATTCAGAACAGATACTGAATAATAAATTGTCTAATTTAAATACTCAGTTATATATTTACAGCTTCATTAGATAAGAATCTGTTCTAGTATTGATTTAGTTCAGTTTAAACTGTACAGCATGTTAGGGAATAAAATATGTTAAAAATTTTCAGTTAAAACAGTATTATGTATTTAAAATTTTGCTTTATAAATTTCTGATTTCTTGAAAGTTGATACTGAATCCTATAGCTTTTTTCTTTCTTTCTTTCTTTTTTTTTTTTTTTCTTTTTTTAATGTAAGTGCGCCATGCAAATTGTTTCGGTTTTCAATTAGTTGATCTTCAATTTTGTTCTAAGTAAAAAAATATATATATATTTATATATATGTGTGTGTGCTTTTAGTATATTGTTTAAGTTTTCATAAGTGCAATATGTTTTAGTTTCTAATGTATATTATGCTTAAAAATATTTATTATCAGCAAAGTTGACTACAATAAACTCTGTGTAAGGCGGAAGAGATCGGGACCGAGAAAATTTTCCGTGATAGACAATATTCCGCCTTAGAGAGATTTTACTCTATGTCTATATGGATTCGCAGGGACATGAAAATCTTTCCGAGTTAGACAGATTTCCGTCTTACACAGGGTCCGCCTTACAGAGTGTTTACTGTATTTTGAAAATATCGGATAGATATCAAAATATTGGATATTTTTGATATTTTCAAAAATGTCATATTTACGAACTCTGAACTCAGGTGATAAAGGTGGTAAGTGACACAATCATCATTTTGAGAAAATGAGCTCTAAAGTTTCATAAATTTTTATGTGCGTTTATTTTCGAATGCCTCCGTTATCAAATAAAATCTCTGTGAGTGTTATGTTTTTTCAAATAGTAATTTAACAGATGATAGAGGGACATTGATTATCTTCAATCATAGGATTAACTCAATTTTTTTGTTACATACCACCTTTATCATCTGATCTCTTCATATTATCTACCCTGTAAATTGAATGTAACCTAAAGTTTAGCTTTGTATTTAACCACTTGGGGACGAGCGTCAACTATACGTGCCGCACAAGGTACTCAGAATCCTTGAATACACACACCAGTTATTTTTTACTGTAAATTTTGCCCTAATTAATCAGGACATTTTCCCGATTAAATTAGGCAAAAATTTCTGTTTTAAAACACCGGTGATAAAAGATTAAAAATTCTATAAAAGACGCTCGTCGAGAAAGGGGTTAAACGTTTAAACGCTGTACTTATTTTGTTTGTTTTTCTTTTGTAAAGGCATGGGAGCTTTATCTGCTGGCATGGCAGTTATAATTAACGGCTTGGAAGCCTTATGTGCAGCTCAGAAAACCGTTTCAGCAAGCTTGAAAACTGTGCTAGCAGACATAGAAATTTTTTCTACAAGCATAGACGCCTTGCACGGAGACATGGAAGCTGCATCGAAAGACCTGGCAGTTGCATTTACAGATTTGGAAACTAAATACACTGCAAAGAAAGCCACATTGGGATCCGAAGAAGCTTTTAATAGTAGTACAGATGTAAAGTGTGTGATTTTATTCCTGGATAATGTATTTGGCAGTCTGCAATGTATCGATTTAGGATGTGTAATAATGCGTGATAACTTAAAATATGCTTCTCAAGGCAGCAAAAAAAAATGTCAAAAAGCTTAAATTTGGTATATAGAGATCTGCAAATCGCCTCTGAGCACCAAGAAGCTCTATTTGCTGTATTGAAAGCCACTTGTTCAGTCGAGTGCGTCAGATCAAGTGGCAAGAGTCTTGCTAGTGTTTCTGAAAGGTTGACGGCTTTCTCTGAAAGCTTGGAAGTTCTATCTATAAATGTAGATGTTGTATTTTCATATATGCGTTTCACTTATAAAAGCATCGAAAGGATAGATCATGGTATGAAATATGCATGCTCTTCCGTGCAAAGGGCAATAGATGACATGAAAATTGCATATCAAAGAATGAAATCATTCTACAGTATCTACTGATCATCTGACTTTGGTCTTTTAAATTTCGAAATATTGTTTTTTAAATTTATAAATTTAATAAAAAAATTAATTGCAATGCTGCTTTTACTGTGTGCCCTGCTCAATATTAATTTAAATTATTAAAGCATTTACATGTGTATAATTATTATGGGTGTATAACACGCAAAGTGTTTTCTACTACAAGGCAAAACAGGGGGGGGGGGGATCTTAATTTTTTTAAATTAATTTTTCAATTAATTTCCGGCAGTGAAATTACGCTCGAAATTATTGAATATTTAATACGTGTTTTATCACATTGATAATTAAGCGTAGACCCAACAGAGTGAAAAATGCCCAACCCGGGAATCGAACCCGGAACCCTTGGAATAAGTTCCCTCCAAGTGTTCTACCATTCTTTCCGAGTTCGATTCCCGGCTTAGACATTTTTCACTCTGTTGGTTCTATACTTAATTATCAATGTGATAAATCACTTATTAAATATTCAATAATTTCGAGCGTAATTTCACTGCCGGAAATTAATTAATATATATGTGTGTGTGTGTGTGTTCACCGATGCTGGGTTTATTTGTGTCTCGTGTTTTGCCACAAGATTGTGTGCTCATGAAGACTATTTCATCTTGTGCTGCAGTTGCAGCCTCACCAACATATGTGAGTGAGAGATGCTAAGCTGGGTATCGTCCTCGTAGCTTAAATGGTAGAACACTTGAAACGCTATTCCAAAAATTCCGGGTTCGATTCCCGGCTTCGACATGTTTCACTCTGTTGGTTCTACGCTTAGTTATCAATGTGATAAATCCCGTATTAAATATTCAAAATTCAAAATATATCTTGTCTAAAAAAGAATTTAAAAGTATAGGTTCAGAAAAAAAAATCGCTGACCTAAATTATCATCATATTTAGTCATGCATGTGTTACACACCTTATTAAAATACCACAGAATGATTATTTCTTTAACGTGTACGTTTTCGTCCCTATGAACTACCATTTTAAAAGCATTCTTGATATTGCTATTAATCTATTAATGGCTATAAATAGGCTATTAATGTCTTTTAGCAGTAGATATATACAATATAGAAACATATACAATAGCCGGCTTTTTTTCGTTTTAACCACTTAAATAAAAAAGCCGGCTTTTATTTTAAAAAGGGTTCTTTGCAGCTAATTTGCATTAATTTATTTCTATTGCACTAATAAATGTATTTTAGAAAAAAAAAAAAATCTGAACTTCTTTTAAATTTCATCAAATAAAGAAATTTTTTATAACCACTAGAAAGCAACTATGCAGGCAAAATGTCTAAAATAAATTATATACAGATTGAAAGTAATATATGAAATTAGACTGCCGGTCGTGATGTTGTGGCGACCGGTTCTGGTTCAGTGGATTTCTTAATTAACGCTATCTTAAAATAAATCAATTGGCACTTACTCAGTGAATCCACGGGATATCATTTTCTCTCTTCCTTTTTTATTGGAAGACACATATTTACAGCTATAATACACTATGATACATTTTATTTACAGTAAAAAACGAAACAGTGTTCTTAAAAAGATTCTTTCAACACCTCCTCGTACCGAGAGAGGGACATGAGCCCAGGAGGCGAGTAACCCCATACGCAAACAATAGAGCCATTGCCATACCTTTATCGCCCATTTGGCGTTAAAACATATAATTCTCTTCAAACTCCCCACCTGGACTCATGAGAGTACATAATGATAAATCAACATAAACAAATTCTTATAATAAACATAATCTTAATTCACAACTCAAATGATAAAATAGAAAAATTTCAATCTACAGTGTCAAAGCATTAAAAGAAAAAAAAAAAAAAAAAAAAAAAAAAGACACTCTTATAACATGTAGCTACATGAACATATCTGGCCAGATATTTTACCTGAATAAGATTAACTGAATATATATATACATATAATATAAACAAATTAAATACCATTATTAATTCAATAACCTTTTCAATTTGAAATAAGGTACAATTATGCATAAAATGAAACATTTTTATTAAATGGATAAACAACAAATTGCAAAACACACACACACACACAAAAAAAATTCCAACTATGAATTTATAAAACAAACACATTTTGATATTCAAACACTAGTAGAAAAAAATAAATTTCAAATCAAATACTGAAATCATTTATCATTCAGCAATCTAGTTCAAAAGGATACAAAAGTTGTAGTGGTTTTCTTAGCAGTCTTTTAGCAGTTTTTATTATGCAAGCACGAATAAGTTTATCTCTGCCAATAATGATTTCCTTAACTATTCCTAAGTCCCACAACAATTTAGGTTTAGCAGTACCATCTCCAATTTTTAAGTTTTTGTGTCTCTCATTAGTTTTAAATTGATAAATTAATCTTAAATTCAAGAAGTATTGTTCCTTCCATTTAATCTACGCTTGTTTCGACAACTTACTTTGATATAGTTTTCTCCTTAACAAAGTTTCTTTGGTAGAAATTTTATTTTCTAACTCGGCAAAATGTAGAGGAAAACTAATGTTTTCTCTTCCTAGCTGAAAATAATGAGCCAGTGTAAGTGGCTTTGGCTCGCAGAAATCACTTGTTGTATAGGTTAGTGGTCTCATATTTATTATGGCTTCTACTTCTGTCAAGATTGTTGCCAATTCTTCAAATGTAATGAGAGCTCTTCCCAAAATTTTCCTTAAGGGTTCTTTTACACTTTTTACGAGCCTTTCGTAAAACCCTCCCCACCATGGGGCACGCTCGACGATAAATTTCCATGTCATATCTTTATTCGATATAAAATCTGAAGTTCTTGATCTTTAATGATTTTTTCAAATTGTTGTAGTTCTTTATCATCAGCCTTAAAACTCAATGCATTATCCGAAAAAATCATTTTACAGTTTCCGCGTCTTGAAATAAATCGACGAAAACACAAAATGAAAGATTTTGTAGTCATATCCCTGGCTGCTTCCAAATGTATTGCTCTTATTGTGGCACAGGTGAACAGTGCAATATATGACTTTGACGTTTCTTTATTCTCCGTTTTTATGATTATCGGGCCTGCAAAATCCAATCCTATAACGGTAAACGCAGGAGATTCTGATATTCTTTTCTTCGGAAGTTGGCCAGTTAGTTGGTCAGCTGCTTTTGCATTGTATTTTTTACAAATTAAACATTTCCTGACCATTTTCCTAATTGTCTTCCTTAAGGAATCCAGAATTTTTTGCGGATTTGTGCAAGTGTCAAAGAAACTCCACTATACAACAATTTTTTGTGTTCTTGCATAATCAGCAACTCTCTAAAGTTTTCATTCCTTGGCAGTATGACTGGATTGGTTTCATTTGAACTAAATGAGCCTTCATTAAGTCTGCTTCTGATTCGTAACATTTTATTTTTATCCAAATATGGACATAGGGAATAAATTTTTGAGGTCTTCTCAATAGGATTTCCTCCTTCTAATGACTCAATTTCTTCCTTATAATTTTTCATTTGTACTTGTTTAATTAATAATTCTTCAGCGTCTGTCAATTCTTCAGCAGATAATACACCTTTACGTTTAATTGGACTTCTTAGATTGAAGACAAATCTTTTAATTCTTCCCACTGTTCTAATTGCCTTCAAGAAAGAACTAAAACGCTCAATCTCTATAAGTGATTTCTGTTGTTCTGGTGAACAAAGGTTTTGGAAAAATACTTTTCCATTAGCTTC
This sequence comes from Maratus speciosus, assembly GCA_963932465.1. Lineage (NCBI taxonomy): Eukaryota > Metazoa > Arthropoda > Arachnida > Araneae > Salticidae > Maratus > Maratus speciosus. The sequence goes on along the minus strand of OZ010798.1, from coordinate 198,458,144 downwards.
TAGTTACTTCATATCTTCATCTACTTCTCTGTCTTCCTTGGGCCATGAATTTAAATCTTTAATTAACCATGGAGGCCCTGACTACCATAGATCATCGCTCTCGAGGTCGAGAAGTGAGAGTCCTCTCGTTAGTCGGTCAGCAGGATTTGAGCTACTGGGACAATGTCGCCAATTCATCGGATTTGTCAAAGTTTGTATTACCGATACTCTATTGCTGACGAATCGCTTCCAAGTACTACATGAACTCTTGATCCAGTGAAGTACGATGTTCGAGTCAGTCCAATAGCATACTTTATTTTCACTTATCTTGAGAACGGAAATAACCCGTTTTCTAAGTCTAGCTCCAATCATAGCGCCCATTAACACCAAACGTGGTAAAGTTAACTTTTTTATGGGAGCTAATCTGCTTATTGATGTAACAAAACTTGTCTTTATGATATTATTGTTTTTATATCTAAGATAAATAACACTTCCGTAGGCTTTAATACTTTCATCACTAAAACAGCGAACTTCTACATTATTAAAACCTTCTATGTCCTGAAAATAATACCTTGGAATTTTTATTTTACTAAGATATGGAATCTGTGAGCATCAATTATCCCAGTTTTTCTCTAAATGTTCTGGCAATTTTTAGTCCCAATCGATACCGTGTTCCCATTATGATTGACAAAACATTTTAATTAAAATTGTGAATGGAGATAAAAACCCAATGGGGTCAAAAATTCTTCCAGCCGCTCGAATTACAGTTCTTTTGGACTTTTCCTGCCAATGAACAAATTCTAGAAGACTCTGATTATCAAATCTGAAAATGTCTTCTTCCGTGTCCCATATTAACCCTAAGATTTTAAATGGAATTGTATCAGCTGATGTGTCAGGGCAAATGTTCATATCTAATCATTTTAAATGTTCCTTTAAAATAGTAGAATTACTTTTCCACTTCCGCAAGGACATATTTACTTGTTGAAAAATATCTAACGATTCCTCTGAAATTTTTAAAGCTTCATTAACAGTATCTGCTCCTAACAAAAGGTCATCAACATACATGGAAGATTTAATTTTGGATCAAGTTTCCGGATACAAAGTTGCATACTTTTTCACATGATGTTTAATTACAGCTCCTAACAGGAATGGGCCCTTGAAAAATATAGGGTAAGTCAAAATGAATATAGCGATTACAAACGACTATAACTATTTAATGGAAAATAATTTATCAATAAGATTAACACAGGATGTAGACGGAACTTCAAAATGTCTTTACATAAGGCGCAGATGCAGTGAAGCGGAAGCCTACGCATGCGCGATTTGAAACTTTGCAACGACAAGAAACCTGTTCATTGGGGCCGTCTCATTAGTAAAAATGGCCAATTATGAAGGTAAAAATGGCCAGTTTTTTTCTATGGAGTTATGTGAAAGACAGGGTGCCTCCCGTGCCCAAAACAATGGAAGAACTCAAAGTACGCATTTGTAATGCGCTTGCGTCGGTGACTGAACAAATGCTTCAGAATCTATGGCGTGAAAGGGACTACCGCCTAGATGTTGTCCGTGTGATTAAGGGAAGTCACATAGAACATCTATGACGTATGTATACAAAGTTTTGAAGTTCGGTCTACATTCTGTGTTAATCTTATCGATAAATTCTTTTCCATTAAACAGCTATAGCCGTTTGTAATCGCTATATTCATTTTGACTTACCGTATATTTTACACCCTACTATAGCATATTTAAATAGTTTGGGGACAATTTAAATCTTTTTAGTGGCATCACTGGATGTGTTTGTAAACAACTGTTTTCGTATATAAATTTTAACTCTCCAAACTTTCTGTAGTGAAACAATCTGGATAAGAGGTACAAATATGTTAAGTGTCAAAATATTACCTTTAGTAACCTGTAACCCATGTGTGATCATAGTTTTTCCTTTAACTTTTTATTTTGACAGGAAATGTTAACGTTTTCATAAAGCTAATATGAAAACTAGTATTTCGGGGTTACTTTGTGCCAGGCCTTTTTTGGTTCGGAAATAGCCCAATTATACTTAGAAATGCCTTTTATACAACCAAATCTCTTAAAACATGTTTTAAGTAACATTTTTTCTTTTTCAAATGTTACTGTAGCAAAATGTTACATTAATTGTTTTTGTTCCAGTTGCTGAGGATAACATGACGAAAACTGTTTCTCGTTTCTTTAATATTAACAATTAATTTATTGTGTTTAAATGTTAAAAAAAAAGAAAAAAAAAACATTTGTTTATCGAGTTTGCAGTGTTAATTAATTAGCACATGCTATTACAAGGGGGTTTCAATAAAAATGTATTCCTTTGCATAGGAAATGTACTCATTTTATATGGAACTAAGTGAATGGACCAAAGAAGCCCCCAGCATGGGCTACTTTGTTTCAAAACTTTAAAAACAGTTAAAAAATAAAATAAATAAAATATTTCCTGTTTAAAACCACCCAGTTTACTTCATTGTTTCATGTTAATTGTTTACAACTCCATTTCGACGTTGAAAAATCTTATATAATATTTTTAAATAATGGAAATGTGAGTGGAACCCGGAAAAAGTGGCCGAAAGTAGCCCCCGGTTGACGGTACGGCAAACATCCAACCGAAAGTCCAATTCTTCCCACACTTCGGTTAACAAGTCCGCAGTAATGGAAGCAATAGCCTCTCTCAATTCGGTGTCTCAACTCTGGCAAATCATTAGGTAGCGGTGGAACGTAGACACGATCTTTTATGAATCCCCAAAGGACAAAAAATCGCACGGCTCTAACGGCTTTTAAATCTTCATCTCAGTAATAACGCGTTACGCTCAGGAGTCGCCATTTTGCATATGGGGCACTGCAAGCGAGTCAATAACAAAGCAGTACTCGCGCATGCGCTTATCAAAAACTGTTTGAGTTGCTCTTTATTTGTGACCTTGAACCAACACGCTACAACGCTTACAGTTGATACTATTAAAATTTATAACTGGGACATTCTTTTATAAACATCTGTATTATAACCTGAATTTTGAAATGCGTAAACGTGAATGTAAAGTTTGTGAAATTATGTAGGTAAGACTGCTACGAAGAAAGTTACATAATGCATTTATTGACTTTTTGTTCCTGACTTTTACAAGCTTACAATAAA